>OX465281.1:25828605-26272741 GCA_949987705.1 Thereva unica | reverse complement strand
TTCCATTATGGAGAACTCTGCATTTGAATTGTTATATAGGGCTTTTATCAATTCTATTATTTTATCAGGCAGTCCACGTCGCCGTAGTGCCTGCCATATAAAGCATCGGTTGAAAGATAAGGAAATAAAATCAAAGAGGTCTAACCTACATGGTGAAATTCTGGATGGAAGAGCAGTGTCAGTTTGACTTCTGGGTAGGATCAGCTCAGCAGCGTTGCCAATCTTGCTGCAGCTGGCATACATCTTTGTTCGAGATGCGCCGAATATTCGACCGAATTTTCGTATTCGACGTATTTTTTAAAGTTTGTATTCGGCCGAATATTCGGTTAGTTTGCCGAATAATTACCGAATCTTTAAATAGTTTTATTTGAAGAGTTACATATGTTAAAGAGGCTTTATTCTGAAACCGTAGATAGGCAGTATTTGTAAATGAAACGAACACTTGTTTGTGTAACCATATTTATTCACAAAATCAAAAATTACACAAAATAAAAAAATTGAGAATCCACACACGAGTCGACAGAAACGAGACTGATTTGAAACTAGGTTTTCAACTGCTTGCGTGCGATTGTTCTTGCCGGTCGGAAGTAATATCAAACTGGTGACAAACAAGCGTTCCTGCGCTGCATTCAACGGTTCTATGATATGCGGCGAATTTCTACCGTCCCGACTTTTAAACATAACCCAAAAGTCTAAGTAACGAGTGTATGATTGTGTGTGTGCTTTGTCGAATGCGGCATAAAAAGTGCTAAGTAGACCGACATTTACGTTGCATGCATTCGAATACACACACTTCTATATTACCTGTCACCGAATGCAACGCTTGTAACGCTTGAAAATGACACCAGTTTCTGTTGTGTGGTTGCATTTGCACGTATGAAAGTTTATTCAACAAAATCTTCGTGAGCACAGAACACCGATTGATCTAAAATCAGTTGCGCTTGTGTTTGGATAAAGGTTTCATTTTGGATGCAGCCTGATTTGAGCGTGATAATGGTGAAACCATTTTGACACTGGGATTGTAAATCAGTCGACTCATGTGCGTAGGGCCTTAATGTTTAAGGAATTGTCATTTCCCCACATTCTTGCTTTAGTCCCTTATTTTTTGGCGATAACTACTCTATCACGAGAGAAATTGCAATGAAAGAAAAAACGGCGCATTGAGTGAGTGAGCCGCGCTAGCGCGAAGTGCTGGAGGTTTGGACGAACGTTGCTACTTGCAGAACGCTTATCTGTTCTATATGAACCTGCTTGAACCGGCATAAGACTGAACCGAATAATTCGGCCGAATGTTCGGTTCGGTACATTTTTGACCGAATATTCGTATTCGGTCCAACCCATATTCGGCGCATCTCTAATCTTTATTATAATGAAACTACCATCGTTTTGGGTATTTAAACGACCATCGGGTAAATATCCGGGTAAATACCCAATTTATATTTACCTTCCCACTGGGTATTTACCCGGCCCACATCACTCCTTGGATAACACAAATTATAAGTAAATAAACACACGTGCCGTAACTATTCTGGAATTATGAGCGAGCTAATACCATCGAAGTAAGCTTGGAATGAGTGTATCCAACTCACCACCGATCATATATCCCCAGGGAACGCTGTTTCAATGTGCACGAAATCCGGTTGCTAGGTGCACTAGTACTGTCGACCCCTTAAATTAAATTGTCGTTAGCTGCAGAGAGGTTGGTATGAGCTTAATTTACTCTGGCCACCTCTCCAATAAATTATTATCATTATTAAGGAATAATTAATTTATTTGATTGAGAGGTGTTGACAAGCTATAAAAATAGTTTCATGATTTATGAGTTTGACGTTGTTTTCAAGGTCATGACCTATAGTTCCAAAAATCCGTAAAATTTTCCCATGCCCAAGTGTCCCAGTATCTACTGGTGTGAGCTGAAGAAAGAACATGCAAGAAATCTTTTAAGAAATCCTAAACCAATGAATGCCGATTGGGAATATGTGATCATCCCATCGTAGATCCGCTGTTATGGTAGCACCAAGGATATTAAGAGATAAGAGTCAGTTGTTATAATACCCACACTGTCCACTAAAGTGGGAAGATAAATAGAGCGGCCTTTGTTGGAGATTAAAAAGTCCATCGTTGTGGAAACGTTAAATATAATCGAAGTAAGTTTCGAGTGACCTCACCGTTGAAGCAGCTACACTTCACTGAAACTTCTACCTATGTCTACCTTAGTTCTTGCAGTCCAACTATGAGTATTCCTGAATAAAACTTGGAGGCGTTCTATGTTCCGCTTGAAGGATTGCATTTATATGTTCCTTTTCTTAAATATCCCCTAGACATTCAAGACAAACCCAAGAACAAAAAAAAATCTGAATACATTTTATCATATCTACCTACTAAACATATTATTGTTAATGTCATCTGCCATCCTTAATCCATCAATCCCCCCAAAAACAACCTACGCTGTCCTGTCTACATCGAGGCATGTTGTAATGCCCCTAGCTTTTCTCTCGAACATAACAAGAAAATCTTTCCTTATCTAGGCTTCAAAACCTCCACAGCTCGACTCCAATTAAATATCTTTGTTTATGCATACCCTCAGAATCCTCCAGCTGCAGATAAATATGGCTCGTTTTCGGTTATGTATACAGACCCCAACACACCCACACATAGCCTCCCACACTAGTAGTAAAATGTATTTTACGTGTAATAAAAAAGGACATAAAAAAATAAGAAAAATACTTGTTATAAGTAAATGTGTCACATGATGTCCTTTCATTTATTTAATCCTTAATTCGCTTGTTCTGGACGCTTTGATATTTGGGTCAAGCCTTTTCCAGAGAAGAAGAATGAAAAAAGGAGAAATCCGAATGGCCAGTTGGGGAGTCTGAAGGATATGTGGAAGGAAATCTTTGTTGGTGTTGTTATTGAGTTGAATAAGATCTTAATTCGGTGTCTTGGAGTTAGTGGACTAAAATTAAGTTAAGAGCAGTTTCGCAGGGATTCGCTAGGTTAATTGACACTGAAGTAAACAATTTCCCGAAGTTTCACTTTCACCGCTGACTTTCTCGGGTCTTATGAAAATTAATGAAGTTTTATTCGTCATTAACACAAGAAACTGCCGATCATAATCCCCGTGTAGTAAAAACCCAAAGAGAAGTGTGCTTACAGCAGCAGACCATATAACAACTCCGTTTATGGCGAACAAATTGAAATCGATAGCCAGCAACAAATCCATATTCAGCTTCAAGTCCTGTGCATGAATGTCCTCTAGCGCTCTAGAAGCGCTCAAGTTGATGGCCGGTCCGCCCCCTGCCACGCTCTGCCCCGGGGGTGTTTAAGACCAAACTCGAAATTTTCGTATAACAACCAGAGATAAATCAAGGTCCTGTTCTACCTACGCTGGGCGAGCACGGGAGAGTAAGGGAGACGAATGGCATGGTTGGCCCAGAATTTTCGGCTAGATTCATCATCCAATTTCCTGACTCCTTACGCAGGATATGAGAGCTCTTGAAATTTTATTATTAGCAGGAAAAAAATATTCTGTTCACGTCCCATCATGTCTGCCGTATCCGGGGGGCTCTACCGCGAACTCCCCGCCCATCCCTTCCAGCACAAAAAAAACCAGGCCACCCCCGCTCTCCTCAAACCAACCGAACAAGCAGTACTAATCATACACAAGATGGACCATTCAAAGGAGCCATAAATAACGGCCGTTGCCAGGATATCCTTCATTCATTCCCAGAAATGTCCTTACTAATACACACGAGCAAACGGCCGGCCGAACTTGAGAGAGAGCAACGCCTAGAACCGTAATTTGTTACCATTTTATGATGACTCAAGAAGCTTTTATGTAGTGACCCTGAATATCGTCCTTTTTGTCTGTGTTTAAGCTCTCTGCAAGTTATTAGGATCCTGGCAGGCAGCGCCAGGGCTACACAATTTTAGTATTTTAGCATGGGCTGAACTTTATTGTCAGCTCAGTAAAGGACATAAACGTCCAGACTAGACCCTCTCCCTAGGCCTCCACCACCGCTCCAGTACCCCCCCCCCCCCACACCTAGAAAAGGGCTTTCTCGCTTGATGAGTGACGAAAAGGTCCCGGCGGTTAACGGCGATAGAGGGCTTTGTCCTCATGAGGAGTTTATGTCAGTTTCCCAACTGAAGGATGGAATTATGTTGGTCCGAATGTCCATTAGATCGGACATCAACAACTCTCTGGGCAAAAAGTGTGTGTGTGTTGGTGTTGAAAATGTTTGCAAGAAATTGAAGGTGATTTGATTTCCTTTCAAGGATTCTGATTAAAGGAGAATCGAATTGTGCTGACCGAGAGCTTTTGCAGGGAAATATCAAAAGCAGAAAAATATAGGCATTCGGATTCGGTACCTTGCAGAATAAACAAATCTGTCACATCGCTTTGTGCCTTAGGAATTGATGAGTTTGTGTAACGAATTACAAAAGTAGCAGTTCGGGGATATGCTCGAAGCGCATATGTATGGATGTACCCGGGGAAAAATTCATTTTGTAAAGCAATTGATCTTCTAGTGAATGATACATATAAAGGACATGGATAGAGATATCGTATTATTAGGTAGAGGAGAAGGTTCTGCCATTCATTTCTGTCCTTTGGTCTTTTATGCGAAAATCAAGCTTAGGAATGACCCTTTGTCTGTCATGTCGTTCATGTCATGGTGCAATGTCTAGTAGTAATCTAGAAGGATAGGAGGATAGAAGAGAATTAGATAGGTTACGACGTTTGGGGTGCTTGAGTAGAAGCCGATATGAAGATATTTCCAAGTACACCAGTACCAGATGCAGGATTCTATGTTTGCGACGATGACCCAAAATATAAATATCTACTAAAAAAGCCCTGATTTCCAACATAATACGGAATATTACTGCTTTATTTGACGAAAAAGGACGAAAAAGCTTGAAATCCTAGTCTAAATAACTCTTACATACTCCAAGATATCCCTGTTCCCAAATAAGATTCGTCCGTTATTAGCATGAAACATGCATGGTATCCTAAACAGCAACGGTACGCCTAAGTAAAAATTCTACGCAGCCAAATACAGCTTTCTACAAGCACGAATGGAATAGTCCAAACGAAGCAGGGTACAATTTTTTAAACTAACAAAATTAGTCCTTAAATAAATTGTAGAGGACGAAGAAGACGGGCAAATAGCATGGTGACCATCAAGGGCGCCATTCGCATACTCAGTAAACCGCTTCTCGTTGGATTGCGTACGTCAAGCAGCATTGGACGCGATTAGTAAGTAGTTGGGGGCCGCTTGGTAAAACGACACTAAGGAATTGTCGATTACAAACACATTCATATCTGGAACTGGGGTTATCGGGAGGAGGGGTGACCAAAAAATATGAAATATCGGTTCGGTTATTTTACAAAGTCACATAAACTTACCCAAACAACAAAATGGACACTTTTAATCTCATTTAGACACGATATAAATGTGAATCCTACAGCCCAATTCGCTAGAGTGTATTTTTTTCATCCCCAGAAGACAGTCGTCTAATACCCACTTTTCAAAAGGAGTCACAAGTCACAACTCAATCACAAGTGTGTGGTGATTCTCAACTTGAGATAATTTGGTATGGCCGTTGCCATAAGAGAAATGAGCGCGCATGTGGAATTGTTTCTTATACAACCGAAAATTTTGGCTAGAAAATTTAACACATACCCAATGTGCTTCTGGTTACTCTTCTTACTCATGAGTAGCAAGAAAAATTATCGGCACGCACACACACACAAATGTCTCCGTGTAAACATAAGAAAACTACTCGCATTGAAGGAATACATCCACCTAGCCCCAGATTATGTTGAAGATCTGGTTCGATAATAGTTAAATGGATACCAATGAAGATACCCACAATGACAAGCTCAAGTGACAAAAAGTTGTGACTTGTGACTGGTCATTATTTAAAATAGGGGGTATTTTTCATTATTAAGTTCAGTTCACTTTCAATTCACTGGGTTATAAAGGTTATGAAGTTTATCTTATAGGGGTTTTCCAACTCTCAAATAGAAATAATAAAATACAAAGGCTGTCTTGTGTTAGTGCTTGGAGTTTAAAAAATGTACACTCATTTAATTTTGCCTACAGAAAAGTTGGGTTGTGTTGGATATGTTTACTTATACCATGTTCACACTAAGCCGAAATTAGTGACTTTGGATAGTGATTTCGAAATTTTGTCGAACCTTTTGCAACATCCAACTGACAATTTTAGCATCAAGAGTGACGTGCTGAATTGCACTGAATTCGAGTTTCATATTTTTGCCAAAATTACGAGAAATTATTGAGTTAATCAGCAGAATACATGCAAAATCACATGATTTTGAAGATGGTGCACCAAGCGAGGGGAAAAAACTCCAGCCCTTTCACCCGAATCTGATTTGAGGCCCTTTGTGAATAGGGTTCAACACACTTCCGAGATACAAGCTATGCAAAAAGGTGCTCTTTCTATGAGGTATGTCCTACTTTATGAAGCATCAAAAGCACCCTGGAGAAAAGTAAATATCTCGTTCACGTGTAGGGCTATTAGCGAGACCATTCCGAGAGTTAAATAATACAAGTAGCCTGGAGCAAATATCATCTATTATATTCTGTTGGGTAAAGGAAGAAAAATATTCAGGGCTTTATTTCCGCATGGTTATATTCCATTTCTTCGGAGGAATGTCAAAAATGCATTGGTACTCAAACCAGGACAATCTGATCACACCCTGACTCCCTTTTGCATCAAAGGGCAAAACATAGCGGATCTGGCGTCTTTTACCAGAAAACGAACACCTTTGGAATTGAGGGAGCTGCAAGGCAAAATTTAAGGTTACTCATAACAAGCTAATCGTTAGATGCCAAAGTCTACTAGATCCAGCACAAGGATAGTCTTGTGATCTCCAGACATAAACCATGTATAGTGTACCATCCATCACCGTCAGAAAAGTGCTGAAGAATTTATTTGGCTTCTTTATGTTTCCTTAAGTTAAGCTTAGACATGATCATTTGTACTACCAGTCCTCCTTAGGTCATGGTGCAGTAAGAAAGCTTAGCAATCTTACTTTGAAGGATAGAAGAGGTCAAGAAAGGTTAACGTTTGAGTTGAACTGCAGTATGTGTGACTGAGACGATAAGCCCGATCTGATTAGCTGTTTTGCAAAAAAAAAAAAAAAAAAAAAAAAACAGGATCGCCTTTCGAGACAGGAAGCTTTACGCCGTCTTAGGTAATATCAACCAGTCTACTACCAAGTGAGAAAGTTTAAATTCAAGCCTTTGGCTGTGATTAGCAGCAGCATACGTGATAGTGTTACAACTTGAAACTGCTTCAGCCTCCAATCACTTATATTTTTTGATTACACACACAAGTAAAATATGCACTGATTAATGACGTCATTAGCACTGCCCTGAATACTGGGTTATATTTCCGAACATAGCCCTAGTTTCGGTATTGCAGAAATTTTTTAATAGCGATAAAATTTATCTACCGTTTATACAAGCTTTTCTTGTTTTTGGTAGTCTGACTTAGAAATAGAACCTGGTTACCAGGTGTATTGGTGCCACCGCCTCCATAAAATAAATTAGACAGACGTAGACAGCACCAAGTCCATAAATTATTATCATCATTAAGGAGTAATTAATCAATTTGATTGAAAGATGACTGGTGATTAACCTAATTTCATTGTTTCTGGCCTAGTTCCCATGCCCAAGTGACGCAATACCTACTCTAGCCTGGAGGAGGAAGCTGCACCTCTTCAGTAATTCTAGGTGAATAGATGTCTGTTTTCCGATGAGGAATTTGTGGTCATTCCATCACAGATGCTCTAAGAAATGTATCAGCGGTTATATCCAGTCCTCTGAAGTGGTTATAACAGTGAAACAGCTTTTTGTTGTAGATTATGTTTCGACTGCAGTTTCGACATTGGAATTTTCTAATTTGGAGCTGAAACTTATTTTATAGAAGTCAATCTCCACATCAAGGCGCCTCTTTAGTTCCCTCAAAATGGAAGGAATAGTCAATGGTAAATGCTATCGTGTCATGACTTCATCTTCTTTGTAGAGTGAACTGGGCACTATTGCCTAGAAACTGAACTGGGTTCTATAAGATGGCGCCACAAGTCACACATTGATTGTACTATGCGTACTTTTGGAAAAGGCAATGGGAATTGTTTATTCGTTTCCGTCCTATTAAGGGAAAAGTCTTTGCCAATTATTTACAAAATATTGACGACTTGAAACATAACATTCACGAATTTATTTCTAAAAATGGCTTCGAAATTTGCGAAATAGGTACATACGTGTACGTCCTTTTGAATATATTCGGTTCAAATAAAAATGTACACGTGTCTACTTGAAAATAAAAGAAAGAATATCTAAGAAATTCAAATTTGTCGTGTTTTACTAAAAACAACGTCCATTTGGGACTCGATGTACTTATTTAAAGAAAAATTTTCAAACAATATATAAATTATAAAAAGAAATTCTCTTTTGATTAAGAATATTTCTCCATGGCAGCCGAAATCACTAAGAGACAGTTTCTATGAAAAAAGAAATATTTTCCAACTTTAAGAAACGTGAACTGCAAACGGCGAGGAAAAATGTTGTATCTTCCAGGAAATCTTAACTCGATTTTTATTAAAATTGCCCATGCATAGAAATAGATCATAAAATTCGCCATTCTCGGCAGGTTTTTTTATTTATTCCACCTTGTAACAGAAAAACGGGACATTTGCCCTTAAAACTCCTCTCACCTGGTCTCCACCTCCACACGGCAGCAGCAGTTTTTCCGCGCATTCAGTAGCACAAAATAAATGTGATCTTTTATTATGGAACGATAACATAGAATACTGAGTGGAAGGCACAATAAAAATTGGGGACAAATAAGAAACCCTTTTCATCATCCCCCTCCCTTCTTATAAGCCTGTGTGCCTTTTACTTCTTTCTTGTTTTTATAACTGAAAAAGTTCAAGTAATAAAAAACACACCTTGAAGGTGAAGGTTGGCTGCTCCATTTAAATACGAAAGGGTCATGGACATGGCAATATTTCTTATATGGTTTTTTGCCGGTTTATCTTCTTAAGCGCAATTGAAGAGGGTTGGTGGAATTTTTCTTGTGGTGGGGTTGGGGGTAGTAACAAAACGGGAGATTTTTTTTATTTTTTACTTTTCTTTATTTTTCATTTTGTTTTCTGTGAAAAGAATGTTCGTGGAATAGAAAATGAATTTCATTGAAATAAAGCGGAACGACGCACGGAATTTTTACAGAGCAGACAAGATCAAATACTTTTTCTGCTTTTCAGCGCCATCATCCATATTTATTTTTAAAATATTTCAAGGAAATGCTCAGTATTATTTATAGTTATCGTAAATTTTTAAAGTACTGCTTAAATTTTCAAAAGAAGAAAATTGGGCTAGAAAAAATGTTGAAACACTTTTGTTGACTACCATGAGTAACCAGCCAAAGGTGGAGCGCCCTGGAGATGGCTAACAAAGGCCTCGGAAGGTGGCGGCACACAGTGGGACCAAATCCAAAAAAGCTGGCCAAAAGTCAAAAAGTGCATTACATGATCTCAAATTTTACACTCGGGGGTTTTCGGGGTCGCTGATGACGAATCCGGTGTCGAAATTTCTATTTTCAAAATGGCGGACTCAATATGGTTAACATAACCTCTTAAAAAATCAAAAAATTTGTTTTAATATAATGTTTAATACTTTTGATTAATTTTTTTATGAGCAAGTTATTTTATTAGGAAGTTATTGCTTATTAGAAAAACAGAATAAGAATTTTTAAGAATGCAATTACAGAAGAAAATCATTGTGAATACAAGTAAAAGTTGTATCTTTATCTTCTGATGTCGAACATTCAGAGCTATAGCCATTAAAAGAAAATACTGTGACTAATTTTGGTGTTCTAAGGCTTATAACTTCTTAATTATTAAATTTACCCAAAAATATCTTGCTAATATATTGTAGATAATTTAATTATAAACAAAAAGTGCCCTTGCAAATTTTCTGTAAGATGTACTGTTACGGAGATATATAATGGAAAAACCATTTGCGCACCTTTTCCAAGATGGCGGCCAAATTGGGGGGGAGTGGGTTAGAATCCCGAAAACTCAGATTTAAGCTCACACTGACCCCCCCTACACATCCCAAAAATAAAACCTTGTCCCGCATTTTTGCAATATTGAAGTACCATTTCCATGGGCTAGTGCTGGACGTATGTGACCCCTTTAAACACGGAGGGGCAATTTTGGGCAGCGGATTTTTTTTGGAGGTGAAGGAATACACCTTTACCAACAACGCCCAGCAAGTTTTCCAGTGGAGCAGAGTGGAGCAATATTACTTTTTGTCCAATATATATCGCATTCTTACAATCCTAATTCATAAAAAGCACGTGTAATAGATGCTTACTGTGTATTATATACTTGCTTAATGGGTATAGTGCAATTTTTTTTATACTCTACATACCTTCCAAAGAAAATTCCACTTTACACGACCACGATTGCTTGGTTACTTAATTTTTTATAGCGTTTTGAAAACGTGAACCTTTTTTCACAATATTAACGTTTAAAAATAAGCAAAAAGAGTAAAGTAGTAACTACAATTTCTCAGTCCGTAGAAAAAAATCTAACCTTCCGTGACTGATTGCTCACTATTGGAAGTGTCCTCGAATCATCCCCCCCAAAAAAACCGCAATCTATAAACTTTTTTTTTAGACTTTTGGCCAGCTTTTTTGGATTTGGTCCCACTGTGCGGCACCCGATTTGTCACTTCTATTAAAACCCGAGAAAAGTCACTGAAGAGGAACACCTAGCAGACCTGTTAGCAAGTCGTAATCGCACCTCCCCGTGGTGCCCCCTGGGGTACTTCTTTAAAAGGAGCTAACGGGAGACGGGCGTATGGCGAGCTCTCTTCCTTTCGAACAAGGACACGGATCGGATCATGGAATGTGAGAACACTGCTTGCTGAGGGACGGCTGGATGAAGTCCTCAACGAGATGAATCGATATAAAATCAAGATCATGGGACTTAGAGAGACCAGATGGCCCGATGCGGGTGAACATATCTGCCCAAACGGTGAGTCCTTCTTATATTCTGGTAGAAACGAAACTGAAAGCCGTAGGAGTGGCGTTGGTGTAATACTCACCAAAGAAGCCAGGTCCAGCCTCAATAGCTGGTCACCAGTTTCTGAGAGGATTATTACCGTGCGCCTGCGTACCAGAATAAGAGGTACTACGGTAGTCCAATGCTATGCTCCAACTGAAGACGCAGACTACATCAAGGAAGAGTTCTATATGCGACTGAATGACTCGATGACTGAATATTCCAAGGGGAGACATCATTGTTTTGATGGGTGACCTGAACGCACAGACGGGCCCAACAACACCGGCCTTGAACACACAATTGGAAATCTAGGCATATGCCAGGTCACTAACAGCAACGGTGAGCTTTTCGTTGACTTTTGTAGTTGTGGGTAGATAGGTGGAACCTACTTTTGTCACAAGAAAATATATGAGGAGATCTGGGTATCGCCCGATGGTAGAACGAGAAACCAGATAGACCACGGCCATCAGCCTCAGATGGGGAACTTTTCTAGAGGATGTCAGGAGCTTTAGGGGAGCAGACACAGAAAGTAACCAATATTTGGTAGTAGCAGTATTGATCATATTAACGGTAGCGGTATTGATCATATTAACACCTTGAGAATAATAGTTGAGCAGTCTACTGAATTCCGAACCCCCTTTACCTTGCTTTCGTAGAATATGAGAATGCATGTGACTCGGTCAATAGGTACTTTATATGGCAGGCAGTACGGCTACGTGGACTGCCTGATAAAATAATAGAATTGATAAAAGCCCTATACAACAATGCCAAATGCAGAGTTCTATAAAATGGAAAATTATCGGTCAGCTTTGAGGTTAGCTCAGGAGTACGACAAGGATGCCTACTTTCGCCTTTACTATTTCTTATAGTAATAAACGACGTCCTTGTCGGCGATCTAGCTATGGTATGGTATACAATGGGGATTGCTAGACCGCCTTCAGGATCTCGCCTACGCGGATGTTATCTGTTTGCTGGCCCACAGACATTCTTCTTCTTCTTTAACGGCTCTACAACCGGGATCCGGTCCTGGCCTCGCGCAACTGTTCTCTCCACCGGTCCCGATTCTGAGCCGATGTCATCCAGTTTGGCATCCCTAAACTCTGAGCGTCCTGGTCCACGCCATCCTTCCAGCGAAGGTTGGGCCTCCCTCGCTGTCGCACCCCATAGGTCTTACCGCAGAGAACTTTCCGAGCAGGCTCATCTTCACTCATACGAGCTAGATGCCCTGCCCACCGGAGCCTACCGAGCTTTATTTTCTTCACAACATCTATGTCGCGATAGCGCTCGTAGATCTCGTCATTGTAGAGTCTCCGGAATCGTCCTTCCTCACATACGGGGCCAACAATCCTCCGAAGTATTTTCCTCTCAAACACGCCCAAGAGGTTTGAGTGCTTTTTGCTAAGCACCCACGTTTCGGATGCATATGTGAGAACGGGTAAGACCATCGTCTTATATAGTAAAAGTTTAGACGTTATGGTTAGATATTTGGGTTTGAAGAGCCTTGACAGACTATAGTAGGCTTTGTTGGCTTTTAGCAGTCATGCGCGTATTTCTGGTTCCATGCTATTGTCGGCTGCTACTATTGACCCACGGTAGGTTGATTTTACCACGTCAAACTCGTGTTCCGCTACCTTGATTGTAGGACCAATGTTAGGTGTTCTTCCAAACGAGGCCACCATGTACTTTGTTTTGCTTTCGTTAATGTGCAGTCCCAGATTTCCTGCCGCTTGCTCAATCTGAGTGAAAGCTTCTTGTACAGCTGTTGTTGTTCTTCCAATGATGTCAATGTCGTCTGCGTAAGTCAGTAATTGGGTGGGCTTGTGGAGGATTGTACCCCTTGATGTCATGCCCGAATCTCGGATCACATTCTCCAACGCCAGGTTGAAAAGGAGGCAGGCCAGACCGTCCCCTTGTCGGAGTCCATTATAGATGTTGATTGGTCTGGACAGTGTTCCGGATACCTTTACTTGGCTTGACACATTGATCATGGTCAACCTACATAGTCTTGTCAGTTTGTTGGGGATGCCGAATTCTCTCATGGCTTTGTAGAGTTCTACCCTGGCTATGCTATCATAGGCGGCTTTAAAGTCTATGAAGAGGTGTTGAATTGAGTTTTGAAACTCTAGACATTTTTCCATAGCCTGCCTCAAGGTGAAAATCTGATCAGTCGTTGATTTGCCTGGGCTGAAGCCACACTGGTAATGGCCTATGATGTTTCTGGCGTATGGGGCCATCCTGTTTTGTAGGATAGCGGAGAATATCTTATACACGGTACTCAACAACGTTATACCGCGATAATTAGTGCACGCTGTGATATCTCCTTTTTTGTGTACCGGACAGAGGATGCCTTTTCTCCAGTCTTCTGGCATCACTTCCTGCTCCCATACTTGCACAATTAATTCATGAATCGCTTGGTGTAATGTAGGCCCTCCGCCCACAGACATTAGGACCTCAAAAACATGTTAAGCAACTTGGAAACAGAAAGTAGTTCAGCAGACTTAAGTATAACCAAAAAACTGCGAATAAATGCAAACACGCTTGAACGCACAGCGCTGAATAGCCGTGACGTCGAACTGGTAGATAAATTCTACTACCTTGGTAGCATTATTACCGAAAATGGCGAGGTAGTAGAAGACATCAGTTCCAGAATAAATAAAGCACGAAGCGCATATGTATGCCTGCTCCGCATAAGGAGATCAATGGAGATATCTACTAACGCCAAATTTCGGGAGTTCAACTCCAGCGTTAAGGCAGTTCTTTTGTATGGAATTGGAATCCGCAAGGATGCCGCTTAGTCGGAAGACCTACAACAACGTGGAAGAGAACCCTTCTATCAGAGGCCGCAATAACTGGGAGATGTCTCACAAAACAGAGTCCGCTGGAGGGCTACTGTTTCCTCCCTATGTCAGGGATTAAAGGAGCATAAAAAAGAAAAAGATTAACTATCCATCTCAGCAGTATAAACTTGTCCTGTCGTGTTTATTGCAATATTAATATCCGAGAACAAATTTGCTTAAAAATTTGGGATCCGAGATTGGCCCCCAATCTTTTTTATACGCTTTATACTACTTTCGCCTGGGGTTAATAAAATAAGAATATAGATAAAGAGTCCCACGCATTTTATATTTCGAAAAGTAGGCAATAAAAACTTTACATTCAAAATAATTTTTTTACTTTTTAGTACATTTTAAAACTATATATTTTTAGTGTTTAAACTCCAAATTGCCTTGTTATTATCGAAAACCATTAAGTTGTTTTTTATTTTATTTTTTGCTATTCAGATAAAGATTGTCGCCCGAAACTCAAACACACACACAAAACAACAATTGGGCGCCATACCCAAACGTCAAACTCATTTCATTTCCTATCAAATTTAACATTCCCATTAAGGATCGGGGCCTCCTTTTAAACTCGAAGGCAATAAAGTTGCCTCCGTGCCCTGAATTGATTCCTTTATTGCCTTGTAATTCAACTTTGTCTCTGCATTTCAATTTTACGAAAATTTCCATTTACAATTTCAATAACGACGGAGAAGAATGGCAGAAAGAAATCTTTTTGAAAATCGTTTTTGGAAAAAAAATAAAATCCCGGAAAATTTCCGCGAATTTCATGCAATTAAGGCGTAGTTTTCGTCCTTGTTGATTTTACTTTTCTGTTTCGATTTTCAATTCATGACAAATGTACGTGTGTATTTGTTGAGAATTTACCTTTTAATAAACAAAGTTTTTTCGGTGTTGGTTGGTGTGAGTGGAAGAAGTGGAATTGGATTGCGCTTAGTCAAACAGAACAGGAGATTTGTACACTGTTCAATTGATAAGGAATGTCAATATTTTGCTCGTCTTAAGATGCGACTAGGAGAAGGAGAAGTGGTGTTTTCGACGTCTAGTACTAGATGGAACTAGAAAACTATATTGAGACTTGTTTGTTTACTTGATTACGTATCCTCGGTGCCGGGGAGTCTGTGTCTATAAACTCATAGCGACGAGGAGACTTGTTAGCTAATCAAATACAAACAGTTTTAATTGTGTCCTGAAAGGATGCCTTCCTTTTTTTGAAAGGATACAAAATAAGCCTAATTACTTTTCAAATATGACACAAATAGCGCATAGCTGACAGTCAGCCCGGCACTCATAAACACTTTTCAGAACTAATTTAAAAGTTTTCATAAGACCAACGACGAATCCACTTGTCTGCACAAACACCCTGTGGAGTTCAACTTTGCCTAGATTATGACGATGCAGGGGGCAAAGGGGGTGGCTTGACTGGCTGTAGAAGAAGCCCCGTATCCTCGTCGTACCACCCAGCAGGACTAGCCGTGAATTGTTTACCTTTTCGTATGGCTGTCCTCGCCTAGTCTTCTTATGGACGTAAGGATTCTTTAGAGATGGTCTAGAAGCACTTTGAATAATTTATTCATTGTTGAGGGCTGAGGGTCGAGACTGACGCATACCGAATGCTCGACGTCAGGATAGAATCCTGCCGTAAGGCTGGATGTAAATACATACCTACTCATACATACATACATATATAAAGAACCAAGAGAGAAAACCACGAGAGAGAGAACGATCGCATTCTGGTCTAGGGGCTTATGAATAAATTTACTTTATCCTGACAGGATTTTGAAGTTGCTATAACATATAAATCGCTAAATTCTTATGTTTTATGAAGGAATGCATGTCCTTATTTTCCGTAATGAAGAAGAAGCGGCTATAAAAAAAGGGTTGTTGCGAAGGTGTTAATAAAACAAAAGCGGATTCTGTTTAACGCTGAATAATAGATGAAATTTGCGTTATTAAATCTCCTTTTGAAGGGTTGGAGGTGGAAAATAATCAAAAAATATATCGTGAGGATCTAAAATTTTTTGATTGCTATGCAGGAATTTTTAAGGAGCATGTACAACACCGGTTATGCAGTGCATAAAGGACTCTCGGTGGAAAACTACAGATTCTGATGGTGGTTACCTGGTGTGAAATTACGTTTTGAGTTCCAGTCTTATGCGGGTCTCGACAGAGTTCAGAAAAAATTTGACAGACAGAGTTTTACTGAAATTTGTGGTAGTTGGATGTTGATGCAGGATTTCAAGACTCCCAGGGGTTCTTACGTTTGTAAAAATTGAGTAGCGTCTACTGAATTTACCATCACAGCTCTTTTACCCTAGTTACATTCACCAAGTCCATACAGTAATCCCCAGGCAGTGCGATCTGGTTGTAGCAGAGGTGAAAGAGCAAACGTGAGTGTCCTGTGAGTAAAATCTGACCAGGTTAGAAACTTAGCCTCTGAAAAAATCCGCTGTCATGAATCCTCTAAAAAAGACTCGAAACGGGCATGAATACTCTAATAAGGCCTCGGATCACATAGATAAGACTTACGAAAAGAAATATGGACTTTGACTTGGTTATGTGGAGCGTTAGGGCGATGAATGTAGTAGACGCGAAGTAGAATAGTCATACCAGATGATGGTACGAGTATGTAACGCCGACGTTTGAAGAAGTAGGAGACATAAGCATAAGAAGAAGGTTAAAAAAAGGCCTGGGTATCAAGGGGTAGCCGCTGAGCTTATTATAAAAGGAAACGTGATAATAGTACAAAAATTACATGGATTAATCAAAAAAATATGGGTGCAAAAATCTCCAGAGAACGACTTGAAAGGAGGTCATAATTGCTCGTTCTTCTTGTTCTTTACCCGAGTTAAACGTCAAACTAGATAAATGACTCTGATGTCTCAATTTGCCACGGACAGACGATTATTACCCGGAAAACACAACTTCTTCTGGAACTAATTATCCCTCTCTAGACACTGCCAACGTTGATTCTGTGAACTTTGACTTGATCGTCATCAGCAAAGATTTAAAACGGTAACATAGAGTTGCAAGCTAAAAAAGGAAGTACCAGTATGGCTCTTTGTGTAAATGTAATTCTTTCAATCTTTACTGAGTTTTGATTTTCTTTACTGAAACCCATGACCTAGTTCACATGCCCAACTGACCCATTACCTACTTTACTGAAATTAGTTCAAGTATTCCTCTAATCAAGCCTCATATATTCTTCTTTGCCCAAGATAAACCATTGCGCAACGTTCATCTGGCTTGGAACAACAATGACTGAAATGCATTTTCGCAGTTGTCTATCGATTGCCGAAAAAATTTCGAGACACACTACCTCCGATAATTCAAAAGCATTCACTCACGATAGTAGATCCCTTCAAGAGAGACCTGAAGCTTAACCTTTTCGGTATATCTTGTACAATGCAACAACGTTTTGTCACCGAATACATTCTACAATGTGGCGCCTTAACCAAGCGAGATGGTCGAACGGTTTCATCGCAATCTTTACTGGTGTAAAGTCCTAGTTAGTCCTTAGCTAGTTAGTCCTTTGCCCAAATAGGTATTGTTACAGCAACCAAATTGACCTGCAATGAATCCAAAAGTACTCTTCTATTTCAATTAAAAGACCGTGGTTTTGTCTTGAGATTTTCCGAATATTTTTTAACCATGGTCGTCCAAAATTGGTGACCACTAAAAGTAGATGCAGCTCAAATTGCAAAGTTGGAATGCCGGAATGAAAAAAGGAGTCTAATGCGTGAGTATTTAATACTTTCGAGCGCAGGTGTCATACCTACTAGTGTCAATAATGTTCCTAACCGCGATCAAAAGAATCAAGGACCATGCCTGAACAGAGTTAGCAGCGGTGCAGCAGATCGCGTACAGGGCAAAACTGAGCTAATTCCAATCACTGGGAAAACTAAAATCTCTGCCTACAGTTTCCTTAGATTGCATGGAGTCTTTTCTTCAGGGGAAATATCTGGGTATAATCCTGGAGCCAAACCTAAACTGGAAATCAAACATTGAGGAAAGGTAAACGAGATACTGCAGAGTTTTCTAACTCTATAAAACGAACTTCGACAAAACAGTTGGTCTTAAGCCAAAAAGATGGCTCTGTGGATATACGGGGCCGTAGCAATCTAATCCTCACATACTGCTCGATCGTATAGTAGTCAGCGCTGAACAGAACCTATAATGTTATGAAGTTAAGAAGGGTCGAGAGACGACAAAAAATGGGAGGATCAGGGATCATGAGAACATGCCCACGAACGCCTTCGATGGACTTTTGTACTTGCTCCCTCCAAACCTTCACATCAAACACCTGTTCTTAGTGCAGCGCCTTTAGACTGAGGGAATACGGGCTTAGATCAAAAAAGCCATGGCTACATTGCTGCCTTATTCATGAAAATACTGAACCTAAATATCGTCCCAAGTATAGTGAAGCTAATGAAAATGACAAAGAAAAATACAAGTTGTACAGTCCGAATACAAGCAGAACAGTAGGTAATGCGGCACTTGAGCCTGGAAACTAGTGGGTGTAGAAGTAAACGAGTATTTTTCAAATAAAGCATTGCGATAGGTTGGGACCTATGCTATTTATTATTTACCTAGAAGGGGTAATTCGCAAAGTAAGCAGTGACGCGAATGCAACCTTGCTTATACAAATCAAAACAGTTGGCAATTATTCACGGAATTAGAAGATGGGGCTGAACTTGGAGGACTACATATATTTGTAAACAAGGCAAGATTCAAATACAGTCGAGAGTTGAAAAAAGAAGGAGAAACCACAACCTGAGAGAAATATAATTTCTAATGTGTAAACCAATTTATCTACCTAGGGTACGCAGTCAGTGAAGATAACGATGAAACGATAGATGTGCAAAGAAGAATAAAAGCTGTAAATAGAATATACTTTACACTACTGCCAGTAATGAAATCCAGAGGCACCAACAGGAAAAACAAAGTAAAAATCCTCAAAACGATTATACTTACAGTTGTTAGGTACTGATGTGGGTAGGTAATGCGACACTTGGACCTGGGAACCTGAGGACAATGGCGAATTGATGGCATGTTCTGCCAGATGGCAAAAGACCGGTTGACAAACCACGCCCAAGGTGGGAACACAGTGTTAAAGCTAAACTGCTACTATATAAAAGAAACTGGAGGGAAGCGGCGAAGCAGAGAGACGACTGGAGGAAGAAGTTGATGAAGCCCAAGGCTCGAATAGAGCTGTAGAGCCATCGCAGATGAAGAAACGACTCTGAATAGATGTTAAAAGAATTACGACAGTTATCACGGGTCATTGGGCCACACTGAAATAAACTCAAGAACAAATTTCTTGGGTTAACACAATTTTCTTGAACCGGGCAACTAATATCTTGAATATAACAAAAACAAATTTGTCTTGGGAGTAGCAATACCCATCATCTTGCTTTTATTGTCTTGTATGAAGACAACAGATTAATGAGAGCGAGAAAAAAATTTTAGTTGGATTTATCAAAATTTTTCCTTCAAATGGTCAAGCAAGTTCTAAAGAAGGTATGGTGGGCGAAATGCTGCAATTTGAATTTTATACTTAGTATGTTTGGTTTTGAGATGTCGTAGCTGCTGGACGACGGAGGAACACACTCCTTCATGTGTAAGTGCTCTTTTATAGTCCAAACCAGACAGTGCACACTAGGCTCTAAACATCCACCACAGTCAGTTGAACTACCACCAGATCAAACCTTTAGTTCATATCTTTGTAACATCAAAGGACAGCCCTACACCTAACCTAGACGTTGACTTTTTGGGCTATGTATATGGACAAATATTTCATTAACTAATAGTCTTGTAGCGATTGAAAAGGAAGCGTAGGCTGTACAAAGCCTCTCAATTAGTGTAATGAACAGAAAGTTAATAAAGTTATTAAATTATTTGTTTACTCTCCCTAAGAACAAGTCAAAGAAGCAAGTGAATGTAAGGAAAGTAAAAGCCCAACTAAGTGAAGTTCCTTGTAGGACTTGTCTTTTTTCCCAGTCTTTTTTCCAGTCGTCTGTACTTCCTCTTCTCTATTTTTACTGCAATTTCTTATGGCAAGGAAGTTTTCGAATGTTCTAGCACATCATCAAACAAGAAACAGAATTTCTAAAGAACACGTTTGATGACGATTCAATTCAATTGAGTAAGTATGCCAAGGCATGTATTGATAGATATTAATTAATTCGAAATGTACTACAATATCGTTACTATTGCCAAAATGGTTTAGTGGTTGCCAAGAATTTTGGTCGCTGTTGCCAATTCAAATAGATCAATAAATATAAGTCTGTCAAGTGCCTCACGAGAGGTACAACTGCATCATATACGTAAAATGTGCTGAACTAGCGAAAAAGGAAAAAATTTTAATTACTCAGATTAATTTTAATAAATCATTCACTAATACCAAAGCAACTCTGCAAATCCTCATAACTTAATCCGAAACCACACCAACCAAACATATTTGCCCATGACATCCCATAATGAAGCTGCTGTCCCAGCCGATAACAATTGAACATCTATTAATAACTCCCCTCTGATAATTTCCACATCCACATTTTACGAAAACTTGTTTACATAATCAAAAATTCTACCATCATTATTCATAAGGAGATTCTTATCTCCAGTAATAAATTTATTTCAATTAAATCGAAACGGATCCCGGCCCGGGGGAGAAGAAAAAGGATCCTGGGGAGTATATACTGTACACAGATATCGTCAGTCATATGCCCTCGAAAATGTCAACATATTCAAATTTATTATCAAATACACAACACACACACATAAATACATCGAAGAAGAAGACTTATTGAAAAATTCGTGGGGGGTGGGGGTTGGGCTAGATCGATTTTCAATACACACCCAACAGGTGATTCCCTGATTTTATCGAAAACGGATATATGAAAGATTGGATCCTCTTTTTTTGTCAAGGTAAAGGTGAAGGAAACTTCAAAGATTATGATAATAAAAAAGGTTGAGTTTTATTGAAAACGAAGCAAATTTTATGCAGAAAAATGTATTTGCCTTTTTCTTGGGAGGATTAGAAAAGGAAGGGAGAATCTTTTTAGAAAATTAAATTGGAAAAAGAAATTTGGGGTGGATGTGGATGATGATGATGATATGGGAAATTTCATTAGCGAGTGATAGTGGGTAATTGGTTTTATTATACGATATTTGGTGGTACTACCAAAGTAAAGTTCCAGTAGATATGAATATGGTAAACATCTTCAGCTTGATGCAATCAAACCCTTTAATTCCACGTTGATATCCCGAGTAGAGTGGTTCACCAAGAATACCAATACTTTCAGATTGAAGTAATAGAACGTCGAGCGAAGGAGGCATAATTGAACCTCGAACCTAATAACCAACCTACGATGGTAGTAGGGAGTACACCTTTCAAAGCCTACTAATCTTAAATATAAAATTATCGCGCCGAAAGCTTCATGCTAGCAAGGCCGTACCCAGGAAAAAATTTCGGGGGGGGGGTTAAAACACCGGGGGGTCTGGGATCTATGGAATACCCCCTAGTAAGGCGGTGGTCCAGGAAAATTGACAAAATTTAAGTGTAAAATGACGCATTTTTAGGACGAGTTTAACTCTTAATTAACCAGAGTTTAGAGGCAAAAAAACTATGGTTTGACTCGAGAATTTTGACTAAAAAATTTATTTATTTATTTATTAATTCGCCAAATAAGGCACACTTAAACTAGGTATAATACTTAGATTAAAACATAGTGTACAGTCTTTTATAATATAATATAATGGGGCCTATTCTGTCGCTAAAATTGTCGAATTGTGGAATGTCTTTTGGCTTCGCCCGTATATCACATACGTAAGTAACTAGAACGTGATAATAATAATTGCGGGACCCGGGACTTTCAAAAATAAATCCAATCACGGTTTCAGTTTTTTTGGGAGCGGGATGCGACGGCAACAACTCGGCGGCAGAGAGGAAAGTTAACTCTTCGATTGATTAGTGATAACTGATAACAACTGATCTCATATCTCTTGCGTTGACCATTTCAGCCCGTGATAACCGTTTTGGTGTTATCATGGTGGGGGCGGATCCATGGTCTTTTGATGCTTTCATGGATCTGCATTTTTCTCGACTTGTTGCCGCCACAGAATTTTTGATTGTCATTTTCATAAAATACCTACAATTGTACAGGTATTTTGTGAAAATGACAGTCTAAAATTCGCTTTTTTAGAAATTTTTACCCACTACTTTGATCTCATTTTATTTTTCATAACATAAAATGATAAAATATTAGCGACAGAATAGGCTAAAAAAAGTAGGTAGGACTAAAAACCTACTATTGTCAAGGGGGTTGTGTTAGTAGGGATCTGAGTATTTTTTTATAGGAAGCCTTGTTGAGTGAAGGGGAGAAAGAGGAGCTACGGCTATTAAAAACCATACAGCATCTGTTGACGGGCTCGTTCCTTGCGTAATCGGTGCGGTGTGGATATTCCCTAAGTAGTTTAGTGTGTCGTGTGTGTCGAACTACATCATTGAATTTGATTCTGTCCGACAGAAACTGCACTTTAAGCTTTCCACTTAGGACGTCAAAGGCAACGCAAGATATGAGCAGTTTCCTCCTGCTAGACAACGGCATGAGATCAAGCACTTTGAGCCTGTCCAAGTAGTGCGGCAGGGTTTGGTAGTCATGGGGGTTGTGTAAATGTCTCAGGGCAAAAAGAAGAAATCTCTTTTGAATGAATTCGATCCTCCTACTGCTCACTTGGAATATAGGATCCCAGATAGGACACGCATAATCCAGGATTGGGCGGACTAAAGAACAGAAGAGTGTTTTTGTGACCCATACATTACCGAATTCTTTGGCTCTCCTCTTAATGAAACCTAGAAGTTTGTTGGCTCTGGCAGTTATATTATCGTAGTGCAGGTTGAAATTGAGTTATTTGTCTAGGACGACGCCTAGATCTACGATATGATCAACCTGATTAAACATTATGCCATTGAGATAATAGTTATGGTTCTGTGTGTTTTTTAAGCAGGAGAAGGTAATTGCATGATATTTGCTGGTGTTAAGTTGCAGTTTATTCATGGTGCACCAGTCGTGTAGGGCATTGAGCTTTATCTGCAAGAAGGAAGCATCAGTTTGGGTCTCAATGACACTATAAATTTTGAGATCATCCGCGTAAAAGAGATGTGGAATATTTGCTAATTTATCGGAAAGATCGGAGATGAAAATATTGAAGAGAAGGGGGCCGAGATGACTACCCTGAGGAACGCCAGAGGTTACTTCCATCTCATTAGATAGAAATCCTTGGAATCTGATAACCTGTGTTCTTCCGTTCAGATATGATTTTAACCATTCCAGGGCAGAACCTGATATACCAAACTTTAATAGTTTTGCGATTAGGATGGCGTGGTCCCCTCGATCGAAGGCCTTGCTGAAATCAGTGTACACAGCATCCAATTGATGGCCGCTCTCCATATCGTATAGCAATTCGGAAATAAGGACCATAGGGTTAGAAGTTGTTGAACGTCCTTTCCGAAACCCATGTTGTTATTCGTTTAGGTATGGATCGATAAGAGGAGCAATCCTGTCATAAAGAAGTTTTTCAAAAAGCTTAGGAATTGATGATAAAATGGCAATGCACCTATAGTTGTCTACCGAGTGCTTGTCACCGGATTTATAGATTGACGTTAGGTAGGATTTCTTCCACAGCTTGGGAAACTTTCCTAACGATAAAGATTTGTTGAAGATGAGATAAAGACAAAATGCGATGTGTTGTGAGCAGCACTGCGGGGAAATAGGAGAGAGATTGTCGGGACCATTACCTTTTTTGATATCAAGATTGTTCAAGAATGTTAACGTAATCAAAGAATTTTTTAGGATCACTTATGATACTATCACCAACAGAATTAATATATGCAGAGTAGGCCTCGCGAGACCTGTTGGCCAGGCCAGTTCAATTCATAAACACCATTAATTAATTAAATTATGAAATACTTTACTCACAGATAGCAAAATATCAAGAAAATATCATTCTCTTTAATTCAGGAAAACTTGTGTTTGAAAATACTTATTTCTGGAAAATTTCGGGGGGGGGGTTTCAACCCCTCTGACCCCCCCTCTGGGTACGGCCTTGCATGCTAGTGTTGTTAGTTTTTGCACTATCGTTTAACGATATTTTCCGGGCATCGGACGCACTCAGTTGTATAATGCCTTATCCTGATATGAAGACTCTGTTAGGATGGACCTTCCTTTCCTATCATAACCATGTTCTATTGAACTTAGGTAGACTTTTGAACTTGTTCGATCGGTCTGGACTACAAATATGAGTTATAAGTGAGTGGAAGCGGTAATGTTGCACCTTATACCACAATAAAGAAGAAGAATATAGGACGTCGAATCAACATTCCGCTTATTAGTTTAAAAGTATCATTCTTGACAATGTACGGCAAACTCCCATGATTGAAAGGTACCTATCAGATTCAGATTTAGGAAAAGAGCGGGTAAGAGAATTGACTCCTGTGGTTCACCAGCAGATATGTTGTGTGGTTTGGACCGGACACACCATCCGATGCTATTTTAGGTGAGAAAGAAAACTCTCTAGTTAAACAGAACAGGGTATTATACCTTTACCCAAACCCTTTGAATACATCTAGGGCAACCAAATCAGACTGGTCAAAGCGATTTATACTTTTATTGCGGATACTCTATTAAACGGTGGTCAGTAATCAGCGGAATGGGGGAAATACCATGTAGCATAACATGCACGTGCCGCTACTATTTCGGACTGATGTAAGTGCGATCATAACCTCCTAGTGGTGGCCACTGGTAACTACCCTATGAGAGAGGATAGGCTAATATGATCGGGCTAGTCCCTTCCAAGTAAGGTTGGCGTGATGCTAATAACCTCACTAGGAAAAAGAAATTATTACGGAACGAGTAACATTTTTTTCGTTCAAGGTAGGACTGGTGTTGATCCGTACTTTAGAGTATTGAAGGTTGATTTGAATAGGAGTCATATCTTTCATATCTTTCGCTCTTGTCATATCTTTCGCTGTAGCGGTGGAGCGGCTCCAGAAGTACACTATAAGTGCAATTATATTGCACTTTTTGAATTGCTTTGGTTTTGTTGCGAAATGGCCGGGCCAACCTCTAGTGTTTTGAAGTGTGTAGTTGCACCGCTTTTGCAGTGAGCGGCATATTTGTTTTGAGAGGCCAGGTTTGGATCCCGTTAGTAGACCTTTAAAGAAGAAGACTCTATTAAACACGCAAAAAGATTTTGTTTTACGCCGTACCGCCGTAGGTACATGATCTGCTTGCGTAGGTACATGATCAAGATATAGATTTCTATTGATTATTGGGATTTTGTAGGGAGCAAGGAACACTTTCAGTGAGAATATGGAAATTGCACTTGGAAACCCTATCACATGGTCCAAATGGTGCGGGCTGTCAGTGTCAATACTGAAAAGACAAAACTAATGCGTTTCGCCAAAATCACTAAAATCGTCACCTTTAGTCCACTTTTAATAAACGGCCGAGTACTGAGCCTATCCCAGTCCACTTAGTAGGTGGGTCTTATTCTGGACTCAAAGCTGAACTGAAGGTTCAATATCGAAGGTATCGATAAGGAAGGCTAGGAGTAAGGCCACTATGCAGAGATGATAGAGTATAGCATAAGCAGGCGCAATTTCTTTCAGAAATCTGAAAGGGTTTTAAATGAGCGGGTGTATAACGCAGTTCGCTTCCTCCCTCTAGAAGAAAAAGCGACCTTTTGCGAAATTGCTCATCATGTGGCACCAATACCAACGAACGACATGTTGTGTATGGAGTTGAACTCAATCTTGAGCAAAGAAGCGACCTTAAGAGGTTTAGTAAGAGCTTGAACTAATTTCAGTAAAGTAGGTAATGGGTCAGTTGGGCCAGGGAACTAGGACAAGGGCAGACAAACTCAATATTAAGTTTAAGATTTACATTTCCACAAAACACCATGTTGGACTTAGGGCAAAAGATGGGTTTTAAAACCGCATATGGCTATACACGGCAGTGATTAGACCAGTGCGTGCTGACATATGGATCCGTTAAAGACTATAACAAATCCAGACTGGATCAAGTCCAAGGAAACGCCTGCGGAAGTCTTTAACGTAATTCTCGACTTGTTACCACAGAGTGCACCATGCGGCCTGATCCTGAGACTGCTACCGATAAAGGTTCGCTAGGTCTAGAACTATGGGCAAGGCGCTCTCTATCACAGGAACTCACGCTCTTACGCTCGCTCCAGCAATAGCCTACAATATCATACAACTAGACCCCAACACCAACCCTATGCCTCTAACCCGTGCTAACGACGCATGTAGGTATCCGCTATGCTTTGAAGAAGCAGTCGGTCTCAGAAGGGCCTTTACCATCCAACACAAGGCTCCGAAGCATCCCCAAAAATCGTGCAATCTCGTGGAAAAACGGGCACTCTTAGCGTTAGTCAAGAAGGAAATGGAAATCGATTCCTTCCAGCATCTCAGATACATATTCCCGGAATATGAGGATCTGGACCAACATGAGCACGAAACGCGCCTCAAGAAGCTAGAAGAGCAGCGCAACCTCTCCCGTTTCCTAACTGCCAACGAGAAATGGTCCACAAGCGAGTTACGAGTTTGCTGACATATTTTATTTAAAAGGGGACAAGCTTACCTGCACAAGTATTGAAGCATGAGATCTCTATGGCCCAATTTGTTAATAAAAAAATGTGCAATTAGAAGAAATGTTGGACAACGACATTGTCCAACCAAGTAAAAATCCGTGGAACTCACCTTTTATAGTATACCCTTAAAACCCGGTTTCGATTTCACAAGATAAACGAAAAAACAATAGGGTCCGTCAAGGATCGAGGGTACCCTAGACCAGCACGATCACTGAAGATACTTCTATACCAGGGCCTGACGAACCCACAAGATGTTCCCAAGACGGCGTTCAGCACGAACTGCGGCCATTATGAGTTTAAACGTATGCGGTTCAAGCTAAAAGAGGCCAATACTACGTTTTAGTGACTCATGAATTACGTCCTCGCAGGCCTACAACTCTGTGGGCAGGGGTGCCGATTGTTTTAAAGGCCTTATCAGCAAAGGCAAGAGTATCGGGTGTGGTCACTGTCTTGGGATTATCCAAAAGGAAATATTCCCAGGTGATGTGCATTTTTCGCTAATTTTTCAAGGGTTTTGAAGAGGCCCGGGAGAAAGTTTATAGAGTCGACGAGGCAAGCCGACAAGGGCCATGACTTTGTTCTGTACACAGAGGCATCCAAAACAGAGTTGGGTGTAGAGCTATAGATTTTGTCCCCTCGCTTAATCTGTACAAATGCGACCAAGCTTCGCCAGTATTTTTCACCAGAACTTCTGGCAATCTCTCAAGTTTGCCTTGCAATACTGTCATGCCCAGGTCTGGGAGCCAGGAAAAAACCTGTTATTGCATAGCTAAGCGGCCATCAAGGGATTAGGCTCAGGGAACAATCACACTGTTTTAGACTGAAGGGAGCAAAATTGAGGCTTTGAAAAATTTTATAGGACGAAGAAATTGAGTAATTTTCTTTGGGATTATAAAGAGTGCCAGTAGCATACTCACTAGACCGGTTCTCGTTCAATTGCATAGGTCAAGCAGCATTGGACGTGGTTAATACTTAGTTGGGAGACCACTTGGGAAAACCACACTCGTGTTTGGTCAATTACAAAAACATTCATATCTGTAACGAAAGCGTGAATACCTCTGGCGCGTGCATTTTTAAATTTTAGCCGGAGCGTGCATACCCGTGTGGCAGGCGCTTTTGATCGCTATGCGTGGTAGTTGCAGGACCAACTAAATTATGTTTACTACAGACTTTGCCAGCTTGTGGGGACTTGGAACTCTCACTGCCTATTGAAACAGAGATTTTTAGCGCCCATTTGGTTCGAACTCTACCAAAATTTAGCCGGGTGGATGTAAAATCATGTAAAGTTTTTCAGCAGTGCGGCTTCAAAACAAGTGAAAATCAGGCTAAGTTGTGTCCCAGCCTCCAGTTTTGAGTAGATTTTGGCTTTTTCCTACATACCAACAGGTATACTCGCGTAGTAACCAAAGGGAAAAAGCATCGAATAGTAACATAGGGGTGAATCCATTTTACACAATTACTCTTTCAAATTTCAACGCTTACAGGCATCATATTAAAAAGTACTTCTCAAACTAAATTTTCATTACTTTTTTCAATTTTAATCTGCTTCACCTTTTTAAGTCAGAAAATACCAAAGAATAACTTTGTAAGATTATGGTTCATATTTTTCATTACAATTCACCAGATTAAGGACGTACAAAAAAATCCTTTGAGCCAACGATCAATCATACTCAAAAACAAACTATCCCCCAGAACCTGATAATCCAATTAAGGTAATCATCACTTGAATCTCCTCGAAAACACTCTGGGAAAAAAGTAAAATCCAATCATCTAAAATCCCTTTTAATCCTCAACCAGCTTAAATCCTTGCAAAAAAAACACACTCATCCTTGCTCAATCCTATTCCAGTTGGCCAACACAGCCTCGGCCATAAAAGTCAGCTAAAAAAAAACTGAATTGATTGCTTCTTTAAATAAAGACGTAAAAAAGTAATGGTTTCAATTAAAATACAATCTGCTGGAATTTATATTACGTTGCACGATGGGAATAAGTCGTTCCCGTCCAAATCATCCACCCCCTCCACGGGTACACTTCTAACATTCTAACACAAGCACACACGGCCACAGACTGTGGGGAAACAGAGAGCGGACGGTGGTGTGCGTGCGGCCGGCGAATTAGGCTAACATAATTTTAATGAAAAATTGCGGGCATAATTTTTTCAAACAGAATGGGCTACCGTCGTAGTCGCTAGTAATTTGCCATTTATATCAGCGGATAGGGCCGCTCCGACATTACGTGCAAAGAGCCCTAAAATCCCTTTTGGGACAACATCCTTTGACTGGCAGCGCACACCCACAGTCCGAGCATCCGATACCGAAACAACGAAGGATATAGACCCGGCCTTTACCCACCATGAAAACAAATTGCAGCACTAAAGAAATCCATTAATCAGGACGAGAGTAACCCATGTTATCTCTCTCCGGATCCGCCGCCGCCGTCCGGGATTTAAACGGTCGAGAGGATGTTAGCAACAATTTTACTTTATTAAAAGGCGCCAAAATAGTTAAATCCCCCCGGCCGCCATATAAATCAGCTGCAGTTGAGGATTCACAGGATGCTCACTCTCTCGCTCTCTCCCAATCCAGAAGAGCCACTAACAAAACTAGCACTTTCCGTCTTAAAATTAATTGGACCAAGCTCCTTAAAAGGCTTGCTCCTTGTTTGTGTAACATCCTTCGGGGTTCCCTATAAAAACATAATGAAATTGTCACTAAAAATATCTTCCATCGTTATTTTAAAGTTGGTAGCCATTTTTAGGACCTTCAAGTGGGCAGACGACACACTCCTTGGGTCGGGGGGGGGGGGGGGGGAGGCAACAAAAAACCCTTGGAAATTGCCGGGGCATGTCCCGCCTAAGCACAAACTGAATTGTCGACTAAAAGCTTTCTGGGGAGCCTTTGAGGTATCCTGGTGAATTGTATCTAATCAAAATTTAAAATGTAATCAGAGGAGAGGAGGCGTCTGGATATCAGCAAACTGCTGTCCGGAGGGCTAATGGCCACCACTAAGTGGCATTTAATGCTTATAGAAATGTGACTTCTCCAAAACGGTTTCATGTTATATAAAATGATAATGTCCCATAGGTTTCCTTCTTACACCGATGCCATGCCAAGCCAATCTTCAGATCACCAGACCGTGTCGCAATCTGTAGGAACGATTTCCATTTGTTTTCTTGGAGACTTTATGGGCGGGCGAAATGCTAATGCCGGAATTTGGCATCCATTAACACTCCGGGATTTTTTGAAAATTTATACGATAACAAACGGAAATTTAACGAAATGAAAAACCATTTAAAAACATATATGCTTAAAGATGACATGATAGCGAGAGTCGCATCAATACTACAAAGTTACAAGAAGCAGGGGGTATGAGTAGCCCTAGCTGGTAAAAGAAATTCACTTGCTTAAGGAGACTGTCTCCCGCTAACCCCGGTGGTGTCTCTGGCACTAGGACAAACCTAAATGAAAAGTAACGCAGAAGTGAAGTAGACGTTACTTCCACTGATGTATATGTAACTTCCACTTACTTCCATTTTGGCCACTCTCATACATTCATATATGCAATGCCACCAAACTTCACTTCACTTCCCATTTAGGTTTGGCCTACTGGCTCAGTCGGCTGCTATCGACTTTATATCGACTTTTCGAAATCGAAACCCAGAAGGCTAGTGATTCTCCTTTGAAAGCTTTACTTCGAAGCTTTAAAGCTTCCTACCCTGACGAGCTTTCTAGCTATAAATTAAACCGCTTCACCAGGCCAAAATTAGTCTTTCAACAGCCTCGTTCCGAAAAGGTCATCTACTCCGGTCCTATACCGCGTCGAGGTGTACATACCGAAAACCTGTAGGATGTCGCCCAGGCCTTGTCAAGGTGTATAATCCGACAATGTTCTCGGAAGCCTTTCTTATGCCTTGTCGAGGTGTATGATCCGGCACGGTAAGAACACATACATACAAACATATATACACCGATTACCGACCACTAGCGAATGCCAGGGGAATGTTGCCTGGGCCTTGTTGAGGTGTATGGTCCGACAGTGTTCCTGGAGACATTTCCTAGACGAGTGTCAAGGTATATATAGGATATAAGGATTTTTGGATAAAGAAAGAATTATTATCCTTGTAGGAAAGTGTTTGTTCTCATAAGACCCTAGACTACTGCAGAGATCCCGGCAACCCTCCCTTAAAAAGGGAGGTTCAGAGAACAACCGGATGAAACACCATTCCAGTATTCGTTTATAAATAGAACAATTTGGCTGTGGGATAATCTCCTACAATCAGTTTTGCCGAACTCGTACAATATCCAAGAGTTCAAACGTGAGCTTTATCGCCACCTTCTCCAACACTCCCAGACTCCTAACTTTTCCTATTATCCTCTATTCTTCAAACCAGGCTGGTAACTAGACATTGCACCATTACCAGAACGACATGACAGACTGGTAGTACAAAAGGTGATTCATAAGCTTGGTTTTCCCACATAACAAAAAACTTCAACAACACCCAGGAGTTCAAAGGCATGAAGGAGGCCCCAGGGAGGAGTACTATCACAACCTCTATGGTTATTATTTGTTGCCAAGCGCCTCACCAGGCTTTTATCTTCTAATTTTGGTATATAGGGTTAACCCCGGTCATAAGGTTAGAATGACTTAACTGGTCTCCTACATATAGCTCTCCCTCAAAGTACAATTGTCAACTTAGCAACTCAACTCATCTATCTAGTTTAAGATTGCGATGGATACGAGCATAACTGGAGCACCAGGAGCAATACTCAATATTCCTATACTACACCATGTATGTAAAGAAGCAACTAGCTCCGCCCTGCGACTAGCAGCGACAAATAAGTTTAAAACTGAAGATCTAACAGGTCATCTATGCATACTCCAAGAATTGTAAAGAGCGATGCTATAGCTAAATCAGCCAACGAGCAACGTCGGCATGTTGCTATTACCACGAGCGGGGCTTTCACATGTGCAAATGGTGCACTTGCATCGGGCGCACTGTCAAAAATTCAGATTTTAAACTTCGGTTTTGTCATATATTGAAGGACCTGTACAGAGGGTCTGCGCCTTTTTCCATTGTCTTTCGCAAGGCGTGGCCAATCCAATTCCATTTCGTTCGCCTGATTTCATCGTCTATCCTTTATTTTTGGCAGGCACGGTGCCATAGTTCCTGATTTTTAATTCGTACTAGTCGTACTATTATGGATACCTAATTCGACGAGAAACATCTGGATCGCTTCTGTTCTGAAGTTGTTGAAAGCGCCTTCTATGTCCAGGAAGACTGAACGCATAAAGGCAGAGGTGGCGCTTTTATATATGCAATTGCTACATTTGCACCGGGTACAATATCAGAAAAAAAGTGAAGAAGTGTTCATTTTCATATATTAAAGGAACTCCACAGAGCGTTTGTCCTTCACTGTGATCAAAAAATGAACAGCTGATGGGAGAGTAATATGGCATACTGCACCGGGCGCAAAACAGCCATTAAAAGCCGGCTATTACATTAAAGAGTTGAGTCTGGACTTTACGGGGACAGCTTACTTTATATTAATGAGAGTTTAACATCGAAAAACAATGATATCTTTCGTAAGCTGATGAAAAGGAAACTAGTTACTTCAGTGTCTTCACACGCCGGGGTCTTGTCTTTGTACAACTGGAAAGGAATAAACAGCCAATCTTTGAACTTGGCTTAGTCTGCATTTGTTATATTCTTTTGCTGGTCTTATCAATGCTACATAAATCTATAGCATTTCATGAGTCTTCACGCACCAACTCTTGCCGTAGTTCTGATAACTGGCATAAAAAATTTTTCCAGCTTTCTTTGGTTTCTCTTCGAAGCCTGTAATTTAGGTTTGCATTTGAAAGACCAGAGTTCTTACGAGATCTTAGGCTTAATTCTCGTCCGATAATTGTATGCTGGCAGACTGCAATCTTTGTTCTATTGATGAAAAACATCAGCTCTCTTTTTCCGCGTAGAGCCCACTGATAAATTCTGTTGTAAATCCAAATTCTTCTAGCGCCTCCGTCGATGGCTCCAGTGCTGATGTTCTTGAAAGTACCTTTTATGTCCATGAGTGCTGCAAGATGAGTCGAAGGAGTATTCTTTCTGCATGGTGGGATGAAGACATATTAACATCTGGTGCAGAATTTTGGAGATATATGTTAAGAGTAGTGTGCGTTCTATGGTATTCAGAACAGAAAATAACAAGCTTATGTTCACAAGAACCGTCATCAGGTGTCTGGGTCCACTCCTTTAGATATTGAAACTGGGTATGCAGGAAAGGAGGTCTGGTCGCTCGAGCTCGAGGTCTTCCAAATGCGATGTTTGAGGCAGATCCTCCGTGTCTCATTCCGTGATCGCCTTCGAAACGAGGTTGTCAGACAAAGATGCGATCAGCAAACACTGATCGAAGAAGAAATGCAAAAACGTCGACTACGGTGGTTTGGACATGTTTGCCGAATGGATGATAACCGCTTGCCACGTAAACTTCTCTGGCGAGACCGTCCTGCAGACTGGAGAATACAGCGATCGGCACCGAAGAAAACCTGGTTGAAGAATATCGAGGGTGACTTAAAGAATCAACGATTATCAGTTACCGAGGCTCGAGACACCGCCAAAAACCGAGAAGAATGGAAGCGAATCGTGAATAGAGTTCGTGACCCAGCGGCACCGACATCAGCGTATCCGTTGCGGGGACGTCCCGCTCGGACCGCCAGCTAACGGATCAAAGAAGAAGAAGAAGATGCAGGAAAAACTGCTTTCTCACATTTAAAGTGGCTATTTTCACTTCATCGTTTAGGTCCATAGTCCTTACATGTTTTGTCACCTAGTCTTTAGTTTAGTTGTCAATAGTTTCGGTCGGTCCAAAGCAAGTTTTGAGTTCTCTTAACGATTTTATTTGCATAAGATTGGTTGCGAACCTGACGACTTTCCCTAACTACTAGGATAAGATTTCTTGCATCCCTCGTTCCTTTAGCTTCCGCTGGGGTTAGTTGTTTAGCCTATTATTGTCGTTATCAGTGCAACAACTTGAAAAATTCAAAAATCTGACTATCGCTTACTATAGTAAATTTTTGACGCTCAAAAATTTCATGGTTAACTACAATATAACCACGATCAAAAATCCCCTTGGTTAACTATAGTAAGGTTTTTGAACGCTCTCCATGTAGCTTTTAGTCCACTTCGAATTGCGTGAATTGGCCCTTGGATTGAGAATTTTTCCTCCGAGGAAAGGATGCTGCGAATCTAAACCTCACACCATCTCTGCCGGTGTTTCCCAGGGCTAAATTCTATCAGCTGTTATTTTCCTGGTTTTTATATATGACCTTCTCAGAATTCCCTCCAATACACTGCGCAGCTTTGTTGAAGATGGTACTCTGAGCTACTTCTATGGCTTTGATACAAGAAAGTACAAGACCTTCTTCTTATAATCGCGAACTTATGTCTAATTCATTAAGTACGCACATTGAACTAATTCTTGATTGAGACCGCAAATACTTGTGAAATTCGCTATAAACAGAGCACTGGACAGCGGAAGAACGTTCCACCGTACGTACATTCAATAGCTCAATCGCAATTCAGTGGCCAAATACGCGTAGCGAATATATGCGCCTACCACACGGGTATGTACGCGCCCACCACAGGCATAAATTTCTGAAAATACGCTCGCGAGAGGTATGCATGCTTCTGTTACAGATATCAATGTTTTTGTATGATCACTCCAGAAGAAAGTGTCGTTTTACCAAGCGGTCCCCCAACTAAGTACTAACCATGTCCAATGCTGCTTGACCTACGCAAACGACCAACTCCTGACTCCTGATCCTAGAATTTCACATAAAACGGGAAAATTTTGCTTTCGTTTTGTCATCCCTGGTTTTAGTACTACCATATTGCGAAATTTTAGAGATATTGTCATAATGATTGATCTTGTAAGCTGGGTTTTTATGGCATGTCCTGACTCCTAGCTCATTACCTAATAAACTAGTTGGGATGTGGGTTTGACCCCTTCGGTCCACACGATTAACTTCCCAGTATGATGAACGAAGATGGAATAAACTGACTTCTTACAAAATAGTTATACGTTTAGCACTAGTGGAAAATTGGCTAGTATCAGAACTGATGACAAAGCAATCCCGAGAGAAGCTAGTTCAAATAACTATAATATAGTAGTAAATCCACAAGATTTTTCTAGAGAATTTCTTTTTCCTGAACGTTAGCAAACAAACATTTCCTCCGTATTTCGTTCGCTGCACTAAAGCGGGTTTTCAAATTCGTATTGAGCGTGCTGAAGCGGAGATATTAGCAAAACTGTAACTGTAAAGTACTTGTCAGACTTGACCAAAAAGAGGAAATTTTGCGGTAACTCCTTCAATCTTCATCCCGGGATGAACCGCAATTTCCTGAAACTGCATCACGCGTAAAAAACAATTCCCCGTCAAAAAGTGCTAATCCAAGATTTGAAAAATTCGGGCTGTTTGTAAAGGATAAAGAAATTTTTGCACGATTTTTAAAGATTGTCGGATTTTGACAAGTGATGTTTTGTTCGAAGGCTAGCACTGTGCAAAACCCAAAAAAGATCACTTCGTTTAGAACGGGTCTCATTCCATCGAGTTCATTAGATATTAGCAAAACTTGTCAATTTAAGGTCTTTCTGATAATTATCCCAAGTTTTTCTATTTAAACAAAAAAGGCCCGACCGAATATTATGAAATTTTTTTCTGAGCATTTCTTCGTTAATATTCTTTTTTCGGCACCTCAATGAAGTCGATATAGTTTTTAGTTCGCGCGGTATCGTGCAGGTACAAAAATCATATACGTCGTTTAAACAAAAAAAAAACGGTTCGACCGAATTTTATGAAAATCTTTTCAGATCATATTTCGGTTAATACGCTTCGAACGACACCTCAACGAAGTCGATATCTTTTTTGGTTCGCGCGATATCGTGCAGGAAAAAATGAGCACATACGTACGCACACACACACACACACACATACTTCCTCCCAATTTTTTGCTTAAAATGCTCCTGGGACCTTGAAAGATGAAAATACGTCGAAAATTTCGATTTCGATTTTCGGACCGATTACAATAACTTCCTATACTGGGAAGTTAAAAAGGGGTACTTCTCTCCAAGACGTGCCACCGACGTCGTTTTTACTGCTCTTTTGTAGCCTAAGTTGCTGAAGCTGATTCTAGCTTTTAGCATACGGAGGATCTAGTGAATAACTCTGGTGTGGATCCCGAACCTGCCAGGGAACACCTGGTTCCTGATGTTAAAAACACCCATTTTCGTTGCAATATGCATGGTGAGAGTAAAACCTAGGGATCTATATTATAGAATTTCGAAGTAGGTTTTTTAGGATCAAGCTATCTAAGATTTTCTGGTTAACCTTCGAAATAGAGATCACTTTGACCTTGCGGGTAGGGGGCTCATGTAGACGACATCAGTCATGGACCAATAACACCATTGTATCTGCTGGGGCATAATTGGTTGTTATTATTCCATAATTGTTTTTCAGGTCCACTGATTTATACGGACTGTTCACCGCTCAATGCACCTTTTCCATGCTACCTCCACATGCAATTCATCAGGTGTCTGGGACCACTCCATTACAATCTGGCGAGAGGATATAGTATACAATAGACAGCACTTTATCATCTCCAGGGGCCATATACACTCCATCTTTTTGGTTTCTTGTGAGAACACGTCAACTAGTCCTTCGTCATAAGATTCATTCAGTTCAGGCCATATTTATAGGTCTCCGAACACTTTAATTTGTATGGGATTTTATTTGTGAGCTTAACGCCTTGGTCTATCTCCTAGGGCAGGGTCCCTTGTATCTTTTGATCCTTTACGTTACAGCAGCGTTGGTTGTCCAGCCTCCTATTGTGGTTATCAACGCACCCACCTACCTAAAAACGACGAAGGAAAATTTTTCAAACAAAATGTGGGAAAAATCTTTTGCATTGCTATATCAACTATTCGGTGTATATTTTTGGTATCAATGTATGTAATTCTAAAAAGCTGATTAAGAATTTTCTCTCTGGCCTTTCAATCAAGGTAGCATTGGACGGCATTGAATCTAAACACCCCCCATCATGCTGGGGTTCCTCAGGGATCAATGCTGTCGCCTACAAATTTTATATTTCAATATTTCTCAGCTTTCTTGATCGTGTGATTCTGCGTTGCTTTTATGTCTTAATACAAGAATATGACACTGTGCCCGACTTTAGTACTGCCATATTGGTCCATTTTAGAGGGATTATCAATCACAAAATGGATGATCTTGTAAGTTGGGTTTTTACGGCATGTCCTGATTCCTCATTACGTTATAACTGAAGACAGAACGAAAAGGAATTTAAAATCACAAATGAACCTCGCTTAAAACACTCGAACAATGTTTAAATTTCTAAAATGGGGGCCGAGTCACAAAACTCTAAAGAAGTAAATGAATTTATTAAAATTCTTCAAATTGCACTAAATTCAAGACATGAAAATTCGCGCAGAACTTTCCTCGTTCGCAATTAAAGGAATTTCAGCAAAAGGCGCCTCGTTTTTGTGTCTTTAAGAGGGGGAGAAAACTAAAGTTTTTGTCACCATCCAGAAGAACTAAAATCTTAAAGGACCTCTTCGCGTCTGTCCTTTTCCCGTCGCATCCCATCCGGAAGTGAATTTTCGCTCGGCTTGTGTACTTGCACAAGTCACAAGGAAAACTTCTTGCAAAATGAAATATTGATTGCGGTTAAACTTTGCGAAAAGAGAAGAGGCCTGCTGCATTCATCCCTTCAGTTGCCCTATCGCTGTACGAGTACATTGACTTCGCTGCAAGGACCCAACAATAGGCCAAGAATAGGGGAGCACACTAACTCCGAAGGGAGCGCGCTCGTGCAACTTTCCGACTATTAATTACATTTGAGCGCACACTTTGATAAATAGTTAGGCTTGAAACGACGTTACACAGGAGCATCAAGTTATTATTAAAGACTTAACTTATGCGGCGCTGGAGTGTGAGTCGGTCCTTCTAGGGGCGGCATCCTGCCGTGGGAGGCTGGAATCCTTTTGTTGGAGGTGAGATATGAGACGGATAAAGCGGGGTGACTTTGTCTTTATCTTCTTCATACAGAATCCCGGCCCTAGTTAGAGTCTTGCAATAGCCTTGAGGGGGTCTAGTTACATCCTTAAGCATAATTAAATTTTCAATTTCGGTGAGTTATAGGACGACGAAAATGGCACGAGATGTCACATCACGTCCCGTAATGTAAAAACGTAAATTTCCACCCAGATATCAAGGACGTCGCCTCCTCCGCGCGCGTCAGCCCGAACGTTGTCACGTTTGCATTCTCTGCTCAAGATATTTACCACCCCTAAGATGGTGGTGTCACATTTTCTAACAAATATGGTAATGATATATTTTTCATCCTTGAAGCGTGCACGCCGGATGGCGAACGATGACGGAACATGTAACGGGGCTACGAAGGCCGGGGCGGCGGGATAAAGCAGGCCAATCTCAATTCAAGCCGTATAGGAAATCGGCGGCGAAATAACGAGGGACGGGATCTCGGCGCGGATCTCGTGCATATCCTTTGTCACTCATGTGCTTCTCAAAATGCCGCTGAAGGAGCAGCAACAAACACAGTCGACGACTCCTTCCTCCCTTTTTGGGGTAAAGGAAGTTCACGCGTCATCCACTTCAAGTGATTTATATCCTGGCATATGAGGCTAAGGACGTGGTAGGCAGAATTAAACGGGAATAAATTTGCCTGACAATTCCCGTCTACTCCTTGGCGCTGCGGCTCCATCCTCCGCTTTAAAAAGGATGTTTGCGAGAATAATTTCCACTTCACATACTAACAAGGATACGAACGGAGAAATATTGTCGAAGATCGGGAGATAAATCATTTTTTTATGGCCGGGAGTCGAGACTTTGGGCGTTATTGGCTTTTTGCTATATTAAAGAAAGGACCATAAAGGAGCGAGTAACAAGCTATGAAGCAGGGGAAGGGAGTGCAGGATTGCTATATTCCAAATCCTATTCGATTTACAAAAAACTGAACCAGCCCCAATATAAAGCAGAATCCTGCTGGAAATGAAATGAAAGAAATGTTAAGGATACACGCTCACTCTGACGCGCCCTTTTGTTCGTTCGTTCGTTGGTTCGTTTTTTTTTGTTGTGGGGAATCGTGAATGGTTAACCCTTTTTGAACGCCAGGATAAATTATTTTTGTTTGTTTGGGCACTGTTTACACGGCAGCTCAGTTATTTAAGTTCGGGAAATATTAAATTCATTTTACTTTCGGTTGATTTTGAAGTTTGTTTACATTTTGCGGAACGATAAACGAGAGAAACTTTATGAATTTTGTATGGAATTTGAGTTTAGGTGATTTAATTTGTAACGATTTGGAATGGAATTTTTGAGGATAAAAAAAAGGGACTAGTCAATCAAGGATTGGAGTAGAAGATTTATGATTTAAGATTAGGCAGTGTTTGTTCGCTAGGAAAGAATAGCAATCCAACAAATAACTTCAAACTCTTGTTTAAGTCTGTGTTTGTTTAATTTAAAACTGAAGTCACGTTCTAAGAAATTAAATTTTCTTCTAGGATATATCATTTCAGAAGCCACTGGAATATATAGTACTAGCTTAAATAGACAAATAAAAATATTCCGAGGTGCTTGAAAGAGGCTAGGGTAGTATTTAAACCTAAAACGGGGTGAAGATCGTATAGGGAAACAGAATCGAGAAGTCCCTCCGGGCAAATGAAATCTCTCTCCGCGTCCCGAGTAAAAGTAAAAAATGGGCTTACAGCGGGCGAACACCGGCTGCTTCGCTTCTTAAGGGGAGGTTCCTCTGATCGACTCTGAAAAGTTCGTCACTTTGATGAATTTTTTTGAGGTATAAAGAAATGTAATATGAACAAACGGTTTTTTGTACAATGTTTATTGATAAAAAGAGTCCCTAAATTTATTTTTCCCCCCCTCTTTCAATTCAAAATGGCGGCTCCAGCCAAATCGCCGTGAGGCCTTGCGCGCCATGCATGCGTCTGCGCGGTACGTTCCCCAGGGTCGTAGGGGTCACTGAAACATAAACATTTTTTAAGTTAGTTAAATAAACGTATTTAGGGGCCCTTGAACCAAAATTTCCGAAATTTTGATAAAAAGAACAGACAAAGTTATCCACTTGAAAATTAAGGTCGTGTTTTGGAGCGTGTTTTGTTTGTTTAAGACAAGCGTAAAATTGTTTATTATTAAAATATATTATTAGTAATGGACCAAGGCCCCCTAAATTGAATTTTACACAAGACTTTAAAATTTCAAGTGAATCCGATAAGTGGTTCTCGAGATACATTGTGCCGCGCACTGAAAATATCAAGTCTCCGAAAAACGCGTTTAAAGTTTTAGAACGCGCGGCTAGTTGTACTGCTTTGACAGTTGCACGCTTCTCTTTGAAGCGCTGTAACTTTCTAAAAACTGCATAAAATGCAAAACGGTTTTAGGATCATGTTTTTAACATATTATAGATTGATAATATGTAAAAAAAAAACGATTTTTTCATCGCCGATCAAAGGAACCTCCCCTTAAGGGAGAAATGATGGCCGTACAATTTTTAACCATACGGCCTCCCCATGGCCAAACTTGACCAAAAGATTTAAATGACCAGGAAATAAGCTGTATAGGCGGACATTCAATGCTGTTGGAATAAAACTGTGATGTGCGAGCAATGACATATATTTTAAAAATGTGTGCATGGAGAAAAACCGACCATACCAAGTCATGGTAAGTAGACCCAGCCCAAGAAATTCTAAGTAGTAGTGTAATAGCATAGTGGCGCGATAAAATATTAGGCGCCACTTATGCGAGGTATTACCCCCTTAGCCATAAGCCCGGAAAAGCATGACCAAGGAGCCAATACCATACATAAGAAATAAAACCGAATTCCGGAACTCCTACGCCGGCCACACGGAGTTATCTAGCTCGCCGGAGGGGTCGTGGGGTGTGTGGCCGGGCCTTACCGCGGTTGGTTCACCACTTACCTGTGCCTGTGCAATCCTGAATTCCACCTCCATCATTCTCCAAGCACCACCTGAGCCGCGTCATTGTAGTTCGGTTCCTTGCCAGCTCATAGTATGGTTAACCACCAGCTGACAAGGAAAAGGCACTACTTAAGAACCCTGAAAAGAGATGCCACCCGTCCCAACCATTCCACCAAAGAAATTTAATACGTGAACATAATATTTATAATCATTTTAATATATTTTAGTAATCTTGTGTATTACAGGCACAATCCACATGCCAAACAACCTAATGAACAAGCAACAATTTCACAAATGAGTATAGGTCTCCTTGGCAGATATTAAAAATATTATTTTATTCTATTCAGTGCTCAATTTCAAGGAAATTACAATAAAATTTTTATAGATATACATTGGTCTGAGGATCAAGAAGGAAAAAAAACGCGCAGTATTGGCACAACACTCCTCGTTTTGTACACAGTTAACACAAACTTTTGGGTCAATTAACGGACGAACAATTTCCCGAAAAACATCACAGAAATTAAGCAACGCAAGATTAAAGAAAAAAATTCTAACAAGGTCACCAATACGCAGCTTCATAAAAAAAACTTATAAATATGATTAACAAGTTGTTACCCAAGCCTATCAAAATGATTATGGTATCAATAGATGTAATAACTTAATCCTGAAAAGTGTACGTTATTAAATAAAAAAACTAACCAAAAATGTGTCTATGTGAATTGAATTATTACAAGAAAAAAATTATGCTTTCAGAAACAAATAACACCCCAAACTGGAGGAGGTCCAGCCGCTAATCTTCCTAGTCTGGTAGCCGCAATTGGAACTTAGTGTTACTTCTGTGAGGACCGGGCGGTGCGCAAAGTTCTTCCTCTATAAAGCGAATGACCGCCTAACGTCGCGTCGGACAGCGCACTGTTAAATATGGCACCGACCGTCACGATCAATGCTTGCTAAAACTCCTCCTGTTTCTGGCCACCACGTTGTTTAGCAGCCTGACGTCGAGAATCCTAATTACAAGTTATACAAAACTTACGCGCAATCCGGCCGGTTGGAATCCGGGGGTTCCGACACAACAAAAATACAAGCAGGCCCCTGCCTTCTTTCGTCACGCTTCTAAGACTCGTTCTTCCTCGAGGACACAGGCTCAGCAAAACAGCTCCAGGTCCAATGTTCCAACAGACGCAGTTGATTTGACCCCTTACTTCAAGCCACCAGGAAAAGGTTCTTGGTCGTTGTTCAAAAAAAAATCTTCCCTGAGCTCCTTTGACACGCCTCAGCCCAGGCTATACTTTTGGCTTCCTTTTTTCCTTATTTTATTTTTAAGGAAATCTTTCTTCGCAGCAATTCGGATCGGATGCAACTTCCCAGCCAACAAAAACGCACCACAAATCTCTGATTTTTGTCAGACAACTTTCTTCGAAAAAGATTTTTCCGTCTTTTCTCCTTTTTTTTCCAAAAAAACTAACTGCCTTCCTTTTTCCCCAAAGAAAACTAACTCCATTTCCAAAAAAAAAACAAAACTCCCTCGTCTCCCTGTTCCAAATTTTTCCTTTTTTTTCCCCCCACCGTGATGTTTTTTCCACAGTGATATCAAAAAAAATTCCCATTCCCTGCAAGGTGATTACAAGATAAATTTCCCAACCCAAATAAATGATAATCCCGACCGTTACAGTAGTCTAGAAGCATACGTATCGCAGTGGTTCCTACCGTAACATAAATACGCCAAGCGGTGCGAACATTAAAATATAATAATGAATCAGTGTCTGACAACATACATGCGTTACTGATTAAATAAGACGGAGAGGAAAGTATCCATAAAATGCATGAAATTACAGCGGGAGTCTGGAGACGGAAAGAAAGCATAGTGTGCCCTTTACACAAAAAAGGATACCTTTTATCTTGTAGTAATTACAGAGGAGTAACGCTATTGAGTATAGAATATAAAGTATTTTCGAGAGTTGAAGTGAAAAGAATAGAATAGGCTACAACCATACTTAGAAAGGATATTATCAATAGGGTTTTCATCCTAGATCATCCACAACAGACCAGCTATTTATACTCATAGAATCCTTAGAAAAAGCTGTTGAATTTCACATAGCCATCCATATACAGAAAATTGAATAGACTGCGATGGCTCGGACACGTTGTACGATCAAGAAATAAGTGGGTGGATGACGTGCCAGAAGATATACGGAAACTTAATATAACAAATTAGAGAGCGCGCAAGACACGATTCTCTCACTGCGCACGGAAACAGCGATTCCGATCCCTTCTTTTATGGTGCGGACTCTGGTAAGCTTGATTTTTAGAATAGAAGAAAATAGGATAGGTTAGGGATCTGGGGATCAAAGCAACGGTGTTGCAGCCATTGAGGCTACGCCATGGGAAACCGTCTGTTGCTTATGCCTGTCTGCTTGTTTCGTCTATGTCTTTTCGTTCACCCTCTCTTATAAGCAGAAAAAGCGATGGCGGTGGCAGCGAGTACATGTTATGTGAGTCCCGTGAGAGACTGACTAACGCTCTTCAAAATAGGCTTGTTCAGGACGAAACCTGACTTCCGCGAATGGGCTTTGAAGTTTCAATTGCACTATGCCTGCGCGTCTGCATATCTGCCGTGCAAAGGACAAAAGACCTAAATGCAAAAAGCTCGATTTGAGTAAAACGCGTTTCAAGTGTTTTTTTGTTACTTTCTGTAAAATAAGAAAATGAAAATGAAATTTATTCAAATTATCTAAACTTAGATAATTTGAATAAACTTCATTTGCATTTTCTTATTTTACGGAAAGTAACAAAAAAACAACTTGAAACGCGTTTTACTCGAATCGAGCTTTTTGCATTTAGGTCTTTTGTCCTTTGCACGGCAGATATGGTATTTTGCGGAAAAGCTACATTCAACGGTTTAAAAAGCCGCATGTCGCTCACAAGCCACGGTTTGCCGACCACTAACTTAGTAGAATTGATAAAAATTTCGATGAAAGATGCAAGGTCTTCTTCTTTTCTTTGTGCCCCTTTAATCCCTCATGGGACATAGGGCGGAAACAGTTGCCCTCCAGCGGACTCTGTTTTGCGCGACAGCTCTCAGCTCTGACCAGGATCTCCCAGTTGTTGCGGCGTCTGCTAGTAGGGTCCTCCTCCACGTTGTTCTAGGTCTTCCAACTCGACGGGATCCTTGCGGGTTCCAGTCAAGGGCCTGTTTGGCTAGGTTTTCGTTATCGCGTCGCAAGGTGTGGCCAACCCAATTCCATTTCCTTCGTCTGATTTGGTCGTCTATCCTTTCTTGGCCGGCACGGCGCCATAGCTCTTCATTTGAAATTCTATCAGGCCAGCGGATTTTTAGGATACGACGCAGGCATCTGTTGATGAAGACTTGTAGGCGCCCTGTGATGAATTGGGTGACTTTCCATGTTTCGCAACCGTACAAAAGAACTGCCTTAACGTTGGAGTTGAACAGCCGCAATTTGGTGTTAGTTGAGATCTCCGTTGATCTCCATATGCGGAACAGGCATGCATATGCGCCTCGTGCTTTATTTATTCTGGAACTGACGTCTTCTTCTGTACCGCCATTTTCGGTAATAATGCTACCGAGGTAGCAGAATTTATCTACCAGTTCCACGTCACGGTTATTCAGCGCAGTTCGTTCAAGTGTGTTTGCATTTATCCGCATTTCTTTGGTTTTGTTCGGATTCAGCCTTAAGCCTGCTAGACTACTTTCTGTTGCCAAATTGTTTAACATGTTTTTTAGCTCCTGATGTCTGTGGGCCAGCAAACAGATATCATCCGCGTAGTCGAGGTCCTTAAGGCGGTCTAGCAAACCCCATTGTATGCCGCCTGTTCTATTATCTAGAGCGTCGACAAGGATCCTTGTCGTACTCCTGAATTCACCTCGAAGCTGTCGGATAATTTTCCATTATGGAGAACTCTGCATTTGGAATTGTTGTAAAGGGCTTTTATCAATTCTATTATTTTATCAGGCAGTCCACGTCGCCGTAATGCCTGCCATATAAAGCTCCTATTAACCGAGTCGAACGCTTTCTCATAATCTACGAAAGCTAGGTAAAGGGGGGATCGGAATTCAGTAGACTGCTCCACTATGATTCTCAAGGTGTTAATATGGTCTATACATGAGCGGCCCTTCCTGAATCCGGCCTGCTGCCTTCTAAGCGTTCGGTCTACTGCCTCTCTTATCCTTGATAATATAACGTGGGACAAGATTTTACCCACAGTAGATAATAGACAGATGCCTCTCCAGTTGTCGCATATTGTTAGGTCCCCCTTTTTGGGTATTTTGACTATGATACCTTCCGTCCAATCCTACGGAAAGGTACAGGTGTTCCATGCTATTTCCAGGATTGGCTGAAGCGCATCTGCTATGAGGCTTGAATCGGCTTTCAACAATTCTGCCGGGATGCCATCTTTTCCAGCTGCTTTACCATTGGCCATCGCATGAATTGCGGTTACTATTTCCGTCTTGGATGGGGCCCGGGTGTTGATTCTTATCGGCTGTGCATTGTTGCTGTTTTCCTGAGGTTCCTGTGCAAGTGAACCATTCAGGGCGGCGAAGAAGTAATCTCTCCATCTTTGGAGTTGCTCCTCGTCGCTGCACAGCAGCCTCCCATCCGCACTCTTTACGGCATGCTTTTTAGTAGAGTGCTTTCCCGAGAGCTGTTTAGTAATTTGGTACAGCACTTTACTGTTGCCTGTGTTTGCCGCGTTTTCCGCTTTTTCTGCGAGCTCATTTATCTGCTGCCTTTTATCACGCCGCACACTTCTCTTTACTTCCCGGTGTAATTGGGAATATTCCCGTTCAAGTTGGTGACGTCTTTCCGGGTCGCTTGTAGAGTTTACGTTATTTTTGAGGGCCCTCCTGCGTTCTATTTTTTGCCAGGTAGTGTCCGAGATCCAATGTTGCATGTTACTCTGGACATAACCGACGCTCGTTTCCGCAGCCGTCAATATAGCGCCATTTGTTCTACTCCACAGCTCTTCAATATTTGTGTCGTCAGAAACGGTTTGCTGGTTTAATATTTGCTGCAGGTTTCCAGCAAATTCTCGCTTTTTAGCGGTCTCCTGCAGAAGGTCAACGTTAAACCGTCTACGGTTTATAACATCGCGTTGAACGTTTCTGATTGCAGCGATTCTAAGGCGAATAGTTGCTACTACCAAATGGTGGTCGCTTCCAGTGTCCGCTCCCCTGAAGCTCCTGACATCCTCCAGAATGGTTCTCCATCTGTGGCTGACGGCCACGTGATCTATCTGATTTCTCGTTCTACCATCGGGTGATACCCAGGTCTCTTTGTGTATCTTCTTGTGGCAAAAGTAAGTTCCACCTACCATTAGTTGATGGGAACTACAAAAGTCAACGAAAAGCTCACCATTGTTATTGGTAACTTGGCTTAGACCTTGTTTTCCAATTGTTTGTTCAAGACCGGTGTTGTCGCGGCCGATTTGTGCGTTTAAGTCACCCATTAATACAATGATGTCTCCCCTTGGAATAGAGCGAAAAACCTCATTCAGTCGCATATAGAACTCGTCTTTGATGTCATCTTCTGCGTCTTCAGTTGGAGCATAGCATTGGACTACCGTAGTACTTCTTAGCCTGGTACGCAGGCGCACGGTAATAATCCTCTCAGAAACTGGTGACCAGCTAATGAGGCTGGACCTGGCTTCTTTGGTGAGTATTACGCCAACGCCACTCCTACGGCTTTCAGTTTCATTTCTCCCAGAATATAAGAAGGACTCACCGTTTGGGCAGATATATTCCCCCGCATCGGGCCATCTGGTCTCGCTAAGTCCCATGATCTTGATTTTATATCGATTCATCTCGTTGAGGACTTCATCCAGCCGTCCCTCAGCAAGCATTGTTCTCACATTCCATGATCCGATTCGTGTCCTTGTTCGAAAAGCAAAGGTCGTCGTCGTGTTGTCCATCCGGTTCTGAGGCATTGTTTGCCGATTCGTAGCAATGGTGTTTTTTATGGGAGCGGGTTGCTAACCCTCAGCCCAACCGACTTAAAACTCTGTTTTGTGGCGCAGAGAGCTCGCCATTCGCCCGTCTCCCGTTAGCTCCTTCCGAAGAAGTACCCCAGGGGGCACCGCGGGGAGGTGGGATTAGGACTTGCTAACAGGTCTGCTAGGTGTTTGTATGCAGTGGATCTTCTCGGATTTTTACAGTAGTGACAAATCGGGTGTCACCACCTTCCAAGGTCTTTGTTATCCGTTCGCCCCCCAAAGGACGAAACCTGACTTCCGTGAATGGGCTTTGAAGTTTCAATTGCACTATACCTGCGCGTCTGCATATGGTATTTTGCGGAAAAGCTACATTCAACGGTTTAAAAAGCCGCATGTCGCTCACAAGCCACGGTTTGCCGACCACTAACTTAGTAGAATTGATAAAAATTTCGATGAAAGATGCAAGGTGTAGAGTTAGAATATATGGTGAATTATCCCCAACCCCAGAACAAATAGGAGATTAAGGCAATGTGACTACTCTCCTGGTTGAACATTGTCAAAGCGATTAAAATAAACAGACTACGATGGGTTGGTCATGGCGAACAAGGTGTGGCGAGAAGCCCGACGAAAATAGTGGTGGGGAAAATACTGACAAGAAAACGAATACCAGATTGGAAGACACAAGAGTTAGGAATAAGAAACTGAAAAAGACGGCCCAGAGATCGAGAATCATGGAGGCGAACGCTGGAGGAAGCCAAAGCCAACAAGAGGCTGTGAAGCTCCTGATGATGAAAACTCTTCGCATACTGCAGAGTCGCCACACGCATGTATGTATCTATTTCCAAACTAAAGCCCTAAGGTCACGAGAAGTAAAGGTTTGAATAAATGATATGCTCACGTTTGTTAGGCTATCTTAAGCTCTTCTCAAATAAAGTTCTGCCTTCATTTCATCCTAGGCCTAACTTTAACCAAAGATTTTTAGCCTAGGACTTTTTGACAGATGCGCGTTCATCCTTCTATCAAGAAACCGGGCTTCAATCTTCTAGTTCTATGTATATACGGGCCTGGCTTTGTGCCACTCGTCTTAAAACGAGCATTTAGGGTACTTCAACTAGATGTAAAACCATCCCATCAAAGCTAGCAATGATGAAACTTCTTCAGCATAAATAGATCATTTAAGTCATAGCGTTTTTACCATAGCAACTATTCCAATGAAATGATCGCCCTGATGGCTGCATGGCAATATTGTAATTTTTTTTATTTGTAAGTGTCTAAGCGTAGGTGTCACTCTTTATACTACCAGTCTGTTATATCGTTTACGTCATGGGCTAGTGGTAAGGTAAGCTCAAAAATATAAAAGGAATATGATAGGTTAGGCAGTGAACCGTTTGAGCTCTTGGATGTTGTATGAGCTCATTTTTGTATCAGTCGACTGAGCCAAAACCGTAGAGATTAGCAGGGGAAGTCTCGCCGCAGTGTAATACCGCCTGAAACAAGTGAGTTTTGTTAACTAGCCGATAAAGGCTGTGACGCAGGCAACACAAGAATACCAGATGAACAAAGAGGTGAGCTGTCCGCTAGGTGAAGACTCGACCTAACCGAAACTTTGGTGTCCCTCCTAATTTTTGTGCGATGTGGATGTTTTCCTTAACTGCGTCAACTGTTTGTAAATCTTTGGACTAGCAACGTTTTTTAACATTTCCCTATAAAAACATCCATCAGCGTCAAATCGCAGCTTATGTGATGGCCAATTAACGTTTCCATAACGGCTGATAGCACGGTTATCGAACTTAGTGAGGAAAGATTTATTGCTTTACGGCTAGTGTGGCACGTTGCCCAATCCTACTGAACCCAAGGCTCAAGCTCAATTTTAGATCGAGCGACAACCAAAAATGAATTATGATATCTCAGTAAACCAATCCATTAGTTATAACGCTTGGAATTTTTCACAGTTTCTGCAACACAACTCTTGCTTGCTTTTCCAGCGTTGTTCAATTGCAAAATGATCCATGTTTTCAGCGAAAGTTTGACACTACATATCTATCCAGGGGCGGCACTTTCATAGGTGCAATTGATGTATTTGCTCCGGGCGCAATTGGACGGGGTGCAATTTCAGAAAAAAGTGAAACCGATTTCTCGTGCCTTCATTTCCTCTAAGGAGCGTTTATGTCCTTTTCCAAGGACAAAGGAACAGAACAGGAACAGAATATTGCATACGGCACCGGGTGCAAAAAGCCAAATGCCGTCCCTGTATCTATCAACACTACAGTGTTGCCAACTCTCGAAATAACACGACTTTAAGAGGACCAATTTAAAAGAAGAAGAAGTCTTTAAACGCTATCCAAAACTCTGGATTTGTTGCGTCAGGTTAGAGTCCTTACATTTAATTCACAATTGAATATTCCAACTTAATTTCTACAAGAATTTTTATTACTTCCGAACAATTTATTTACACAAGCAAAAATCCTTACACAAAAAACTCCTCCACCACCTTTCAGGGCCAACCAACCCATCAAAAAATACTCACCTTGCCCCAAAAGGAAGAAGTTACATACTACAAAACATAAAAAAGTCCTCAACTCCTCATAACTCCTTAATTCGGCTAATTTCTAATTTTTACGATAAGCCCGCGCTAACAACGTCTTGATTACACGGAAACCTCCAAACAAAGGGTTATTGTCGCCACCATGTACAGGTAGGATTATTACACATGAGCTAAAGGTAACAGAGCACTTCCACTTTCGGGGGGCCGGCGGCGGCGGAAGTTGATGGATGCCTTTCGTGTGGCAGGATTCGTAGTCGTCAACTTCCTCTGGGTTAATTTTTATGCGCCGACTTGGTGAATTCCCCTGGAAAGAGGATGAATGAATTCCCATTGGTCATATCCTGCGAAATCATACAGAATCTCCGCGATGAATTAATATCGAAATGGAAGTCCGATAGTCGAGGGACGACCAGGGATTCCAACCATGTCGCTGCTGTATTAGCCATGGACAATAGTCGCCTTGAAATATGCAATTTCCCAGCTTCCGATTATGGAAATTACAACTCCCCCTCGACTCAACTCGACTCGACTCCATTTGTTATCGGGCAAATCAGTAAATTGCAGAAATTACGACTCGTTTTGCTCGATAACAACAACTGCAGTCGCGCGGTGTGCTTTAGTGGATCGGAAACTCTGCATATTATCGGTGTAAATAATGGTCTGGCCAGGTGATAACGCAGGTGGGCTTTTATGCGAGATTTAATGGCAACTAATTAATTAATTTTTTTATGTTTGGAAGATAAAAATTGTGCTGGGATTTTTAATCGACATCACGATGTACTTTATGACGGTGTGTTAAGTGTTATAGGAACATTACGAAAAAATAAAGATGTAGAGAGACGAGGTGAGATACTAAAGGTTAATTCATTCATGAGAAGTGTTAAATTGTGGTAAGTGATAATAATATGAACAAAAAGCAATTTTATTAAGTTTTTAAAATTGTATTATAAGTCTATTACGTCTAACATTTGGCAGGAGGTCATGAACTTTGTTGTTGAGCAATATTTACGGACTATAGACACCTTGCGGTCAGACATCAATGGGGTAGCCAGAGTAATATGTACTATATGAAACTCGTGCCATAATTACTCTGAACTGGTGCAAGTAAAGTGCCCATTCTTAACAGAAGATAGACTAGCATAATCGGTCTAGCCGCAACAAAGTACCATTGACGAAAGACCCCGTTATAACCTTCCATTGCGGAACAAACGATTGCGAACAAAGACTGAAATGCATGACTGCGACCATGGAAACGAAAATGAGTAAGGATTTAAGAGTGTTCTTATGGAAAGCTCGATCTATGGACACAGCTCAAGCTGGTAAAGCAGTTAGGTGACACCTTTCTTTAAATGCAATGTGGGATTAACCATCCAAGAGATGCAATGGGCAGGGAATAGATTTTGCAAAAATCGGATTACAACTGTCATAGAAAGAACTATAAGCTATGGTCTATAAAGGATGCAGCCTTAGGTTGTGGGTTTTAATGTGAAAAAAAGAAAGGTTATGAATATTTCGTATGCGGGGCAGTCTCTGGTAAGGTGGCAAAAAAAGAACTCTGACTTATTGAATGAGATTTGTCCTGTTGCTGTCCCCAGTATGTTGTGAAAATCATCGTTAGAGACTTGAACTTTAAAATTGGTCAGAAGCTAGTACATTGGTAGCATGTTTAAATCCACAGCTGCATGAGAACTCTGATGATAGTTGACAACAAGTTATGATGTCAGCTTCTTTCTTCTTTACGCTCCTTTAATCCAGCATAGGGGCGAACGGCTAACAAAGCCCTCTGAAGGTGGTGACACCCGATTTGCCACTTCTATTAAAACTCGAGAAGGTTCACTGCAGAGAAACACATAGCAGATCTGTTAGAAAGTCCTAATCCCACCTTCTCGCGGTTCTGGGGTACGGGCGAATGGCGAGCTCTCTGCGCCACAAAATAGAGTTTTAAGTCGGTTGGAATGAGGGTTAGCAACCCGCTCCCATAAAAAATACCATTGTTACGAATCGGCATGAAGACAGCAGCTAGTAAGAGCTTGGTGGTTGGCGAGTATTATGTTTACGCGTGAGAATAACCACAAAGCCACCCGGATATTCAGGCATTACGGATCCATTGGCAATTAAATGGTTGCCGCTCCTCTCATGGTAAAGACAAGAAACGTAACGAGGCAACAACAATGATTTAGATCGCTAACTGATTCGATAGGGTGTTTCGAGAACAACTCACACCATAGGAAATGCCTTTGATTGGAATCGAACCACGGACCTCTTGGATGGTGGTCGGGAGCTTTTACCTCTAGGCCACCGAGCCGGAGGCCAACATGCGGTTTTACTACATGTAGTACTACAGCGACAGAGCAACGAAGACTTTGGCAACCGTCCAAGTGATGGCTTCTTCTTCATTTACAAGAGAAAGCAAAAGAGAACAGGGAGTAGCTGTAAAAAGCTGTAAGAAGAACGAAGGTTAGAGGCAAATAAAATACAGAAAAAAGGAATTGAGGGTGCTATTTGGCCCGTAGAAAAGAAAGAAGATAGATCATATCACTGCGTGTAATAAAATCTCAGAACACTGGGATGTTACTCGGGGATTTTTAAGAGTTAACCCTTCTAGCACAGAAGGCGCATTTTTCAGTTAAGCATGAAAATCTATATATACATACACATACACACATATATATATAAATATATATATGTATATATATATATACATATATAGAGTTTCTCTTCTAACGCAGAAGGCGCACTTCCCAGCATGGCTGGGAAATTTTACCACTGCCGTGGCTCAGCTGAGACATGCAAACATAAAATATTAAAAACATAAAAGTTCAAAAACATTAAACAGAGAAGCATGCAAAACTAATAAGGGAGTGAGGCACGCAGAGAGTCACGCCACATTGAGAAGTGTCCTTTTAAGGACAACTTCACTGGTTAGCAAGCTAAACACACTCCTATTGTTGTTAGTATTTATAAGCATGCGATTAACGGGCTCGAACATGCCATAATTGGTGTTAGAGGAATTAATGTGCAAGAGAGGTTCACCTCTCAGGTTGTAGTTATTCACTCTAAATGACGCGCGGTTTCTTAAGAAACCAGAGTCCACCTTGTCATTCATCAGTCGATGAACGAATATAACGTCAGCGACCTCACGGCGCTTATGGAGGGAGCTTAAGTTGAGCAATTTAAGTCTGTTCTCATAAGGCGGAAGAGCGAGTGGGTCATCCCACGGGAGGTGGCTGAGTGCAAACCGGACGAACTTCCTTTGAACCGATTCGATTCTACTAACATGGGAGGAGTAGTAAGGAGACCATACCTGGGAAGCGTAGTCAAGCAAAGGCCTAACCAAAGATACGTACAGGTGTTTAGTGACGAGGGGGTTGTTGAACTCTTTGGACCATCTTTTTATAAATCCCAGGACTGAATTGCCCTTGGAGGAGATATAATTGATGTGGGTGGAGAAATCCAACTTACTTTCTAACCTAACCCCAAGATCGATTACAGATTCAGTACGGGAGACCTTGTTGTCAAGGAAAGTATAGTCATAAGTTATAACACCACGTTTCCTACAAAAAGTCATGATCTCGCATTTACTAATATTAAGCACAAGGTTGTTGTTGGAACACCAAGAATAGAAGGTGTTTAGATCTGCTTGCAGAAGTTTGCAATCCTCTATACTCCTTATGTGGCGATACAGTTTGATGTCATCAGCGTAAATAAGGATTTTACAGTGCCTTAGCAGTGTAACAATATCGTCAATCGATAAAATAAAAAGAAGAGGGCCAAGATGACTGCCTTGCGGGACTCCAGAGGACGCTTCGATATTCTTCGATTTGACTCCGCGGAATAGAACTTGGTAGGTTCTATCGGCTAAGTACGACTGGAACCAATCCACAAGGGCATGCGGAAAGCCTAATTTCTTTAGTTTAAGAACTATAATAGAGTGAGAGAGCTTGTCGAAAGCCTTACTAAAATCTGTATAGACACAATCAGTTTGGCAGCCAGTGACAAAGCCTCTAATTGTGTGTGAAGAGAACTCCAGTAAATTAGTAGTAGTGGAACGGGCTGCAAGAAAACCATGTTGGTTTGTTGAGATAAGCCTCTTGCAGATAGGGGCGATAGCAGAATAAATAATAGATTCGAAGAGTTTTGGTATAGACGACAACTTCGCAATTGGCCTATAATTAGATATTTCGTTTTTACAGCCTTTCTTATGGACAGGTATTATAAAAGAGTTCTTCCATAAGGTTGGGAAGCGCCCTTTATTTAGGGATTTTTGAAATAAACAAAGAAGAGGAGACAGTAGGGCCCCTGCACAGGATTTTAGAACAGCTGGAGGGACTCCATCAGGGCCGGACGAAAAATCTTGTGGAAGTTCATTTATATGTTTCGAGATATCATCCCTGGTTATAGACAGGGAAAAGTTTTGAGCCGCTTGGATTGCATTGATATGTCGAAAATTGTCTTCATCTGGTTGGAATATAGGGGACGAGAAAGATTTGAGGAAGAACGATGCAAAATTGTCACAAATTTCTGCTGAATTAGAACTAAGGGAGTTCTCGTATTTCATGGTGTAAGGGTAATTATCAACTTTTTTCTTTGTGTTGATAAATTGAAAGAATGCTCTGGAATCACCAAACACTTTACCTTCCATGTTTCTGAGGTACTCTTTATAGAGGGTTTCGGAGAGAGCATGAAATTGGTCATAGCAATTGAGAAATGCATCGAAACTCGCAGTGTCTTTCTTCTTCAGGTAGGTTTTCCAGAGTTTATTCTTCAGGTTTTTGGTACGTCTCAACTCGGAGTTGTACCACGGTGGGGATGATCTGGACGATTTTAACGGCTCGATAGGTACACAGGATGCGAAAGTTTCATACAGGACGGAGTAAAATCTGGCTACATCGACATCCAACTCATTAGGTGAGAGCAACCAATTGAAATCGACCGAAGTGAGCTTGGATGACAGTTCCTCAAGGTTGGCTTTTTTAAAGTTAAAGGTAAAGGTTGACTCCTCTGGGATTGGCTTATTGTTAAAGACAGAACAATAGCTCAGCAGAAGAGGAGGGTGATAATTATCGACAGGTGACAAGACAATTGAGCTAGGCTCAACATTCATGTTGTCTGAGTCGGAAAAGAATACAAGATCTAACCGCCTTCCTAAAATATTATTCACACCGCTCATTTGGCACAAGCCGCAGGAAAATAAGGAATTCAGAAAGTTGGATTCCCTAGAGTTAAGGTTGTTTCCAGGAAGGTAGTTATCGTCATCATCGCAAGATACCCATTTAACATTGGGTAAGTTAAAATCACCTACGAGTAGGAGTTCATCTTTGGAATCCATCATATCTTGGATATGATTTATGCAAGTGATTAGAATATCATAGAGATTTTGACCTCTATCGTCAAGAGTGCTGAACATATCTGGTGGGATGTAACAGCAGATTAAAAATAAGTTGTTATGAACAAGGGAGACTTTGAGAGCGAGGACCTCAATGTCTAAAGTGTTGGAAAAATCAGGAAGCGTTATTAAGCAGCAGTTGAGAAGGTTACTACATGCAAGTAGTACACCACCTCCACGAGCCTCCGAGTCAATATATCTATCCCTCCGAAAAACTTGGAAGGAAGAGTCGAAAAGTTCGGCATTAAGAATCCCACTGTATAGCCATGTTTCTGTAAAAGCGATTATATCGAAATCACTGGCCGAAGTCGACAGAAACACATCTTGGGTTTTAGATCTGATTCCCCTCACATTTTGGTAATAGAGGGAAAGCGTCTTAAGTTTTTTGAAACTTGTAGAGTATCAGGAGTGCGCTGCTCGCGCGTGCGGGGGACAAAACATTTTGAAAAGGCACCAGGAGGCCAGAACGTGGGGTCTAAAAGCTTTTCAGCGGTATTGGGCGGTGCGGTCAAGATGAAAGACGCAACCGGTTTGGAAACATTGCTGATCTTCCTGCAGGAGACTGTAGCAGGATTAATAGTTTTCCCCATTAGGTATTCTTTAATTGCCTCGCACGTAGTTTCAGGGGAGAAACGCGAAATGAAAATAGTTCGCGGCTTGGGTACCGTTATCAGATTCGCGGAGGTTACCGGAGACTCAGTATCCCCAGTGCCCGACGGTCCAACGATACTAATAGGAGAGGTTGATGCCGCAACCGGTTCTGGGATATAGTTTGAGCCCATTGGAAGTGAGGGTGCGCGGATAGACGAGCTAGTATGGGGGTTTGCAGTGACAGCATCCGTAACGTTAACTTTACGACTGCGTTTGCGTTTTCCATTCTTTCTACGGGCTTTCTTGTGGTCATGAGCCAGACTGGGGGCAGTCTCCACCGAAGGGCCCTTTTCAAGTATTATGGCCGGGTCGTTCAGAGCTGTGGTGTTAAGAGCAGCTGCATCATCCGCCGTTGGAGAAACAGCTGTAGGACAGGGTGTAGAAAGAAGCTTCTCCCCTACCTGTAAGGCGTCATAAGATACTGGCGCCGCCGAGGGGGAGTTTATTCTATCACAAACATTATCAAATTTTAGCGATAGAGAACTCAGGACTTTGTGATTTTGCACCACTGCTGTTGACAGCGATTCAATATCAGCCCGAACACGCTTCGTACTCCTTTTAATGTCGTCTAATATTGGATGAAGAGGAGCTAAGGAGTTGACAGAGCAAGATGAAGTGGCGACAGGATTGAGAATTGCTGAATGTATATCGTCGATCGAGTCAAAAACTGTTGCAACCCGGGAAGAAATTTCTTGGAATTTATTTATTAGGGAACCCGAGTTGGTCGCAACAGAATCAAGGGTGCCTGATAAACTATCAAGGCGGACGTTGATCGACTGGACATCATCGGCTAACATCTGAAAATGTGAGACATTTCCAGAGAAGGTGTTAAGACGACCCATGACTTTTTCATGTCCATCGAGAAAGACATCAGAAATGTCTTTCATTAGTCTTAGGACGTGGCAGGGTTGAATGTTGAAGCATTCATTGCAAGTTGACCCTCTAGGGGCCGAAGGTTTGCCAAGATTTAACCCTAGGTTATCGAGAAACGGTTTACTCCATGTCTCCATTTCAAGGAAAAAACAATAATCTGATCGCCGATACTAAAGCACAGGGAAGACCAATTACAGTGGCGATTTAAGTGAAGAATTGAAGCTTCCCAAACTATACCAACTAAGTAAAACGTAGCGGACTGGTGGAAGTGCGATCATAACTTTCCCGTAATAGCCTCTGGAAGCTGTCCTGAAAGGGATGGATTAGTATAATTGGGCCTGCTAAGCAAAGATGATAAGTTATAGTGTCACTGGGTCAGTCGGTTTTACACTGTCGTTTAACGATATCCTCTAGGTACCGGACGCACCCAGTTGTATAATGCTTTATCCTAATGTGGAGGCTCCGACCGGATAGATCTTCGCATGGGACTTTTGTGGACAAATTAAGCTGGAGAGGGGCAACGCAAGGACGGTAGTGGAATTGGGGAGCCTTGCGGAGCACACCAGAGGCCCCTTTCGAGAAATCCTTGTCTACAGATCAAAAGCAGGACGGAACTCAGGAACCCGCTCGCGCCTCCGCTCTGCCCAAAATTAATCTACGGCGAACATTCCCACCATTCAGGGAGCAGGGACCCCAGAAGAGGGTAGAATCCCAAATACCCTCCTACCGGGAGAACAAGCAAACCCAGACTACCGCAGCTCTACCTTAGGTTTTTGAACCCACTAAAGGGCCAAGGCAGCGGAATTAAGGAGATCCCGGAGCACACCCACGGTTGGGCACATGAGAATCTACTAGTTAAGCCACTACGCAGGTTGCTTAACTTGTTCCAAATATGAGGTACAGAGTTTTTTTTTAGGAGTTTAGGGTATAGTACAATAGCTAAGCGAGTGTATATATTTTGAAGCTTCGAGTACTTGGTAGATCTTTGATTCTTCATCAATTTTCTTCTAGGATTCCTGGCAGCTGAATAAAGGAAAAAATACATGTAGAAGTCAATTTTGGCGCAGTTGTAGGGGAAGGAGAACAACATACTAAAAATATCGGGCTGAGGGGCAATTTTTTCAGTTTTTCGTTAATTTATTAGAAAATATGGCCTCTAGCGAAAAAAATGTACATGTACTAAATTAATAAATTAATCTACATAAAAATCTCTTTTCGCTACGATCAATACTTAAGGAGATATAGAGCGAGGAAAAAAGGTAAATTTAAAAAAACATATTTTTATTGTCAAAAATCAAATTAGCTGACGATTAGATGAGTTCAGGTATAAATAGAGCGACTTTGCAGTATGGTTTAACCATAGGCTTTGTCGCCTGGAGTTATGCAAGGATCCCCACTATAGTGCAGGGACTCCATTGCCTTACTACTTCGGACAGAGGAACATAGATGGGAACTAGAAAGCCAACTACTTAGAAAAGCAGGGAGTCTTCCTCGGGGATCGGGGACCGAAGTGATCGGTAAGCTACCATCTGCTGCTAGATAGCCAGATTTGGAGCTCACTGGAGAGCTATACTATGTCTAGGATCGCTTTACCCACAGACAAAAACAGATTGCTACCAGGTATCCCCCGAGTTAGATAAATCCTTACCAGTCTGTTGTCGTAGGTGCACAGAGATGGACGAGAAGGAAACATTTGTTCAATTCTGATGTAAATGCCCCGCTCTAGCCAAAGCCAGGCCGGATAGAAAAGACAGTTAAGCTCAGCAGGGCTTAAAAGAGATCTCTTGATTAGATATTGGATCACTGATAAGCTTCCCAAACTCCACAGGATGGCTTTAGACATCCGCTACAGTCGATGTAACGGCCAATTCTTAAAAAAGTCCAGAAAGATAGACATGTCACCGATATTGATATGGAGCTTAGGATTGGATACAAGAAGAAGAAGGTGTATGTTCGTTGTGAGTTTACCGCAGAAAATGTGAAGTGCAAGACGAAGGATCATATGGTACAGCGTGGAATTTATTCACGGGCCTCTATCGTGGTATCCCGATGCCTCAGCCTTTAGGCTACCGAAGCCAATCAACTAAGATTATTACTGCTTCAATATACCATGCTTAAAACAAATTTGCATGTCCTACCAGCACAAGGTAAAAGGCAATTATACCACAAGCAATATTGGCTGATATCTTTCCAGTGCTCACCATAAATACAAAACTGAAAACAAAACCATTCAAACTTGCTGTCAATAAAACAGAATCTCAGTAAAAGTATTCTATCAAAAACGGGAAGGAAACCCGACAAATGCATGCTAACACACATAATATAAGACCACAAAGAGACGCGCGACATCAAAAATTCCTTGCTAAGCATAAAACCCTTAAAAGTAAAGCGTATACACACGAGAAACCACCCCCGATCGCAAAAAAAAACGTACAGAGACGAAGTAAAATATTGAATTGCAAAATACTTTTTCCAAAATGTACATAAAATTTATGTCTTGACACTTTTATCCCGACGTCGACCGAGGCAGAAAAAGTGGTAAAAAACTTTGTATTCCACTTTCCAAAAAAAATTCACCTGTGCCATATACACACACACATATTGCAAAACCTTATGAAAGTAACTGGGACTTCACACCTTTACCCATGGTGCCACTGCCGCCACCACCGACGCCGCCGCCGTCAGAATCGATTTGATTCACTCGCATGAAAATTTATTGTAAAAAATTCAATCGTACAAGGACGAAGAATCCTGTTTACACGTACACACACACACACACATGCAGATTGGTGTATCCGAAAAGCGAAAGGACGAAAAGCAATGCAAATACGCGGATCTTGTCCCCCGGGGGAGGAAATGACTTTTAGGGGTCTCTCATCATAAACATTCGCCGAAGGCTTAAAGTATGGATGAACGGTTTTCACACCCGCCCGAAAGCAGGACGAAAATCCACAAACCCCCTCCCCCAGGCCCAGTAAAATATGAGAAGATACACATATATGTACAGTTGGATATGGCTTAAACCCCCTTTCACCAGCCGACGACTCCAGCTCGTCCCGCGCACCACAAACGTAATTTGGGATAACGATCATCAAAGTGTTCCCCTACCCCCACCCCCACCATACAAATGGCCGCAGGCATAGAAGAGTTCACATTCGTATGGGCGGATTACGCCGGAGTTCCTCTCCAATGACAGCAGGATTTGGATTGATTCCTGGCGCACAAAAGGATGAATCCTGTTTACCTACGTGTGCGATTTCAGATTTCCACCCCCCCCCCTCCAGCTAAGTTTCAGGACAGAGCCTTGTTGGAATTTGATTGAAAAGATATTGAAAGGGTACTTTACCAAAATGGGCACAAAACACATTCAGATTCCAAGTTTTATTTTACGTCCCAATTTCAGATGGCAAGAGCCGAAGAATACTTCTGTACCTCCTTTATGTGGAGGGGGGATGGATTTCCATTTTATGTAGCTGTAGCAGGATTCGCTTCCGTTTTCAATGTCAAGGCTCCTTTCCTGGGGTTGCGTTCGCATTTCCGAGTAGCACTTCGGCTCCCATTTGCCAGCTCCGCTCCCTTCTTCTTCTTCTTCTTCTACCATTACCTAAGGACATGGAATTTTTGATGAACCTTAAGTAAAATTTTTTGACCGTGATTATTTGGGATGGAAGTTGGGATAAACCTTTATCTCTCAATCATCAGCCTGATAAGTTAAGACTTACCCGGGGTAACCCAATTCAATGTCATGTCAGAGTCTGCCACTGGTGTACTACGGGTTATTTGCTTAGGTTATGTCGAATGCGGTAAGACAGGCTTCCTCAGATGTGAAAATGTCAACCGTACGCAAATGTAAATGGTTTAAAAGCCTTAATAAAATAATGTGATTTGACAAAGGGACAGAATACCTTCAGCTGGCAGAAAGGAAGATTGTTTTTTTTATCAAATTTTGTACCAAAGGAAGTATTTCTATCCCAAAGGGTCTATCCTTTCTTGGGTCCATCTAGTTACAGAAATGGGCGAACAAATTGGAACTAATTTGAGATAACAAAATTTATTAGTGGGAAGCCTTAAATCAAAAAGATTAAATCTAATTTTCTAAAAAACTGTTATGGCGCTGCAATCGCTTGAAAATGCTAATCAAAGTTAATCTAGAAGAATCAAGGATATATGGCGTTACGATCATCTGATATGTGGCGACCCAAAGCGATCACAAAACCATCGACATGTCAAAACACCGAGAAACCATTATATCGTCACGGAAACGAAGGAAGGAAGACCCATATCCCTCTGTTTGAAGGAAGAGCCGAGATCATAGAAGGAAGGAAGAAAGACACGCATCCAGTCATAACGACATATCCCAAGGAAGGAAGATAGCACCCATATCCTCCAAGGAAGGTAGACCCGGTACTCTAGAAAGAAGGAAAGAAGCCAGTCCGACGTGAGATGGCTTATTTTAAAGCGAACGAGGTAAGCCTGGCGCAACTTAGCCACACGCCTGAAGCGAAGTGTATACTTTTATCATTTCAAGGTAAGCCCGTGCTATATGCTTGCTCGGTGTCCAGAAAGAAGAAAGTCCCCGCGGAAGAAAGAAGAACGAAGAAAGAAACAAGAAGAGGGAAGAAAGAAAAAGGAAGGTCGAGTGGACACACAGGTCAAGCTGACTTGTGACACCAAATAGACGACGGAAAAAACAAGGAACGCCCAATTCGGAGGTAAACGAAAGCAGCCATTGAGGCGTTGTCAGGGGATGTGAAGAATCTGCAAACATGATCAAGAAGTCGACAACATTGAAAACAAGGCCGGGATAGATCGAAGTCACTTTGGCGTGGAACGGAAGCAAGGAGGACATATGTACAAGTGTCGCACGCCTTGCTCTTAGAATAAAAAATCGGAAAACTAAAAAAGCCGATATGCATCGGGCGTCCGTTGGCCGTCCGCACGTCGCAAAACAAAAAAAAATGTCCAGCAAATACCAAATTTTCACTTTACGCAGCAAATGACACCTGTGGAGGCTAATCTCACACTGGACCTTAAGGCAACAATTGACATGGAAATTCATAGTAGCTGACGTGTCGCAACCCATCCTAGGAAACAATTTTCTACATGAACACCATCTCCTTCCTGACCTTAGCAACAGGAGGCGAATTGATGGTATTACGGAACTAGCTACTTGTGGCTTAAGATGGTGGTAGATGACAACGAATTCATGGGGAAGGTTAAGGATAACATACCATCACCCGAAGAGGTAAATATAGTGAGCCGAAACACCACGTCAGGTACCATATCATAACAAAAGGATCACCTAGCAGATTAAGAGCGCCCCGAATTGAAATAAACGAATGGCATAGATGTAGGTTTTGAAACGTTGCTAGACAAATACAGATTTTGGTTACGAAGTCAAGAGATAGTCAAGACAACCAAAGAAGTTTGTAGATAAAGAAGCAAGAACATTGCTGGACTAAGATTAATGTCACACACTTAGGAGATTCCAAAGGAGAGAATTTGAGTTAGAAGATCGCCCCTTGTCTAGACAACTGAAGAAGTCTGAAAGCGAACAGTTGGACGCATTACTGTACTAAGTGATTTTGATTTGGAAGGCACGGAACGTTCTAGACAATCGAAGAATTTTGTAGACGATGAATTGAAGGTATTACTGGACGACGGTCAATATCAAATGCAAATTTGGCAAAAGAATCCAATGAAGCTGAAATGATCGTCTCTAAACATTAAAATCGATGGTAACGACTCAAAAACTGGGACACCACAAATCATGGTTCCAGCTTGACCAATCAGAAAGGCTTGGTCAACCACTAATGCAGTTAACCATCACCATGTTAACAGCAAGAGACGCCATAGAGAAAAATCACTGTTGCGCATTAATAACGCTCGACGTAAAAAGCTTTCAGCTCAACGAGATGGAACAAAATAGAGGTGTTGATCGAGAAGTCCCTAAACCGAGTAGTAGTCGGGGTACGTCGCTTCATTGTGATTCGAAATATGGTCCCAAGGTGCTCGCGACAACATGTGGTGTTCAACAGGGTTGAATCGTCTGCGATTTGTGCATCAATCGCAAGAACGCTGCCCAACGTTGGGGTTCATAGGCCAAGTCGTCGCCTCCGGCTGGGGAGAGTGGTTTGCTCGGTCCTTCTTGTTGAACAGGATATCCAACAGCAGAAAATGGAGGGCCGTATACAGGCTAAGCATTCTCCGTACATGCTGCGCATACAGGGCCACGTCCGACGATGCGGCATGCGTGATAGCGGGGATGAATCCCATACACATTTTGGCGAGAGAAAGCATGCGTCTCTATGACTCAGAATATGTTAGAGCGAACCAAAAACGGACCGTGTGTATGAGTCTCACCGCTCCCTCATAAAAGAGACCTGGTGATTATGCTGGAAAGATGGCGTAGACCTGGATACAAAGATCTACGAGATGCAAGCTGGATGTCTTGTTTAATCAGCCAAGGTTGAAGTGTTATACCCTATTGGCTGTTTTCACCCAACACTGATATTTTTAATTTCTATTTCTTTCGGCGGATGCAGAGTAACTTGCAGACGAGAGCTTCAGCACTTTTACAGACAACGAGATTAGGCGGCTTGATTCATGAAGAGATTCCAAGGCAAGTCTATCTTCCACGTAATCGCTCTACTAGAACGACAAATTCCTTATATATTGATTTAAAATTATATCGTTGGCTTCGGTGGTTTAGCGGTGAAGAGAGTGGGATTCGATTTCAAATGTGTGTACTTAGTCACCAAACTCATTGAATCTCTGAAGCTTTTGACTGAGTATAACACAAGACTGGGCAAACTATTGAAGTAGCTACTAAGTTCCTTTCTTTTAAGTAAAGCACATGCAAGACCTTGTCAGTAAAAAAAAATGGCGTTATATCCAGGAAAATGTCTGGCTAAACCGCTGCAATACCCACTAGCTTTATTTCACAACATGTTGTAATATAAACATCACACCACATTTGTCCTATTTCCGGTTGATTGTCAGCCTAATTAGCTCCAGTTGGTACACCATAAAAATTCGTGGCGAAATATTCATCATGCAATTTTAAAGGGCGAAAGTAGACTAGAACTCCCATAACCTATATACGAGAATAAAACCTCTTTGGAATTTAAAGGGGTAAAAGACGTTCCTGTAACGGGTATGACTTTCTCTTTAAAAAGCAAATTGTTACGAAAACTATACGAAGTGCTGGGATCTGAAAAGAATACATTGACACAGAATAATTACTACGGTAGAAGAACATATGATCATAAGAAGTTGGAACGTAAGAGCAATGTTGCAACCAGGAAAAATGCAAATGGGTGAAGAAAAGTTTAAATTATTAATTATATCCTTGGGGGTGGCCAAGCAGGAAATAGTGTACACTATAGTGGAACCAAACACAGATTTAACGGAATGGAAACTGGCTTCATAGTCGAAAAAGTTATGATAAAGTACATGTTTTTATGTGAAAGCCTGGCACCAGAGTGGAAAAGGCGTTCTTTTAAGGATGAACTAGGGACAAACAAATCTGCTGATATAGCCATATGACTACGTAACTGTATAGCGTGACCTAAATACCAAAAAGTTTAAAAATCGTCCAGACACTAAAAAAACGTCAAATTAATAAAACTGCAAAATTAACAAAATTCGACAGGAATACATTTTCACTGAGCTAAATATGGCTAACGTAATAAAAAATAATTTCGACAGAGTCAAGTTGGATTCTCGTAAATTCTGGCAGATTACCAACTTTGAATTTCTTCCATTGGAGTATTTTTTGGCTTTCACAGGAGCCAAATCTACGTGAAGTTCGTGGTGTGAATTTTACAAGATAAAGTGAATTTCCTTGCCATTTACTCAACAGGTTCAGATGGAGGCACGCCAGATATTTTAGAGACTTTGATTTACTTTGATTTTTAGTTTATGTTATATGTGATGAAATAGTTTAGGAATCATCATTTGTAATACTGTTCGGCATTTAAGTCATGAAACTCGCTATATCTCAAATTGTCGGAGACCTAAATCTGGGAAAGTGGAACAGAAGTTCTAATTGAAAGTAGCAGAAATATAACTTAGGTTCAAGGTCAACTTAGATAAGGTTTACGGAAGCTCAATACCAATATTTTTTGTGTGATTGGTCTGGTCCAGTTCGATACAAGAACCCACTCGTTATTTTTCAGTGCAATTGTCATTACATTAATATAGATAACATTTAATCAGGGCTACTACATTCTAAACGGTGACAAGCCCCAATTAAGGTTGGGTTGGGCATAAGTTCACAGACAAGACTTGGTCTGGATAAATGAACGGATTCAAAAATCGGAAGGAAGGGTATTCCATGAGAGCCTAGAAGCGTAAGAACAAGAGCCAAAGATGTCTAAGCAACATACGAGAATCGAATAACTTGCAAACCTTGCATGATCTATAGCAGAATAGAGATCCACGAAGATCTCGATTAGTATTAATTAGAGCTGCTCAACTCCAATGTTATGGTAGTTCTTTTGTATGGTTGTGAAACATGAAATGCCACTCAACTCATTACATGGTGCTTACAAGTTTTCATTAACAGATGCCCATGCCGGTCAAGAAAGGATAGACGACAAAATTAGGCCAAGGAATTGGAATTGGATTGGCCTAATCTTGCGACGAAGAAAAATAAGTAAGTAATTAAGATCTTTGGCTTCACTTCTTACTTGTAAATTAAAGAAGGCGTTGTGGTAGAATTCTTGTTAATGATAGTTTCCAGTTCTAGTTTCAGTTTCTTCTTTTTGAAGGGTTAGAGCTCAGAAGTAAGAGAAAAAGGCTAGAAAAAGGCCAAACGCATTTTTACCCACCCGTATAAGTCATGTAACTGAGTAAGTGTAGGAGTTCGTTCTACGAAAACACAAATCCCAGTCGGTGTCTTAGAACAAGGGAATAAGCTCGAGAGATTTGCTTTCTCGATAGAGTAAGGCAGTTATTTTGGCAGTTATATTGGTTGAAGCAGAAGATCAGAAGGTTTCAGAAGACTGGTTGTCTTGATTATTGCGCGCCTTAACAACTGATTATCGAACTTCTAAATGACAGAGGAGCCTATCTGTAGGCCTAACGAGAGGGAAGTTGGCTTGTACTTTTCCAATCACTGTTCTTCAATGAGAAGCAGAGGGTTTCGATGTCTGTTCACCTACATCCGATTAAATCAACTATTCGTCTAGGCTTTAACGACATTGCGATAGTGTTGGAGTTTCTTCTACGAAAACACAAGTCCCAGTCTAGAGTCATGAAAGGTTCAGAGATCTGACACTGCAATCAAGGGTTTAGAAATGGCTATTGGAGAACCTACCACTTTGTTTGAAAGGTTGTTAGCTGGTTGAATTTTGATGAAATATAACGAATGCTATAGGCATAGGAAGGATGTAAACAGGCTGCCGGGCCATGTATCCTAAACTACCGCTTATAAAGGTGTCAGAAGGACCTTGTCTTGTTGAAAGTGAATTCGACCATTACTTACTGCATCATTTTTTTACGAGGGGAAGAGATGCGAGGATTTAAATGCTTGACGAGATATGGCTGGAATAAAAACCTTTAAGCAACAAATCTTTAAGAAGACTTGTAAACTTTGTTCAACCAGTCCGGGGTACAAATCTGAGGCAGGTATAGAAGCTGTTAAGAGTACAATAAATCAAAGTGCCGGACGAGATACTTGGGAATCCATATAGATACTCATATCGTGAACACCACGGCCAAGTTTTTACCCGTCGGTAAACCAGTGGAGTTTTTGGCCTGAATTTCCAATGGAACCGCAGTTCACCGCAGTCCTTTGACGATATATGGTCACTTTGTGGGATCTGAAGTCTTATGACGGTGGATTTCCATTGCACATCATGGAGTGAATCCAATTATTGTTTCTAGCTCAGCCAAGGGCGGTGGAACATAATAATTGGGGGTGGGGAGCAAGAGATAACCGCTAAAAAGTAAACAAGTTATATGGTTTTAAATTCGTTGGTAATAGGGTTACACCCGACTAGAATTTGGGTGAGAAGGGGTGTCCTATAAGGCCCGGAGCATCTAACGTCTTGCCTGATTCACTCCCCGTCAGGAATCCCCTATTTGGTCTCTTTGAGGAAAATTCATTGCTACCCGATCCCGAGTAAATTTGAGAATTTCTGCGTGGATATTATTATTACTTTTTTTTTATTATTATGAAAGTGAGTAATAACTGTGCCAGTCATGAGAGCTTTATATTTTTAAGCGCTAGTGCTGTTGTACCAATACGGTCCCCCATATGAGTACAAGTCACGTCCAATGCTGCTTGACCTCTGAAACCGAACTGATCTATTGAGTACTTATCCTTCGTTTAAAGCTTTTTAAAAAGTAAGGCAAATTTTGGGATTGCCCCTTTTCATTTGTAATGCAGTTGCCTCATAGAAAAAATAGTTCCAGGACCTTTAACTTCATGACCTGCAGCGTTAAGGAATCTGGTTAACAATTTTTTTTTTCTTTTACAAGCAAACTTTTGTGTTTGATTTGCTACAATACTTTTGTAATATCTTTCGGGAGTATGGAAGAAAGTTCTTCTTAGGTCGGTATCTGATGTAAACAATTTCATTCCACTCCTTCTCAAGCGAACATTCAGGAGTTCCACACGCATCGATTTACTTTGCTACCTCTGTAGTTACAAAATACAAATTTACTCTAGAACCAGAATATGCTTTTAATAAATCCATTTCGCCGTCGTCGTTTTTTTTACATTTAAAATGTCCTACACATATTTTCATTACACTTAAAAAACTGCCATACAACCATTAGCGTAGGTGGAAGCCATTAACCGCGCCCCAAGCAAGCTTGCATAAATCACGGGATGGCATAAAAACGTTTTACAACAAATGGGGAAAATGTCGTAACCACCCGTTGCCATAATTGCTCAGGACGAAGTCATCCGTGAAAGCGAAACATCCAGCCGAGTCCTTACCCCCTGCTGCCACTACACAAAATTTTCGCAGTCCATGGAAAACGATTTTATAATTGGGACGTGATTTTCAGCACGTTACCTCGATGCCCACCTATGATCCTAATCTGCCGAGACCACGATACCGAAGCGGAATCCTTCACTAGCACCTGTATGCACTGTAGAGAGGGAAACCTGTCTAGGGGTATACCTCAGTCGGTAGTGGATGATGTGGCGCATTCACGCCCTCATAAATCTAAGCTGTATACCAGAGGTACGAGTAAAAGGCATATGGATAATGGATAAGGGGCATATATTAATTAATGGTGATCAATTTTACCTGTCTGCCATATGTAACGGTTGCCATGCTGGACGATTCTCCGTCGGGGGATAATTGAATCCGCGTCAAGCGGACGAAAACTCCTTTTGTTGATTACCGCAGTGCGGGTGATTGGTTTCTGGCAACTTGTGATGGTCGTTCACAGTTCGCCCTGCTGGTGATGCTGGTATTACTGCTGGCCCTTTACCCTCAGCGTAGACCCTCAATTACTTGAGCTACCACTTAATCCTTTCACTAAGACACTCAACACACAGTTTCACAAAAGTAAAGTGCTTTGACGATGCTGAAGAAGGGTAAACAGACCACATGAGGATCCTTGGGTATGATGAAGCTGGGTGTCGATAAGTCCTTCTCTCTCGCCAGCACACTCTTCTCAATATCGTAGAAGGGCAATCCCTTAATCCCCCATGCGGAAATCCTTTAATCTCGAAATTCGAAGGATACGAAAATTTCCTTAGCAAAGAAACTTTTTCCCTCTTTCAAATTTCACTTTTTCGATTCACAAGATGAAATTCGCCATAAATCTTTGCGCAAAGTTCCTCTGTGTAACTTGGCTGCTGTGCGGGGGTGTGCGGGGGCGGCTGGAGGCTCGAGATTTTTCACCCTTAATAATTTCTATTTTTAGTTTAGTTCAAGAAAATGCATTTAATTTGAATTTCGTCATCTGAAAAGAAGATTTTTTGGATAATATTAGCAACAAAAAAAAATGGCTTGCTCCTTCCTTGCCGGCTGCGACGTTGTCCTTGCTGCTGTTGTCGTTGTCGCCCTCGAAGTCCGTGTCCTATCATCTGGACCAAAAGCGTTTGGGGTGTGAAGATAAAGAGTAGAAAGGACGAAAAATAATATTTATTTTTTTTATCCTTAGTTTTTTGGGTCGGCGGCAGAGCTGCTGGGTCGTTCATTCGGATTATCCTGATTCGGAACAAAACTTCCGTCTCAGTGGATACCCCCAAAAAAACAACAAAAACAACAACCCCTCAGAAAAAACCTCCCAAGTGTTGACATAGTCCCATCTGAATTTAATTTAGAGGGTTTTTTTGGGGGGGTTGATAAGGATATTATTTTTTCCCTTGTTGCTTTTGTAGGGGTAAATTATAGAATTTGAACAGAACTGACTTTTAATTTTAAATGCTTTTTTATATTGTTTTAATAAATAAAAATTTGTTTTTGTTCTTTCCTATGTCTACTTTTAATTCCACGAAAAATAAGTTTTTTTTTTGGAAATTTTGCATGCTTACTACAAGGCACCATATTTGGGTTTAAATTTTTTTTTGTACAAATGATTTCTACAAATTTATCGCCCTAGGTTATACCCCATTTGCTTGATGGGATTTCAATACAAACAATCTATACTATGTAATACACCCAAGCTAGAACTTTCTGATTACACCCTTCCCAAACCCTTCTGGCTGATAACCCTTGTGGTTTTTTCCTTGGAAATAATATACAAAAACTGTCGAAGGGGAAAGAAGATGTTCTTATCTTATACATCAATCGTTCAATCTCAATTCAGTCAGAAGGTCCATTGTTACGATTCTTCAATAATATGGATAAATTAAGGATGGTAGCCTTTTTCGGAGTCGATGGAGCCTTTGTGCATACTTTGCATACTTTGACATTATAGCCAGCGATTTCACAAGAAGAGGTAAAACGGTTTGTTACTCCGTATTTCCATAGATTCGGTACTGACAGTGATGAGCAAAAGCATTTTTAACGGTATTACTCAAGTAATACAAAGTGAGTTAGTGATGACGTTCGTTCTACGTAAACACAAGTCCCACAAATTAGCAATAATTTCTTTTGAGGGGTTTGGATACTATAATAACGGTTAACTGTAGTGAGGACTGAAATATCCGCAACTATTATGCTTTGTTTGTAGATGGACACCTTGAGTTACTCGGGGTTTAAAACTTTTTCTCTCAAGGCTACGCAGCAGATGTTGTGATCGTGGTAAGCGCTGAAACAGGAGCAACAGAATTAAGGCGGTTTCAGCACGCACTTAATTTAGATTCCTAGGTGCCAAACTCCATTGGAACCGCCACATGTATAACCAAGGCGTGCAAACAAGGGTTCAAAAACCACAATCCATGAATTGGATTACACTACCACCATTTCGGCGATGGTAATTTATGGGTCCTTTAGTATGGCGCAATAGAGCTAAGCTTAAGGGCTTTAGATCGAAATTTAGCAACATTCAAACAATGGCCTGATTCTCTACTCAACTTGTTATCACTTCATCTTCAAGAAGAGGGCACTAAGTAACATTGGTTCTGCCTACAAGCCCTACATTCGTCCCGACCTTTAATTTTACTCATCATTTGGGCCGGGTCCCACAAACTGCCTTATGAATCCACGGCTACATTTTTCCCGTAACGCAAGGCAAAGCCTGATTGGTTTATTCGCAACGTTTATAGCCCTTATTTTTGCACACTTCGATCTAACAATTCGTTTATAACTAGAACAACACTACTGCAGAACAAGCTTCTACAGTCAGTAGTCCCAAACATATAAAACATCGTCGAGGAAAGCTGGCTCCTATTCCATCAGCGAAGTGAGTGTTCTGATGCAGTGATACTTAGATATGTAAACGGTGTAATATAACCACTTGATGGTGATGATAGTCAGGGGGCGCAGCATAATCATTGGGGGTAGGGAGCACGTGAACAGATAACCCTCGGCCGGTTAATTCTTTTACCAGCTGTCTGTTAAGTTAATAGTTTTAAAGTCTATGGTAGACCCACTGCCTCATGTGGACCCCGTGTTGATTGCGCTATAAGGTCTACACAAGGCATCGAACTCCTTGGCTGATTTGGCCCCCTCGAAGAAAAATTATTGCTACCCGAAAAGGGGCCAAAAAAATTGAGGATTTCGCAGTGGATATGTGAGTAGTTGCGGTCCCCCAACTGAGTACTAATCACGTTCAATGCTTCTTGACCTCTGCAATCAAACCAAAATCGGTCTGTTGAATATGCTAAATTACACCACTTGAATTTAAAAGGCTGAGGCTATACAGTTATAAATTCTTAATAGTTCTAATATAATATTTTTAGTTTTCGTATGTAAAGCCTTGCTTGTGTGTGGCCCTTCGATCATGTTCCCTCGTCAACAGAGACGGAGAGCACCCTTCAGCTGGGTTAGTAGGTGTAAAGGAAATATTTTCTCCAACCCAAAGTGCGTGTGAGCTTTTCCTTCAATCCCCACGACCTCCGCCGCCCCTGATGACAGTTCTTTCATTCTTCTCTCTATATTTTCCCCCTAGAGTTAAGCGACAGTACATATGGGCTTTAGCTCTGATCTCTATCCTTCAATTAAAAAATAATTCTATACTATAGTTCTAATGGACGGATAACCAGGGCATCCCAGACCTAAGCCAAAATATAAAGGCTTAAATTTTGTCTGTGTATTGTCACTACTCTAGGCAAAAACTTTCGTTCTAGGTAAATGGACTAGTGGTGCTTTAGGCCGGTATGAAGTGTTAAAGATTTTTTTATTTTTTTTTTATGTGAAAGACTAGAGTCTCAGGAAAGTCCTTTGTACTGTATCGAGAATCTAATTTATTCATATAGAGTGCAATGTCGAACAGCAGCTCTAGTCGGGGAAGGAAGGAACTGCACCGCACCTACTCCCAACCAGTACTGCCGCGACTTTGACATCGGGCCATCGAGAAACAACTCGCTGAAGTGTTATTCCTCCTGAAACGAGTTGAATCTCATCAGCGATTCGAGCCCGGAACCTCTAGGATGGTAGCCAGACGCCTTACTCTCCAGTAGTGTTGGGTAGGGCACGATAATAAAATGAGTTTGTAAGAGGAGCCTCTTTTTCCTTTTGAACCAGTACAATGTCTCACTTCAGATGAGGCGAGGTGCCATTGTATTGCTAGCACTTCACGTAGTGAATGGCTCAAATGTTCAAATGTTGCGATGCGGGTAGATCTATTGCGTTGGCGAAAGAGAGGATACGATAAATGATGAATGCATGAATGGAAATATTAATTATGTGCCTATGAATGTTGATTACAAAAATATTCTTTAAAATTTTTGTTAACTGTATAAAGAAAAACATATATTTACAAATTTAAAATGAAACTCCCTAAAATTGAAAATAACACGAAAATATTTTATTTGTTACAGATAGAGATTAAAAAATAAAAATAAAATTTTACCTCCCTCGAAAAATGTAAGAAATATCTCTCCAACTTCACTCCCTCAAAAAATGTAAGAATTGTCTCTTCAGTACAAGATTTACCTCCTTCGAAAAATGTAAGAATTATCTCTTCTGTACAAAATTTGCCTCCCTCAAAAAATGTAAGAATTGTTACCTCCCTCGAAAAATGTAAGAATTATCTCTTCAGTACAAAATTTGCCTCCCTCGAAAAATGTAAGAATTGTCTCTTCAGTACAAAATTTGCCTCCCTCAAAAAATGTAAGAATTGTTACCTCCCTCGAAAAATGTAAGAATAATGTCTTCAGTACAAAATTGCCTCCCTCGAAAAATGTAAGAATTGTCTCTTCAGTACAAAATTCACCTCCCTCGAAAAATGTAAGAATTGTTACCTCCCTCGAAAAATGTAAGAATAATGTCTTCAGTACAAAATTGCCTCCCTCGAAAAATGTAAGAATTGTTAGCTCCCTCGAAAAATGTAAGAATTATCTCTTCAGTACAAAATTCACCTCCCTCGAAAAATGTAAGAATTGTTACCTCCCTCGAAAAATGTAAGAATAATGTCTTCAGTACAAAATTGCCTCCCTCGAAAAATGTAAGAATTGTCTCTTCAGTACAAAATTCACCTCCCTCGAAAAATGTAAGAATTGTTACCTCCCTCGAAAAATGTAAGAATTATCTCGTCAGTACAAAATTCACCTCCCTCGAAAAATGTAAGAATTGTCTCTTCAGTACAAAATTTGCCTCCCTCAAAAAATGTAAGAATTGTTAGCTCCCTCGAAAAATGTAAGAATTATCTCTTCAGTACAAAATTCACCTCCCTCGAAAAATGTAAGAATTGTTACCTCCCTCGAAAAATGTAAGAATAATGTCTTCAGTACAAAATTGCTGCTGCAAAAGAAGTAAGAAATGTCTCTCCACTTCGTAATTTACAAACGCACGATACCCGCTCATATCCCAGTAGTACATTATTTTTGAACCGGGACATTTAAAAAAGTTGAGGCCTCAGTACAATTTACTATCGTGTACGGAACAAATGAACTGCCTCTTGTAAGTCCGGCTCAACTCTACTCCCCAGGCTACCGAGGCCCACCCGACTTGGCCCTCCTACGATCTCAGGCTGAGTACCTCACTGCTGAGCCTCGGTAGACGAGACCTCTCAGTTACAGTGGGCTTGCTGACCGGGCACTGTCTTATAGGGACGCAGCCCGCTTAGGTCCCGAAACCTACGATTTTTGCAGAAGCTGCAAGAATCTAGACGAGGAGGAAAGTGTTAAACACCTGTCAATCTCTGTCACTGCCCAGAAATAAGCAAAAGGAGACTAACCAATTTTGGTGAACCCTTCCTCAGCACGGTTGCGTAAATCCCAAAGTTTGGGATCCTGGAACTAAGAAGATCCATTACGTGGTTTAGCGAGGAAACGACACTTTAACATTGGGTTTAAAGTGGGATCATTGTGGTACCACAATGGGCCTATCCCCTTGGCCTTGTGCACCAGCAGCTAAGCCATATCTAACCTAACCTACTATTAACAATCATCACACACTAAAGATATTAATAACCGCTCTACCATTTGTCTCTATTATTTTCAATCTTACCGATTTATCAAAAATTTTAAGGATCGATTAATTTCCATTTTTGTATACATTTTTATGCAAAAAACGTAGTAAAATCCATAAACAAATAAACTCCTTCACATTTTCTTTGTCTATTCTTATTCCAATTGACCCAGACCTTTGTTAAATAACCTTTAACTTCTGCCAGCTTTTGGGAGTCCTTATTACTGAGAACAAGAGTTGTTGCACCTCCTAAGGAAATTGTATTATTAAGTTTCAAACCAACTCCCACACTAAATCATTGAGTTCTAAACTAGCATCCTTTTTTCGGAATGAATTCAACAGGAAAGACATAAACCTTTTAAACTTTGTCTCTCTCACACACACACACACTTTTTGAGAATATCCTTGACATTTAAATCGTGACTTTTTTTGTTCATTGTACTCCTACAATGAAATTTATTTTTATTTATTAATTTCAGAGTATAGGGAAGTTATTGTAATTGGTCCGAAAATCGAAATCGAAATTTGCAAGGTATTTTCATTTTTCAATGTCCCAATAGCATTTTAAGAGGAAGTATGTGTGTGTGTGTGTAAATTTTTCCTGCATGATATAGCGCGAACCAAAAAAGATAACGTCTTCGTTGAGGTGTCGTTCGAAGCGTATTAACGGAAATATGATCTGAAAAGATTTTTATAATATTCGGTCGAGCGGTTTTTTTTTTGGATTAAACGACATAAGTGATTTTTGTACCTGCACGATATCACGCGAACTATAAAAGATATCGACTTAGTTGAGGTGCCGTTCGAAGAGTATAAACCAAAATATGATCTGAAAAGATTACACAGCCACACAAAAAAAAATTTTTGTCTGACCTGGAGGTCTCACTATGTGTACTATATGTTTTTGGGGTCGCTGAATCCGAATCTGGGGTCAGTTTTATTCCAGCACATCTGGGTTCGGCCATAACCTCAAAATATACCATCAAATTTGCTATATTTGGTTTAACTGCTAACCGTATGGCTCTAAAACCTCATAACCATATAACACAATGACGCAATTGTTGTACATTACGTTAATTTACGGTATGTACATATGAAGTCGGAGTGCTGGCATTCCAAGTTTTCTTTCGGTATACCCTTTCGTGCGTCTGTATCCAGGGCACCTCCTCGCGGTGACGGCGGGCAACGGAGTATGCCCGTTATCCGGCAAAGTCCCTGGATTACGGCTTGCATGCCGTCATGGCCGACGCACGTAAGTGCATTACGATGCAGAGGAATCTCGGAGCCTCAGTATCGGCGGCTGGTCAGGGTGGGAAAGCGGGCCCGCAGGCGTCGTCATCATGCGACCGCAGCTCTACATTGGTTGGTGACTTGGCCACTGTAGAGTCCAATGCTACAAGAAAACGAAGAACAAAGATCTCGACAGAGCACACTTGTGAATCGGAGCACAATGTGTTCTGTCATGTATGCTCAAAATTTGAAGTTACTTCTCTGCGAAAAGTCATTGATGATCGTATTCGAGAGGTTTACAGGGATATTTTTGGGTTCAATATGGATGAGTCTGGAATTGGAAGATGGGCCCCAAATAACATCTGTAACTCTTGTCGCAAGATATTTGATAGATGGAGTCAGAACAAAAATAGACAGAGCGTCAAGTTTTCCAGACCGGAAATTTGGAGTCGTCCTTTAAGTATTGAAGACTGTTTTTACTGCTGCAATATAATAAGAGGGTACAACCGTAAAACCAAAAGCACAATTGTTTACCATAATGTTTCATCTGTCAAACCTCCAGTATCTACATCAATAGATGGCAAAATAAGCGATAATGCCAATGACATGCGATCATATGAAATCGATGCTAGTAACATCAACATCGACGAAGTAATAGATATGGAGGTTGAATCGGAATCTGACGATGTTGTTGAGACAGATAGTGATACGGAGGATGGCACGTATCCTAAGAAACCGCTATTGATATCGCAAGTTGTGTTGAATGACCTTGTAAGGGATTTGGGATTACCAAAGGATGGCTCAGAATATCTGGCATCCTTCCTGAAAGAGAGCAATCTACTTGAACCAAAAACAAAAGTAACCTTTTACAGAAACAGAGAAATGAAATTTCGGCAATTTTTCACTAAAGATGAAGAACACGCTCTTGTTTACTGTACAAATATACAGGGTCTGATGAATGAACTTAAGCCTAGTTGCTATGATCCCAAAGAATGGAGACTTTTCATTGATTCATCTGTGCGAAGTATAAAAGCGGTCTTACTACATAACACGAATGTTTATGCTCCTATTCCCGTTGCCCATTCTACCGTTATGCAAGAACAATATGAGAACATGAGAATTCTACTGGAAAAAATAGATTACGAAACACATAAATGGCAAATTCCCATGTTATCTATGCCTGTGGGATAGTCGTGATCGTGGAAATCATTATGTGATGAAAAATTGGCCGTCCAGAATATCCCTCACCCCTGGTTCTCGGAATGTTATCCACAAGCCGTTAGTTGATACAAGCAAAATTTTACTCCCACCCCTTCATATCAAGCTTGGTCTAATGAAACAATTTGTCAAAGCTCTCAACAAAGATGGAGACTGCTTCACTTATCTCGTAAAAAAATTTCTGATGCAAAGTTAAAAGAAGGTGTTTTTGATGGTCCTCAGATAAGAACGATGTTTCGTGATCCAGCCTTTACTGGTACGACGGATAAAAAAGAAAGAAACGCTTGGCTGAGTTTTAAGGAAGTTGCTCAAAATTTTTTGGGTAACAAAAAAAAGCCCTCATTACAAAAAATTAGTTACAGAAATGATCTCAAACTTTGGAAAGCTTGGATGCAACATGAATATGAAAATTCATTTCCTTGATTCTCATCTCGACAAATTTCCTGAGAACCTCGGGGATTTTAGCGAAGAACAGGGAGAACGATTCCACCAAGATCTCAGGGTCATGGAAACGCGGTATCAGGGTCGATGGGACATAAATATGATGGCAGATTTTTGTTGGACTCTGCAAAGAGAATCTAGTAAAAATTCAAAACGGAAGCGCAAATCATTGCACAGATCATTTGAAGAAAAAAGAACGCGATACAGTTCAAAAAAGAAGGGTGATTAAATGAGGTTGTAAGGGACCTTGTAAGGACCTAAATCATATAGTAAACAAATTCGGACCACCACGTCAGAAATTTTTTTATCGTGATCAAGGGTTATAGGGTTATGTTGTAATAGAGTTATGGGGTTATGTAATTATTTAATTAAAGGGTCATCGAGTTACTGTATTATGGGATTATGAGGTTTTAGAGCCATAGGGTTAGCAGTTTAACCAAATATAGCAAATTCGAGGGTATATTTTGAGGTTATGGCCGAACCCAGACGTGCTGGAATGGAAATGACCCCGGATTCAGATTCAGCGACCCCAAAAACACATAGTACACATTTTCAGGCCCCCACGTCAGAAACTTCGTTATTGGGTTTAAGGGTTATGTTGGTAAGGGGTAATAAGGTTATGTAGTTATGGGACTATGGGTTATGTAGTTATTTAAGCAAGAGGTCATCGAGCTACTGTAATAGAGGATTATAAGGTTTTAAAGCCATACGGTTAGCAGTTTAACCAAATTTAGCAAATTTGAGGGCATATTTTGAGGTTATGGCAGAACCCAGATGTGCTGGAATAAAACTGACCCCAGATTCGGATTCAGCGACCCCAAAAACATATAGTACACATAGTGCGACCTCCCAGGTAAGAAAAAAAAATTTTTTTTTGTGTGGCTGTGTTATCATCAAATTCGGTTGAACCGTTTTTGTTTGAACTTTATCTTCTTTGAGGTGCTGAAAGAAGAATATTAATGAAAAAATGCCCTGAAAAAAATTTCAGAACATTTGGGTCGGGCATTTTTTTGTTTAAATGGAAAAACTTCGGATAAGTGCCAGAAAGACCTTTAATTGATAAGTAGGTGATCCAAACCCGGATCCGCGGGATTTGCGGGACTGTAAAAAATGCATAGATTTTGTTCTAAATAAATAAGAGCGTAACAAACTACAGTCGAACAAGGTATACAGGCCAATTGTGAACTACGCTGGAATTTAATTTCGAAATTACACTCAATTATGCTAACGATGTTAGAAAATTCAAGCGGAAACAATCCTCCAGCGTAGTTTAAAATTGCTTGAATACTTCATTTGACTGACTCAGTAGTTCGTTTGACATACAACGCAATTAGCCCCCAAAACCCCCTTACACTCATAAGTACTGAGTTTCCATGCAAAATCTACCCTGGGGTTTTTTCAAAATAGGCGGCCATAGAAACGGGGGTTGAGTAAAGTTTCGTTGAATCCAAGTAAACTTAAATAACAAAAACCGGTTAAGCCGAGTTTTGGATATGTGTGATTAAGTATCTTTATGTGTGTGTGTGTGTGTGTGTGTGTGTGTGTGTGTGTGTGTGTGTGTGTGTGTGTGTGATTAAGTATATTATTTGTCATTTTCACCCAGAGCCGTCATGGAAACAGCATCTTGAGGGAAAAATCGGGTTGTTTACCCAACGAAAACTCTACCTCTTTTCATGGAAACGCAGTAATGCACGTGGGGAATACCCTGTCGTAGTCGTACCCAGCGGGAAATGTAATGGCTAGGTAAGCGAGGTGGTAATGAGATGGACCCATTACCTTTGCGATGAAATAATAGCTTACTTTTACATAGGGATGTCCTAGGGCGGTAAGTACTTACTGTAGGCCTTACAGACGAGGACTTATTTCAGAAGTGAAGTGTATTAGGTGAATACATAGATTACCATGTATGGCATGCAGAATAAATTTCTGGCTACCCTTTTTAGCATTAAAAACATTACTATCCGAAATTACCATGGCATTTCTGCTACATTTTGTGAGAATTTTATTAGCAAGATTTCTTTTTGACTGCACTTGGTCACGAACCACTCCGAACGAATTTTGAGGACGGAATAAACTCAAGAAGAGAGGATTCGACAAGAGAAGGACAAAGAATAATAAAAGCACATCCCATTTCCAACGAAAGTATTTCACGAGTCATTACCTAGTCGCTTACCTAGTCATTACAATGTAAAGACCTCCATTTTCCTACAATTGCAGTAGAATTTTTCGATTACCATGTAGGCGGTTACACAAATCAGTGAAGAATTCTTGGGTTACCTGAGTAACCCCTCGCTAGTTTTCCCGCTGGGTAGGGTAACTTGATACTTAAACAAACACATATGCAAAATCCGGCTTAATCCGACTGGTTTCGTGGAGTTTTCTTGGATTTAACGAAACTTTATTCAATCCGTATTTCTATGGATGCTAGGTCTGAGTTAACCCAGGGTAAACTCCGCATGGAAACTCAGTAATTGATCACGTTCGGATACCCGCATATAAGTATACTTAGACGATTTTGTATTGCTTAGTAGGCAAATCTCTTCAACTAACGAATTTAAATATTTATGTATTTTGTGGAATGTAAGGCCCTCCGCAAGCGAGTCGACTGATTTGCAAGCCCAATTTCAAACTGGTTTCACAATAATCACGAGCAAAACCAGTCGAAAACGAAATTTTTGTCCACATACGAGCACAACTGATTTTGGCAAAATGTCAAGTAGTTCAGATGAAATGCAACCACACAACTAACTCGCTTCCGAACGGCGAGAACAGTCGCACCCGAGCAGTTCAAAACCGTGTTCGCAGGGCTTAAATCTACTTTTATTAATACAATATAGCTAGTATTTCTCTATTAAGTCCCGGTTTTTATAACAGGTGATTCTACTGACCAAATCCCGCTAGTCCCGCGGATCCCGCATGTCTAGTCCCGCATTACCGATCCCGCAAAAATGGTGCGGGATCCGGCATTTGCGGGATCCTGCGTTTGGGGGCTTGGATTCCCTATTGATAAGTTTTGCTAATCTATAGTAAATATAATTGGAGTGTCTGTCTGTGATTTCAAAATAATTGTGTTTTTTTAATTTTATATGGTTATTTACATGATTTTAAAACGAAATCACGCATTTTTAAAATTTTTGTTTGTCTGTATGTCTGTCTGTCTGTTTGTTCGGGCTAATCTCGGAAACGGCTAATCCGATTGGGATGGGACTTTCACTGGAAGATTCTGTATTTTGGCGAGCATGTTTTAGGCTATTTATATGCTCTATATATTAGCTCCACCTATATCGCACTCTTAGAATGAAACTGACCTAACTCAAAAATTATAATTTGAGAGAAATGAACAAGAAAGTACAGTGTTCATGCATAGTTGAATAGTGCGATCAACAAAAGTGACCTATATATACGTGGTCCCCTTTTTTACACATAATTCGGGCTATTTCTCACCCTAGAGTTTTAGAGTTAGAGGGCTTTTTAAGGGTCAGTTTATATCAAATGAAGTTAAAGGAATTTTGAGTTAGGTCACTTTCATTCTAAGTGTGCGATATGTATGTATGGATGTATGTACATATGTAGACAAATCTTGAAAATTGTTTTTGACCCACTTCCATATAACGGATCAGCTTCAAATTTTGCACACATGTACAGTTCAAGTGAAAATGCAATCTGACCACTTTATAAAAAAATCAAGATAGCCGTTTCAAGATGGCGGCCGAATTTCGCAATTGTGCTCGCTGACTGCCGACATGGGTATCAAATGAAAGGGAATGATAAGTATAATATAATTACCTATTTGGTGTCATTCCAAATTCAAAATGGGCCGGAACAAAATGGCGGCCAAAACAGATGGCGGATTAATTTTTTATTTACATCACGATCGGTATGGGTATCAAATGAAAGGATATTACAAGTAGAATACTATTAGCTGGGTGGCGTAATTCCAAATTCAAAATGGCAGCCAACACAAAATGGCGGACTACATTTTTTTACAACGCTCTCGGTATGGCTACAAATATGAGGAGTAGAGTACAGTAAGCTGGGTGACCTCATTTTAAATATCGGTCACCACAAAATAACCGAAGACATATAATAAATTAGAAGGTAGAAAACTAAAAATATAGTTTAAAAAACATAAAAATATGCTTTTGTTTAAAAATGTTGAATGAAAGCTTTTTTGCTAAAGCCAGTATATATGGGGCGCTAGCGAAAAGTTGCAGTAATAATAAAATAAGAATATAGGTAAAGTCCCACGCTTTTTAACATTTCGAAAGGTAGGTTATTTGGAAAATATGAGATCAGGACAGTAGCAGAGATTTCGGCAACTTTACTCACATCAGGAAGAACAGCTCATTCTATGATTAAGATACCGATCGAAGAAGATCATATGGAAAATCCTGCGTGGAAAAAATCTAAAGTTTTACAAAACTGCATGATGGCTGTCTGGGAATGCGATGAGTGTACTATGGCAAATAAAGTATCTATTAACAGAACACCGCGAGATTTAAGATGTAAAAACCAATTATTTTGGGGAGTAACTGTTTTATTGACATAGATTCCGGGCAAATGTTGCCGGGTGTCCGGACGAATATATGGGCCGATGATATTGATGCATATCTGAAATGATGACTCATTTAGGGACATATTGGAAAACGTCATTTAAAGCAAAAGATGGGAACGCAATCGGAAAACTCAGAATTCAGTACTATTCGCCTCAACATAGGATAAACAATAGAAAATGTTCTGAGATTAATGAGAATGATGACAGTGAGCTGCTTGAAAGTTCGTAATAGACGAGGAAATTTTGATGAGCGACATTATATGACGATTTCGAAAATATCAACTCAACTAAAATCGACTCAACTCAGTAATGCCACAAACATTGTAATACTTACAAGTGAAACATCTAACATCGTTTATAAACAAGCTTTACAGTGGATTGCTAACCAGTGCCGTGCGGGCGGTATGACCGGAAACGACGAAACACGAAAACGGGAAGCAGCAACTGTCCCTTTTAGGATCAAATCAGTAGTATCGTCTTAAAATGTTGGCAATCTTCGTCTCAAGCCATGTTCGCCATGGGGCAAGTTCAGGGTGCCAATTATCTGAGAACGTCAAAATCTACGCGCTCAAGACATATTCTGAATAAAATTGGCTAGGCATCTGTTGTGCACGTAGTATAAAAGTTGTCCGATGATTAACCTCGAATTTTAAAAAAAGTTGTAGGTAACATATTTTTATAGTCAACTCTAAAGTTTTTTATATATCCAAAATCATGTCTTGCAGATTTATTCTTTGTATCATTATACCCTTTTCTTATTCCGGACTATGCACACATTTTTTTTATTAAAAGGCGTTGCGACGCACGCGGGTTTTTGCTAGTATCTAGTAAACTCGATGGAATGAGACCCGTTCTAAACGAAGTGATATTTTTTGGATTATGCACAGCGATAGCCTTCCAAGAAAAAATCACTTGTCAAAATCCGACAACCTTTAAAAATCGTGCAAACAAATATCACGAATTTTTCAAACCTTGGATCAGTATTTTTGCGGGGAATTGTTTTCTACGCGTGATACAGTTTCAGGAAATTGCGGTTCATCCCGGAATTTCTAGTATGTAGTTACCGAAAAATTTGTTCTTGGTCTGATAAGTATCTACTATTTCCGGAAAGCTTTAGAGTTTCCAAATTAAGTCATTCTCCTCCCAGTTTATCAGCGGTGCTTCAACGCGCTCAATACGAATTCAAACACCCGCTTTAGTGTAGCGAACGAAGTACGAAGGAAATGTTTGTTTGCTAACGTTCGGGAAAAACAAATTTTCTAGTAAAATCTTTTAGATTAACCACTATATTATAGTTATTCGAGCTAGCTTCTCTCAGGATTACTTTATCACCAGTTCTGATACTAGTCACAAAAATACTCCGCAATCGTGTTTTTGGCGGGGTGTGCTATCCACTTGTCGCGGAGTGTATATTCTTATGAGATATATTATTTATCTTCAGCCGTTCGAGAACCTCTCAGATCGCAGTTACTTCCGCTTGGAAGAAGCTGCAGTGGTCGGGTAGGCGAAGAGAGGTATCTACAATATATTCAATGCCTCGCAGAAAATACAAGAGCCTACGCTGTTCGCAATTTTTGAGCCATCTGTGTAATACATAATGACCCAGTTGGGATAACACCATTTATCCAGTAACCACTGGCGGGAATGATGGTATTGAAACCTTTCTCCAAAGACCACGTAGGTGTAGTATATTCTAGGTTGTCCGCAGCGGTGGCGAAGCTCCTAAGGATAGATGAGTGACCACATGAATATGGAGTCCATCCAAGAGACTGTCCTGGCGGCCGTAAGGAGTAAGATGCAATAAGACATCCAGCGCAGCAATTGGGGTGCTGTACCACTAATACACAACTCAGCTGATGTTTGGACCCTTTTCAGTATCTTACTATACGTATTCCTCTGTAATGCAGTCCACCATCCCGATATACCATGCATAAGTATGGGTCTGATTACGGCTGTATACAGCCAGTTCACGATGAGGGGTTTAAAGCCCCACTTGACTCGTTCTTTGTCATAGGAAGAGAGCTACTTGGCTCCCTCTAAAATATTCGGCCTCCACTTTAGTTTCCTATCCAGAATGAGTGCCAGAAGCTACGCATCACCCTTAAGTTGCAGAGACTTTAGAGAGGGAAAGTCGTGAAGTGTATGCTTCCCTGTAAGGATCACCACTTCAGTCTTAGCTGGGTTAACACCTAGATCCTTTGTAGTAGCCCTATGCACAAAATTATCCAATACTCGCTGCATTATATCTCTTGTTGTTGAGATGTACTTGCCGGTTACCCTCAGCGCAATATCATCAGCATAGGCCACAGTGGTGCACCCAGACTCCAACCCGTCTGACTTATTCCGAAAACCCTGGGAGCACCCATCGGCACTAATGATGAGCAAAAATGGTTTGTTCTTGCAGTTTTGTCTTGCTCTTGCACATTTAACAAGACCAAGAACAAGACTTAGTTATGCTTGCAAGAACAAGAACAAGACAGACTGAACAAGAACAAGACAAGACCAAGACTAGATAAGTCTTGCCTTGTTTTTCCGTTTGTTCATCACTAATCGACACCCAGACGCTGAAGTGCCTCCGTGACCGCAAAAGATTCAACCTTGTCGAAAGCACCTTCAATATCTAAGAAAACAGCCAAAGTGAGAGAAAATTCCCAACATTCATCGATTCTTTTAGCAAAATCCCAATATTTTAGCTTTTGCTCATATTTTGTACCTACATATATTCTAAACGGGGTCACCCAAGTTTTTGCTCTTGATACCAAATATGAATACATATTTACATAAAAGATGAATCTAATTACGTTGCTCTGCGACAATTAGTCCAGGAGTTATTCAAGTTTAAGTAAATATTACCAAAATACTTCTTTTTCCTTCGGAAACACCCGGTATCTTAGTGGATAGTGAAGATCTCCGTGGATTAGTGGATAGTGAAGAAGCCTCTCTGTAGATCTATTTTTTTCTCCAAATACATCCAGGAATCACCCCTGAAAATATTAGCCACGTAGTCCAACAGAGGAATGCGCCATTTGGTCCCCTTAAGGAGAAATTATTGCTCCCCGATCCTGAGTGGAAAAAGGAGGACGAAAAATTTGTCGAAAGCTTTATATTTGTCTCCCAACTGAGTACTAATTACGTCCAATGCTGTTTAACCTCTGTAACCGATCCAAAAGTAGTCTAATGAATATACTAAATGATACCCTTCACCGTCATCAACATAATTGTCTGAAATACGAAGCAATACAACAACAAAAACTAAAGCTTTGTATGAGTTAAATTAAAGCTTTCGGCCCGGGTTCGCCGACCTCAGATCAATCCACATAAGTGGATTCACCGGCTAAGTTCATGTTCAGTTCGTTCTTGAAATTGTTGTTGCTTTTTTGCCAGAAGTTAGAAATGCAAAAGCCCACTGATCACCACTAGTTAAGTTAATTTATCTCTTCTGAGAGAACTTTTATGTTCAACTTCAATTCGAGCCCAGTTGAGCGAACTGAGGTTTGTTTATCCTCAGTTGAATATGTGGAAATTGTATATGAACTGATGTTATTTTTTACTTTAAAATATTCGACAATTTGCTCGAACTTTTGCAGTCCGGCCAGTGAAGCTGGGATAATAGGGTATTTCTTTAAAACTTTTTAAAAAGCTTTCCAAATACGTAAAACAGATATTAGCCATTTCATTTCCAATAAGGTTTGCCTACTAGGCCCACTATGAAAAACTGATAAAGCATACCTCTTCTTCTTCTTCTTCTTTGATCCGTTAGCTGGCGGTCCGAGCGGGACGTCCCCGCAACGGATACGCTGCTGTCGGTGCCGCTGGGTCCCGAACTCTATTCACGATTCGCTTCCATTCTTCTCGGTTTTTGGCGGTGTCTCGAGCCTCGGTAACTGATAATCGTTGATTCTTTAAGTCACCCTCGATATTCTTCAACCAGGTTTTCTTCGGTGCCGATTGCTGTATTCTCCAGTCTGCAGGACGGTCTCGCCAGAGAAGTTTACGTGGCAAGCGGTTATCATCCATTCGGCAAACATGTCCAAACCACCGTAGTCGACGTTTTTGCATTTCTTCTTCGATCAGTGTTTGCTGATCGCATCTTTGTCTGACAACCTCACTTCAGTATCGCTGATTTTTTTTTTGAGCGGTGGTCATGAGGAAACTACAAGGAAAGCCCCGAGGCAATGCTCTTTTGAAATGCTATTGTGGTATGGTTAAATACTAGCTTAGGCTATACAGTTATAAGGTCCTAATATCTCTTATATGTATAATATATTTAGTTCTCTAATGAAAAGTTTTGCTTTCGAGCGGCCCTTCACCTACATTCGTTCGTCGCCAGCGACCGAGTTGCCCCTACACTACTTTGATCTGTTAGGTGTACATGAAATATTTAGGGTGTGGATTTTCCCACCCAAAACGAAAGGTCGTGCGCACTATTCCTTCCATGCTCACGCGGTCCGCCGCCCCTGTACTGGTGGGAAAGACTCTTTCCACTGCAACGAACACTACGTTCTCAGGCTTAAGTGTTGCATTACCTACTTTTCTCCTAGTTTTCTAACTGTACGCCTTGTATGTTCGATTGTCATTTTTATTAGGCTCACTATCTTTTTAAGGAGATGTTTATTTATAGCAATGTCACATACATTTTTTCCCTGTCTATGCTGTCGTATGTTTGCTTGAAAATGACGAAAAGTAGATGATGTTTTACTCCCAGCATTTTCGAAGGATCTGCCTTACTGAAAATAGGTGATAAGCGGGGGCTTCGGTAGCCTAGGGAGTTAAGCCGTCTGGCTACCATACCAGAGGTCCCGGGTTCGAATCCCGGCCAGCATCACGGTCCTTCGTCTTTTCCACTTTCCTACCTACATAACTTCCTTATCCTTCTTCCTTCTTCCTTTTTTACATTCCTGATTCGTCCTGTCATAGCCTTCCTGAACCCTTCCACGCACCACCAAAGCCCATGACATCGGTTGGTTGATGAGATTCAACTCGTTTCAAGAAGCATAACACTCCAGGGAGTTGTTTCTCGATGCCCCGATGTCAAAGTCGCGATAGTAATGGTTGGTAGTAGGTGGACTAAGAAATAAATATCGCGGGTAGGTTGTGGCAGTTCCTTCCTTCCCCGAATAGAGCTGCTGTTCGGCCTATTACTATTTCGTAAGAAGACAGTTTATTCCGTCTAAGTTCATCATACTGGGAAGTTAATCGTGTGGACCGAAGGGGTCAAACCCACATCCCAACTAGTGTTTAACTTAACTTATGTAACTTGTGTTCAACTTAAAACCGAAAAAAAATTGAAATATCATTTTTCATTCATTTTTCACAAAGGATCTTAGCCTATAACCATAAATACGACAATTCTTGCTCCTTAAGGATCCTTAAGGACATTTTTATGTAAATTTTTTTTTTTTAGCTGAAAGAATATTAAAATTCCACTGATTTATTGAGATCATTAAAAAGTTTTAATTTGAGTTTTTTTCTTCATTTAATTTTCGCGGGGGTATAACTTGAAAATTCATGATTTTATCGTCTCGCCGTCGTCCGGACATTTCGAATACATACCGGAAAATTTTTTGGGGTAATAATGCGAAAGTATAGAAATAAAATAAAAAAAATTGAAAGTAATAAGTGCAAAAAGTAAAAAGAAGGACTCCCATCAGGATTGTAAAAAAAAGGAATTCGAAAGCAGTTTCCTTGTCCCCCAAAGAGTCATCAGATAAAAAAAACAAGAAGCGAAAGACCCAAAGGACATCAGCATCAGGATTCAGAGATTTTGTGGTTGGCTTTTTACAAGGACTAAACAATTTTTTTTTATTTATTATTTGAAGGATGGAAAGGGGCAAAGAAGAAGAAGCAGAAAGGAAACTCATTTCGCTAATGTTTGTCCCTAACTGGAGGTGTGTTTTGTTGCCAGGACACAGAGTCCGGCTAACTAACCGGAAATAATCTCCGCCCCTCTGCCCTCCGCCACTCTAAAAATACAAAAATATTCGTCCTGCCATCAGTCGTCAGTGCTCCTCCCCAAATTTGCGGTCTCCCGCACAATCTCGCCATTTATCAAATCCTTAGTAATCACGGGCCACAAATGAATAAATAAAGGACATTGTACGGTGCGCAACAGGGACACCCTGTTCGGGGGCTACCCTCCTGGCTTATAGGGCGATTAAGACGTTACCATCACAAAGGGTGGTTACTATAATCTTTTAGTGAAAAGCTCCCTATCCCTCCCGCTCTGGGTCCCGGACTGCATGTGAAGATACAAAAATAGACGTTAACGATTGCCTGACATGAAAGTTCAATTCGTGTGTGTGTTTTGGATGGCTTCGGTGGGTGGGTGATGAGCGGAGTAGGGGAATGGTCTAACACAGAGGGTGGTTGTACGGGATGGTTGGGTGCAGAACAAGAGTGGGAGGAATTTTTCTAAGCGCAATCTGTAGAAAAGTCAAGAATGACGACGACGGCACGGAAACACCGTTTCTAAAGGAAACTTTCTCCCCAGATTTTGACAAGGCTATTGTTGTGGTGTGCCTTCGACATTCACAGGATGTCCCCGGAGCAGGTAGATATGGGGTGCTGCCTTTCCGTTTGTCTTTCAAAAGATTGTGCTTTGTCCCCTAGCTTAAAGCATTGCCCCAGTGCTTCCGAATGAAACTGACGCTATGCTCTATGCCTATTCCCCCCTCCTTCGGCCTATCTGCAAATTCATCTCGTCAAGGACATTCTGTTTAGTCCACTAGTTTCGTGTAGAAGTCGAATTCACTTCAAGGAGTTCTTTTTCTTCCATGGGTCTGCGCTTTCTTTAGAGGCTGAAAGACGGTGTATGGTAGAAGAAAGGAACAAAACAGGATCGATTCCTTAAGGAATCGTCTCGTCCACGAAACGCTGTTGAAGCGGAATTGGAGTGTGTTTGTCGGACCACACAAATGATTTTAACGATCCAAGCTCATGCAAACTCTTCTCAGGGCCCAGTTTCCACCCCCAATCGTAACCACCCCCGGTTTTTTTTCGAGGAGACGCATTTTGGCAAAGAGGACGCTATTAATGTATCCTAGAATAACCTTTGAAATTCCTTCGCCCCCCTAATTACGGAAAGTGGGGATTAAATCCCGTCATAAAGGAGGGGATTTTCTGCGTTATTCCTTGGCCCGACGTATCCGACTTAATATCGGTTGATTACTGTGATCTGTTCATCGTCCTGTGCTTCGCAGGATTTCTTCCTTAAGCCTTGGGTAGCGTGTCGAATATTATCAATCGTACTTGTGCGGTTGAGTGGTGGTTGAGTAGTAGTGGAGGTTGAGAATGGCTAAGCCAGAAATCACCACATCATCCACAGGCGGCAAAAGGGGGTGTGTGAGAAAATTCACTAGATTTAGAACTTTTTGCACCTCCAACCCCTAAACTTTGACTTGACTCCTTGGGGGGGCAATTTCGTGATTGAATGTTTTTCATCGGTTAAGAAGCGGGAAGCAAAGGAACTAATGACAAATCATCATATCCTTTCTGTTTTCTCCTTCTCTTTCCTAATTTTTTTTCGTGTCCTTTAACTCCTTTTTAAAGAATGTGACTTTTTCTTGGGCTCGTCAGTAAATATTTGATTAGGGAGTCCTTAAGAAAAAAGGTTTTGAAAAAAAAAAAAAAAATGTGGAAAACAAGGACCAAAAAAATAAAAAAAAAAAACACATTGTTGACTTAGTTATAAATAACAGGACATTTATCAAGCATTTTTTTAATTTAGTGAAAATCGATTTTTCTTTTTACAACGAGAGAAAATTTGCTGCAAGAAAAATTAATTTCCAAAAAAAAAAAAAATTCCTTTTTTTTGTTTTAATTCTAACCCTAAAAAAAATATTTTGAGACAAATTTTATTTTTTCCCTTCTTAAAATTTATTTTTTGGGGATGAGGGAGGATGGGTAGAAATTTTTCGAGGACCCTTCTCTATGTTTTCCAGAGCTTTGATTTTTTTTCCTGGGATTAATTTGATTGGAAATTCTTCGGCGTTTTTTTTCTTCTTATATCAGTCTGAAGATAAAGATTCTATGGATTTTATGGAAGTTACCAGGGGGGTAATTTCGTTTTAAAAAGGAATGAGAGATGAATTTTATGATGGAGGATAGAGATACAAACTAAATTGGAAAATTCGTTTTTTTTTAGGAAATTGATCATTGGGTCAGAGGAGTAGAGGGAATTTACCTTGTTAGAGATTTATTGGCGGATGTTCATTTAAAATTAAGTTTCAAAACTCTATTTCAAATAATTTTCAAAAGTAAATCCTCTTTCGGAACAATATTTTTCAATATTTGCTTTGTAGGTCTTTTATCGAGTTTAGTTATATTGCGACTATCATCGCTATATATCATCATATATCGTCGTCGCACACCTATCTCTAATACGAGGCTAGTCGAGGAGGCATTTTCATGGACCGCCAGAGGAAAAACGTTTAATGAAAAAGAACAAATCTGCAAAAATTGTTTTTGGATACTTCAAAAAATTTAGATAGCCTTACAACGGGCGAACACTGTCCACTTGGGAGCATATACGGGGTTACGAAGGCCAGATTTGACCAAAACATTTAAATGGCCGAGAGTTAAGCTATTCAAAAATTTGAATCAAAAAAATAATTTGCACCAAATGTATTGTTGAATGTGCTTTATATGAACTTGATCATTTTCGTTTTGTTCAATGGTCCTTTGGAATTATCCCACGGAAAGAATATCGTCTATGGTTAATTCATGGTAATTCAGGAGTTGTATAAAGTTTTTCGTTTAAAGGATTTTTTTTCTTATAGTAATAAACGACTTCCTTGTTAGCACTTTAGATAGTAGAACAGGCGGCATGCAATGAGGATTGCTAGATCGCCTTAAAGATCTCGACTACGCGGATGATATCATGTTAAACAATTTGGCAACAGAAATGTAACGGTCGGTTGAATCCCCCTCGGAAAATTTCTATGAAATCACTTACCTGAGAACAAAATTGACAAAATTTTTAAATCAAGTAGGGGAGGAAAAAAAAATAAAGGAAAAAGGTGAAAAAAAATTGGGAGGTGCCGAGGAGAATCTATAGCGAGCGGATAATTCTTTTAGAGATTCCATTTTTATGATTTTGAATTTGTTTTCGCATTTTGATAAAATATTGTGGAATGTTTGTTTCGTGATTGAACTTATTTTATTCTGTCGGGAAGATTAATATTTCATTTTAATTGGAAAATTAAATAAGTTTTAATAGTAGTTAATGAAGTGTGCGTGCGATTGCTTCAATCCTGATCCGCCCATCTCGATTTTGTGCCGTCTGTGAAATAATGTTATCTTATGTTCACTTTGCTCTGAGTAAAAGAGTTGATTTGTTTAGAAAAAAATCGGTTAATAAAAAGTAAAGAGGAGAATTTGGTGTATATGTGTCTATAAACTCTTTAGAAATATCAATTGCTAATATAAGAAGAGTGGAACTATGGCCGAGGCAAGTAATAGCGTCCGGACAAATATGTAATCCGAATGCAGAAGTTGTAAATGGTCAGATTTTCGAAGTGGGGCCACGCTACAAAAATTTGGCTTATATTGGAGAAAGGGGCTTACGGGCATGGTCGTATCGTCCAGGTATATTACACCCAAAATTTTCCTACCCTTTTAGGCAGTTCCGGGTGGAGGAAAACTAGTTGAGGATTCCAGGGGCTGGGCGTATTCTGCCCCGAAGCAGTTTGGGTATCAGAGGTCACCAAGATGTCATCTCGTGTTGTTTTTATTTAGTTATCCGTGATTGTTATTAAATATATATAGATTTCAGGTTTTTTTTTTGTGGTACAAACATAATTATTTTGATACAGTTATTTATATATTGTCATTTGCTTGAATATATACACAGTCTAGTTGCACACATTTTCTATTTGTTCCTGGTGGGAAGGTATGGTACTCATCGAGGAGTGTTGAATTTTAGTCGGAGTTTTTTCGTGGTACATATTTGTTTTCATAGTCGGCAGGTTGACGCTGACATTGGTATATTTGACACTACGCTTTGGCCAAATCGTCGGTGTCCTCTAATCCGCGTGTATTAAGTTTTCTTATTATGTGTGCGCAGGCACTTCACCCGTTTGAGTTCTGTGGTTCCCCCATTACACTGGTTGTCATAGTGTTACACCTCCAATATACACTCTAACACCTTAACTGCCTCGTTGGGAATTCTTTGTAATTTTTTTTGTAAATCAAATACATGAAAATATATTCTTGTTAAGCCTGGAATCTGATATGGAACTAACCGGTCTTTTATTGATATGCTATGTTGAGATACTAAATTTTTTCAGGATGGTTGAGGAGGGTTTCCTCTGCTGGGTTCTCTCTGAGGTGTTGATTTTTATTTCCTTTCAGATTCTAGAAATTTGGAGGGAACTGAGGCTGTCGCTCGTGACGGGGCCACGCTGAGGTAGTCGGACGTGAGGAGAATTTCTCTTCGACGAAAAGGTAAGTGGTGAACCAGATGTCGTCGGCCCGGCCACACACCCCACGACCCCTTCCGGCGAGCTAGCGTTTACCGTGTGGCCGGCATAACCCCCCTACCAGTTGTTTTGGGTAGAATAGGGAGGGTTTTCAGAATTATTTTTTAACCGACTTCAAAAAAGAGGAGGTTATCAATTCGAATGTATGTTTTTTTTTTTTTTTTTCTATGTATGTTACGCGATTACTCCGCCAATTATGAATCGATTTTGATGATTCTTTTTTTGTTTGGTACGTTATACCTCAGAGGTGGTCCCATATAAATTTTGTAAAAAAATGGCGGTCGGTTCCAAGATGGCGGCCGAATTTTGCAATTTTGTTTCCCGACCCCCTTCATGGATATCAAATGAAAGGGTATGACGAGTAGAATACAATTTTGTAAATGAAATAACCGACTTCAAAACTATACCTTATGTACAAACTTAAACTAAAAAGTAAAAAATAAAAAATTTAAAAAAAAAAAAAACCGACTTCAAAACTACATATACCTATGCATGCATATGTACAAACTTAAACTAAAAAGTAAAAAATAATATTTTAATTACCTCAAAGCAAGAGCCTTAAAGGACAGTTAAAAAAATTATTGATATTTATATATGTATGTATCTATTTAATATTTTTAAAAAGTTCATTTTGGAGTCGGTGCCAGCCAAAGAACAATTACGTTTATACATACCCTGAAAGCTTGGGTGCAAAAGAAAACTTACGTTAATACATACCTTTGGCTGGCACCGACTCCAAAATGAACTTTTTAAAAATATTAAATAGATACATACATATATAAATATCAATAATTTTTTTAACTGTCCTTTAAGGCTCTTGCTTTGAGGTAATTAAAATATTATTTTTTACTTTTTAGTTTAAGTTTGTACATATGCATGCATAGGTATATGTAGTTTTGAAGTCGGTTTTTTTTTTTTTTAAATTTTTTATTTATGTACAGGCACCATGGAGTAACTCCCGTGGGTCGATACAGAAAGTTAAGTTAGGTATAGTGTAATTCTTACCTCTTTTGCGGGCAGAAAATATCAAATTTAAACTGAGCCATGGTGAGATTGTAAAACGAACTAGAGAGACATTTCTTATTTCTTTTGCGGCAGCCACATTTCCAACTTGAAATTAGGCGAAGTGCGATTGTAAAATATAAATATATATTGAGGGTACATAGCTTTCTTACCTGCTCTGAGACAGTTTAATGAATATTATATGCAAACTCGTAAAAAAGCTCTTAATTTTTTAATTTGCTTGTATTTGTCATTTGGACATTATCATAGCACCTGGCCTCATTTGAAGTATGGCATTGTACTGGCTCAAAAGAAAAAAAGAGTAACCTCTTACGAACTCATTTTATAATCGTGTCCTATCCCACTCTAGTGAATACCATCGTCTTCATGAAGGTTTATGACAGCATCCCACAAAATTTGCAGAATATACATATTAGAATGGAAATAGAACCTTCGATTAAATAATACTAAGCATTTCTGAGAAACTCCAGAAAAATTAGTGTTCTTGTTTGTAATTGTGGTACTTCATTCCATAGTTTCCCCAACATTTACATATTATGATTATTGTTATCTAGTTTGCCCCAAAATGGGGGTGTCGAACAAATTTCACTTATTAAAGAATCAACATCCATTTTAACACTAAATATACTAGCAGAGAAAATTAACCCAAGCATTTACCCTGTTTATGACTAGGCTCAATCGAGGTTCAACCCAGGTTCAACCCAGTCATAAACAGGGATCGAGTTGAAACTGGGTCCACTCCACCCATCTTAGCTCTCCTACCTGGATCGAGTTGATATTTCACCTCATATACGCGGCTTGAGTTGTAATTGATATTTGTGACATTTATTTTGTTTGTTCACAATCCGTGATGTCCGCCTTCGTCATTAGTTTCATTTTTGGGGTTATTTCGTTCTGAATTTTTACTTATCTTTAAATTAGAATTTATCACAAGAATTTGAGGTTATGTTTTGATTTCATTTCAACCCTATTTCAACCCAAAGTGAACTAAACTCGACATCATATATGTTCGTCGAAATTTCAATTTTACCTCGACTCAACTTTTCAATATAGTCACAAACGGGGTATAGATAACAGCTGTTGTCGTTTGGTTGCGACCAAAGCGTGAGTCACCGCGTTGTTCCAACATCGAGAGCTCTACTGCAAACCTTTTTTGTATTATCTCCTTTTCGCTAGTATCGCTGCTCTACTCGTTTATCGCAGTTCCAACATAGTCAGACTCTTATGGTGGTTTGTTTTTATGCGGAGATGTCATTGTACTACAAAAGATTCGGGAACAGGATTTTCCCTTTCTATTTCCGGTCCATTTCTCCAGATTTAGATCTCTTAAACTTACAATGTAGCTACAGTAGTTTCAGAGATGAAAATAGGATATTTGACATAAACTTCTTCTTCTTCTTCTTTAACGGTTCTACAACCGAGATCCGGTCCTGGCCTCTCGCAACTGTTCTCTCCAACGGTCCCGATTCTGAGCCATTGTACTTTGTTTTGCTTTCGTTAATGTGCAGTCCCAGATTTCCTGCCGCTTGCTCAATCTGAGTGAAAGCTTCTTGCACAGCTGTTGTTCTTCCAATGATGTCAATGTCGTCTGTGAAGCCAGTAATTGGGTGGACTTGTGGAGGATTGTGCCCCTTGATGTCACGCCCAAATCTCGGATCACTTTCACCAACGGCACGTTGAAAAGGAGGCAGGCCAGACCGTCCCCTTGTCGGAGTCCATTATAGATGATGATTGGTCTGGACATTGTTCCGGATACCTTTACTTGGCTTGACACATAGGTCATGGTCAACCTACATAGTCTTGTCAGTTTGTTGGGGATGCCGAATTCTATCATAGCTTTGTAGAGTTCTACCCTGGCTATGCTATCATAGGCGGCTTTAAAGTCTATGAAGAGATGTTGAATTGAGTTTTGAAACTCTAGACATTTTTCCATAGCCTGCCTCTAGGTGAAAATCATTGACATAAACTAGCCCCCGGTTTTAACAAGACTCCATAAAATTGTCTCAGCCGAATTCACCCTGTCGAAAAAGTCACATCGAGTCCTAGATTGACAATACACGAGAAAGCATGCTTCAGAAGTAAAAAGTTGTTATTTCTGAAATAAATCCGTGCGAAGATGAAAAGTACAAAATGTCATGCTCTGGTAGAGTTGTATGCTTCTGATTTGAGTCTAACAGCACGGAAAGCTCGCATACATACGAATAAGAGATCAAAAGCTTACAAGTCGATTGCATGCTTTCTCCGTGTTTTTTTTTTTCTTCAGCAAATTTACAGGAGTTTTTATGCTTATGAATCATGCATCTTCGTGTATTTCGAATTCTAGGAAGTAAGCGAAGAGTTACGACAATATGAAAACCTGGAAAGACTAATATTCCAGCGTCGAGGACCAAATTGCAGATCTATCCTGGTGGGATGATAAAATCAAGATGGCCGAATGTTGCATGGCAGTCGAATGAGAGTGACGCTAAGCAAAGATAACTTAGGCGATAAAGCTGAAATTCCATGGTGCATGGCAGTGGGAAGTTTTTGCACTGTCTTTTAACGATCTCCTCTGGGCACCAGGCGTATCCAATTATATACTGCCTTACCCTATAAGGATGAACCTTACTTTTTTTACCAAACTCATGAGACTTTTATGGAACAATTAGAAATACTCTGATATAGATACTCTCTTGGGTAATCTAGCAAACAAAGGATTTCTATAATTTCAAACAATTTGGTATAATTACAAAATAGAACAAAAGTGCTTCTCATAATGTTATAACAGATATTATCTTGAAAGTGGACAACCTAAGGCCGTCAAAGTATAATAAAGCATTATCTGGACAGTCTCGTACACCTAGACGATGCATTAGAGTCCTCCGCATTATTCTATATTACATCAAAAAACGTCTATCTTTCAACAATAGCAGAAAAAAATCCCATAAATACCCTAGTCATAAATTAGGCATCATTCCAGCATACACAAAGGTCCCAAAAATATCCTTTGTTCTTCATTGAAGTCCACACAACAACAACAACAACAACAACAAATATTCTATCCCAAAGTCCTTTGTAGTTTTCTCTCTGTATAGCAGCCCTGCGCCAAATGCTGCAAAGGTGGAGAAACATAGTAATTACACACCACGAAACAACAACCAGAAATATTCTCGAACGGACAATTCATCCCCTACGACCACCCCCTGTTTAACAAACCCCAAAAAAAAAACATTTTCAAAAAGGCAAAAAGGACGAAAAATTCCTGCATGTCATGTTGTGATATTGCACAGACATAATGATGAAAATTTCAACAGATTTCGCCAAATTTGTTTCATGAAAACCATTTTTCATGTCATGTTTTGCTCGAAAAACAAAACGAACGCGCCCCAATCACCGAAAAAAAACGCACGCCGCGGAAAGACTTCATTCCATTTCGGAATGGCGGAGTCCTGTTCGTTTTTAGTATGATTTATCGATATTCAGAATGGATTTTTCGTGGGTGAATTTGGTGGATTTTAACTGGAGTTGGAGCCACACAATAATAGTGTAGTTTCGTGTGTAATTTCGTGGAACCTGGCTGCTGATTGCTGCCAGACCTGAGCTGTGTGGGCAAATTTAATACGTTTATGATGAACTTGTTTATGACTGTTTAACTACAGTTGCAGAATTATAAACTTTTATTGTTGTTGTTGAATCAGTTTTTTATGGCAGTTAAATGTGTTTCAAGTTTATGGGATTATTGATGATAGAGGAGGAGGATAGTTGGGGGTTTATTAGTTGGTTCATAGATTCCATTATTGTACTAACTGCATAGACCACTAATTTGTATGCTCATCGTTTACCTATTCTAGAACATCATCATAACTATTAAAGATCATAAAAACCAACTCAATAAATATAAATTTAGATTGTAAAATTGCACATCCTACGAATAATGCGTCTAGTCTATGTAGTTCCGCGAATTTCAACAATTTATAAACATTGATTATATACTAAGTAGATATGGACAAACGCGAGTCAAATTAACTTCCAGTTACGGCACCACGAGCTGGGTGCGCTTGTATCGCAGGGTTTTATGCTCCGCTATATATGGTTAGTTTCCGAAATAAACTTTTCCTTGTTCAAGTTAAAGCCCTTCGCGCATTTGAAAAAAAATCAGAAGCTGCGGCTTTGATTTTAGTGGCGGTGGATCTAAAAATAGATTCCTATGCGCTTATTCCTATTGTTTTGCTCAGGAAGGGCAAGGAGGATGAAAAAATGATGTTTTCGCTGGGTGAAATTTGACAATGAGGGCATGAAATGAATGGGCGAAATAATAAATTTTAATGGGAAATTTGGCATCAAGCGTTTTTTATTATGTTGAAAAAATTGAAATGGGTTTTCAGGGATTATTTCATTTAACGAATTTTGAATGACAAATTTTTAGATTTTTTTCTCAGGTATTTTAGTTCGTAGAAATTTGAAATTTTTACGGATAATTGTATTATTATTGATATACATACATACATACATATATAAAATAATTAAATAATTTTTATTTTGGATTTTATTTATCGTTATTTATGTGGCATGGTTAAGTCCAACCTTTGCACCGTTAGTATGTTATGTCCTCCAAGTCAGGATGCAATGTCTACTAATAAGTTTAGGTTAGTCTGGATAGTGCGTCAGTAGATTTCGATGAACCTTGGGTTTTACCTGTGAGGTGTTATATGGTCCCAGCAACACCGACTGTGTGTTCTATTTATCAACGAAGGGGAGGTATGTAGTGGGGTGTGGCCGTGGGAATATAATTTCTGCCAAGATATATGAGTTATATTCAATACAATTAAATACAAGGCGGAATGTAGGACTTGTAGATTGTAGTCAGGGCAGCTGGCTGAAGGAGGAACTTGCATCTCTTGAGAAATCTCAGGCATTGATAAGCTTGTTTGGCGATTTGGAATATGTGATTACTCTCTATTACAATATTGTCATTTTTTTAACGAAATGCCGAAACCGTATTTTCTATTACAATATTAACATTCATTTTACATGAAAATTTAACAATATTGGCAAATTTTTACTTGAAAGCTGTTTCGTTTTCGGATCGGATTTAACAATATTGTAATAGGGAATAGGGCCCCTGATTATGTCTAAAGGTACGAATCCACCAAGGCATTTGCTCGCAGGCTTTTGACGTGATGATTACGTAAAAAGATGATGTTTCAGATGTGCATAGCTGCGATATGCACTTTCTTCATGACGTGAATTTGCCCGCGAGCAAATGTTTGTTTGCCTTGGTGGATTTGTACCTTAAGATGTTAAGAGATGAGTCAGCTATTACGTTCTTTTTGCCCACTGAGGTAAAGAGAAGGATGGTACAATTTTTCGTAGGGATGAGAGTTCACACTCTATTCGACAAGGTCTGGTCCGTGCTTGTCTTATATTTAGGAAGGCGTAGAAGTAGGCACACCTACGAATTGGGTTGGAGCGGATTGAGAGCAGATCACTAATGAATATTAGAAAGAGATCAGGTGAGAGAATCGACCCTTGGGTAACGCCCGCCGTGATTCGACGCCATCCAGTACTGGCTTCATTAAACAGCCACAAACGAAGCTCTCAAATCAGTTCTTTAGAACTGAGATGTTTTACATCAGGCGTCGAATTTTTCACTTTTTCCGTTGCCCGCATAACTCTACTCTTAATTTTCTGCAAAAATGTGGGCAGTTTTGAAGAGGGGCGTTTTTTCTATCATTTAATCAACTTAGTGATTTGCAAAGTAATAACTGTTAAGAAAATGACAAGCATTTAAAAAAAATTTACCCTTCAACCAAAAAATATATTAAAAATGAATGAAAATACTGTCGAATTATTTATAGAACTTATTAATAACTAGCTGAAGTGGATTTGATGTTTAATAGTGGGTCTATACGAAAGTGGCTCTAGTCCGTCGCACTTTGATGTTTGAATGAAACGGCCGACGTGGTCACCTTTCCAGCGGCTTTCCTTTGTTTTACGGATAAAAGTGTATGGGAACTAAGCTCGCGCGAACAAAGTGTGTGTCGTGTGGATGGACTATAAGGCTCACATGCCCAACAACCCAGTATGATGAATATTGAATATCACGAAGACCTTTCAATTTTTGGTTAAATTATAGGTACATACTAGAGTTTTTTATTCTCGATTTTTCTTCGTCTGTTCTTCTAGTACTAAAACCAAGCACCTTCATTAAAACTGGTCGTCCCAAGCAAGAGCCTGCGATCCCTCATCATGCTTATAATTACACAATATTTCTACATCTACAAATTTCTTTTTTGATTTTGACTCCCATTATAACCTAAACATCAAGAATTCCTACTTGTTTGCAATCTTTTTGTCGCACAAAACAAGTGTGTTTTTGTGCTGAGGGACCGGCCACTAGTTATGGGTTTTCACGGCAGGCTTCCAGTTGTATAATAAGTTTGATATATACATGAACATAATATACCAAAATTCTTAGAGTTTTTGGTAATTATTTACTATATCACCCCACTTCCAGGGGTAGGAGTGGGGGTAATAAGGGAGGTTGACCTGAACACGTTTCTTTTGGAATTAGCCCTTGGTTATCCCTTAAAAAGTTATTCGCTGTTGAAATTTTGTAAAAATCACCTTTTTACAAGTATTATTTTATGACTTTAATAAGCAGTTATTGCAGTAACGACTTTGACGCTGGATTGTAAGACCCAAAAACTCTCCCACCCAACCTCTGCCTCATTCTCGAATTGGGCACAATTTTTTATTGCTGTTCCCAGAGCAGAGTACGGGCGGACTAATAAAGTAAACAATTACCCTATATAAAAACATTTAAAAAAATCTTTCAAAATCGGAACCTTGACGACTACCTAATCTTGAGAAATATGAAGTAGAGTTTTAAACGATAATTCTAATATTCTTTATTATAATCCTATTATTGTAAGTAAACACATACAGTGAGCATCAATATAAAGTTAACACAAAAGGCTCAACAACAAAAATACACTAAAAAATCCACGTTTTTACCTCCTCAAAAAAAATCGGAGGAGGCTACACGACCCCTTAAAATCTTCGTAACAGTCTCTACTACAATTAAAAAATAATTTAAAAATTCGCATTTGCCTCTAAGGGGGTCCTGGAGGCTCCCTAAAAGGCTCAAAATAAAATAAAGGGGAATTTGTGTTAACTTTATATTGATGCTCACTGTATATTTAAATTGACCCAAACTAAATGGCTTAAATTTTCTCTGTAAGCAATAATAAAATAAATACACAAAAACATGAATTTTTGCTAAAAAAACCTATTTCATTTTTCTGAAATTAAAAAAACGCGATGCAAAATTTCCTATTAAATCTCTTCCCATTCATTAATTCATTGATAAGCCACCGACCAAGAAATCATCGTAGTTTCAGCCCACCCACCCCCTTCCAAAACAAAACAAAAGGAATACCCGCGCAGGAATCTATTTTTAGATCCGAAACTTTTGGCTTTTCTTCTAACATGCGTCAAGGGCTTTGAAATGCTTTTTTAAATTCAGGCGCAAACCCGCTTTTTTTCAATTATTACTAAAAAATAACAAAATTAAAAAATGTGTCTATTTTAGGATTATTATGCACTCATAAAGAAATTTTATTATTTATATTATCAAACTAATGTTGAAAACCCATTCCCATTGATTTTAGAGGCTTAAAACAGAAATTCCTATCACTAAAACTTGAATCGGTATAACTATCGCCATCTAACAAACCAGCTGGAAAGATGTTTGTCCATATCTACTTACTCTATAATCAATGTTATAAATATAAAAAATAAAAACGTTTTCCTAAAAGTATGCAACATTCAACAAAAATAGGTTTTTTAAATATCCTAAAAGTATGCAAAATTTTGTTATAACCGGCCCACAGAGATGCTAAGTCGGTAATACAGTGAAGTAGGTGGTAACCGATAGAAAAAATCTTAAATTCTAAGAATCTTTATATGAAAAAAAAATATATTTAAAAGAAAAGAGGGTTGTGGGAAGTTGGCGCTTTAAAATTACTTGAAACCTAAAGTATTTCTCAGAAATCTCATAGAAATCCGTGGAAAAACCAAAATTACATTTGAATAGAGAAAAGAGGTAAATAAAGAAATTTTTATCTCATTCATGGTTCAGTTAAATAGTCAGTAAGTCATCTGCTTATCTTTCACGCTTGAGTGCAAAGAAGTGGTTGATTTTTTTTTAAATTACTACATATTTTGGGGTAATATTTGTGGAGAAGGGGATAGGGGGTAAGAGAGCGTTTATTTTGATAGATGGATCGATGGTAGGAGCGATAAAATTTTGTCATTTTTGACATCTTAAGGTGTCTGGAAGAGTCGATGTCGATGATGGAGTAAATAGTGTCATAAACAGGTTAGTTTGAGGACATTTTTTCATACTATATCTAGCCACGCTAAGGCAGCTTTTGAAGCCTCGCCTCAAATGTAGAGGAAGTGTTTGAGGAGAGGCGGAATGTAGGATTTATGTGTTATACCCAGAGCTGATGGGTGAAGCAGGAATTTGCAGGGTTTGAATTGCTGCAGCAATTTTAATACTTTTGCTGTTGACTTTGCTTTGCTGCCAATTTACTTTGCTTTGTTTTACAGCAATCACATTTTTAAAAGTTCTTGCTGTGAGAGCTCTGAACATCATGAACAAAAGGCGGAAGCAAATTTCACAGCCTTTGGAGAGCAAACCTTTAAAAAACCCGTAACCAAACAGAAAGCATTTCACATCAAAGTATTTTATAGCCGAAGCTTTTGCAGCCGGACCAGAATGCTCCTGAAAGCTTTAAAGTAATTTCAAAGCAACAGCATTCGCAGCAAAACAAAACAAGAAGCTTCCACAGTCTACAGCAAAGTAAGTTTAAAAATATGTACTTTGCTTGAAGTTTACTGTGCTTTCAAATCCTGGGAGCTTGCACTTATAAAGAAATTTCAGGGCATTGGGACGCTTGCTTGGCGATTTGGAATATTTGGTTATTCCATTGCAAATCTTTGGTTAATTTCACGCCTAGGATGCTGGAGAATGGACCATCAATCAGTGTTACACCGTCCACCGACAAGAATGAGTAGAAGTTGCAGGGTTCATTGGAAATAAAGTACTTTGTTTTTGATTCTTGCGGCACCAATCAAGAATGAGTTCAATGTCTCGGTTGATTGAATCGGACAGATGTTCGCTATGGTAAAGTCAGGATCTAGCATGTACTTCTATTGCATTATCCAAGGCGTAAGAGTAACGCAGAGTACCATGATAAGCAAAGCTGTAAAGAATGAATTGATAGTACATGACAAAAGATTATAAATACACCAGACAGTGTTAACTCCTGTGGGGCCCCGCAGAGTTGGGTTATTTTTGGGTTTGACACCATCCAATATTGTCTTAATTGAACGCCGGAAAGGAAATTCTCAAACAAATTCTGTAGGACTGGGTTAACTCCAAATGCTAAGAGTTTAGCTAAGAGTTTAGGAGCTGCGCTGAGAGCCATACTTGATCGGACGCATTTAAGTTTACCAGAGCAACCAGACTTGTACTATTAAACCTATTTAGAGGTCTCCGGTGATTCCTTTTGGTCTAAAGCCATGCTGATACTGTAGATACTTCATAAAAATCATAAATCCAGCTACTTGAGGGACCTATATATCTTGCGAATTCTGAAAAAACTCTGCCGGTTTGGCCGAGAAGTGTTGGTGAAAGAAGAGTTTGAGGGGAACTGAGATGCTAATAAGCCGGCCTTGGATTTGCCGTCTATTATCACTTTCACCTTTTAGATAAAAAAGGGGTTTTGGACATACTAAAAATTGTCTTGATAGAACCGGAACATTTGCTTATTGCGGATGGTTGGCAGGTACCTGAAACCTCTATTGGTCGTGCGGGATCAGTAACTTCATAGCTGGATTATTTTTAAGGAGTGAGGAGGCAACCACATGGTGAACACTGCGCCCAAGTTAGTACTGTAACGGTCAGTTTTGCCTAAATATCTACTTGACTAAAAATTACTGTGTAGAAGGAAATCGAGTAGTTGGTTGGGAACAAAAAGGTAGGCGGGGAGAAATAAAAAAAAAATAAAAAATAGGAGTTCGAATTTTGACGTATGAAAAAATGGACTGAAAAAGATTTTTGGTCCGGGAAAAAAGTTGGTGTTCGGGAAAAATTAAAAAGAAAATAAAACCGGAAAAAATCCGTTAGGAACATCTAAGACTGGCTGAAGTAAAACCCGTCATTATTCAGTTCATGTGAACAAAAATACCAGTTCGTGTCGAATTATCAACAAGCCGGACTATTTTGGTGACTATTTTGGTGCTGTGAATTCCAGTCGAAAATACAAGAAGGATTAGGCCCAGCCAAAACATTAACAAATAGGAAAGGAGTTTGGAGAGGTACCGAAGGGTATACCAGCAATACAAAAATTGCTTTAGTTTATGGAGCCGGATGTGCAGGTTTCGGTGTTTTAAGTAGCTGGAATTTTTAACAGGAAAAGTGCGGATTGGTGTTAATCTGTACCAACTGTTTTATTTATTTAAGGGGAAGGACCCTGCGTTTCTAATTCTTCGTTTATCTGTCACCCAAAATTTCAGAAAACACTGGAAAAACGAGTAGAGAAATGGTTTAAGATCAGAAGACCGAGGGGGAAGGAGAACAGACCGAAGCTTATCCAACGTCACTCGAAAAGGTTTTTAAATAGAACAATTAGCTGAAGAAAATTAGATGATACTTATCACACTAGTATAAATACGGAACTTCAGGTAATTAAGCAACCTCTATAGTGCATCCACACCAGCTGGATCATAGATAATAAAACAAACAAAACATACACAAAATAAAATAATCAAAACTTTCCTTTTTGCTTTAATTAAAAAAACCAGAAAAAATATTCATTACTAAAATAATAATTTTAAATAGTGGTTAGTATTACCTTTATAATATTTATAATATTCTTGATAATTATTTGTGAATTCGTGTTGCTCCTTGTCGGATCTATTTTCTTCTTTGTTGGTTCCGAAGTGATTCTATTGATTGTAATCACATTTGTACAAAACGAGGAGTATTGGCCAGTACTGTGAGTTTTTCTTTTTATCTTGAGCTCATACCTATGTAACTATATTAATGAAACCTTAATTTTGTTGACTTTGCTCATTTAATTTTAATAGTGGACAAGGAATTATAAATTATTGTCGTGGTTGCTGGTTGTTCTGTGTAATTGTGGTTCTGATGATTAAATGTTTGTAATGAATAAAATGACCATGCGTTAAATTTGTTTCTGGTGGAATGGTTGAGGGAGGGGGTCATTCCTTTTCAGGGTGATGCGGCTCAGGCGATGCCGGTAGAATGATGGACGGAAGTCAAAGTTGCACAGACACAGGTAAGTGGTGAACCAACCGCGGTAAGCCCCGGCCACACACCCCACGACCCCTCCGGCGAGCTAGACAACTCCGTGTGGCCGGCGTAGGAGTTCCGGATTTTCTTTTTATTTCTTATGTATGGTGTTGGCTCCTTGGCCATGCTCTTCCGGGCTTGTGGTTAAGGGGGTAACACCTCGCATAAGTGGCGCCCACTATTTATATCGCGCCATTATGCTGTTACAGTACGTACCCCACTAGCGGACTATCAGCCTTCAATATGAAGGCAAGAATGTCTTTAATAGACAAAGACTGGACTTGAGCAGGACTCAAAAACTCTCTGATAAACATTTTTCTTTTAAGCCAGATCAATGTAGGACATCCACCACCTTGAGGGCAGCCCTTAATAGCTTTAACACTAATGGTGGACACACCTAGGGTAAAAGAAATGTCACGACCTTCAAGCATGGCGTTTATCCACTCAATCGTGCGAGGATCGAGGTTTGTGAGAGCCAGTGCTTTAGAAATAGAATCATAGCCAGTCTTGTCGAAAGTACCTTCGATGTAAAGAAACGCATGTAAAGCAGTTTCTTTAGGGAGGAAAGCTTTTAGTACAGGAAAAATAGTAAAAATAGCGGAAATGATTGGGTACAGGCTGATAATTGGCACGGAACTCTCTTTTAGGGTTCTTAATAAGGGGTTTTAAAGTCTACCGATTTTCTACCCCGGGAACCTTTCTTTCTAGGGGGTTTTAGGGTCAAAATATCTGTTTTTTGCAAATGCATCTGAAACCGTAAGTCCTATCATAAAAAAATGTTCACAAAGTTTGTAGCTCATACGATTTTCTACAAAAAATGTTATTATACATTTTTCCGTACGTATTGCCATTCATGAGATATCACCGTTTTAAAGATTTAAAATATTCATATGAACTCATTTACGACTTGTATAGGTTTTCCGACGTTCAAGTTGGACTACTTTTCTAATTTTTTCAGGGGTCATTCCTGGATGTATTTGGAGGAAAAATGTGTTCTAGATAGGGGGCTAACCACTAAGATACAGGGTGTTCGCGAAAAAAACAATGTCTTTTTTTGTCATTTATTTAGAGTTGAATAACTCCTAGACCAATTATCGTAAACCAATATACTTAGACTCATCTTTTAGGTCAAAGTGTATTCTTTTATTTGATATAAAGATCAGGAACTTGAGTTGCTCCGTTTAGAAGATATGTAGGTTCAAAGCATGAGCGAAATGTTTAAAAGCCTAATGATATTTTTTTATTCAATTTAAAGTACAATCGACCTTAATAGTCACAGCAAACATTGTTTGAATTTAAGGACGTTTAGTAAAATAATTCATTTTCACATTAGAAGGATTGTTCTTTTTAGTCTATTATAGTTGCTGCTTAAGAGAAAATTTAATAAGACAAAGAGTTTTAATTAGAGAGGTTGTGAAATTAATTTTGTGAAAATTGGAGTCGGTGAATTTCTTTTATTGTTGTGAAATTTGGAGTTCGTGAATTTATTAAAATGGCTGATATTAATATTAAGTGTTTTTTTTTTTGTGGAAATACGTATAAGGACGATGCAAGTTCTGCTAGTGCTAAGGCAATAGAAACGATAAAAAACTGTAGTAAAAAAAGAGGTGATAGTAAACATTCACAGCTTCAAAATTCAAGCAACATATTTTATCACAAATCCTGCAGAAATCAATACACTCACCCGAAAAACGTACAATCAGCAAAACGGAAGGTTATAGAAATCTCAAATTGTAATGTATCTCCTAAAAAATTGAGATCTAAAAGAGAGACTTTTGATTCTGAAACCAACTGTTTTTTTTTTTTGTTTAAAAATTATTAACACTAGGAGAAGTGGGGATGAATGGCGTAGTGTTAGTTCATCTCAAACCCAAAATACAATTTTGGCTAAAGCAGAAGAAAGAGGAGATAAATTTGGTCGAGATGTAAAAAGTCGTATTAGTAATGTTTTTGATTTAAAAGTTGTTAAAGCAAAATATCATGTATGTTGTCATAGAAATTTCTTCAAAGAATGTACCTAAATACCAGGATTCTTCTGATCGTCCACTTGACTCTTTGATTGATTTTGCAATGCAGAAGATCTATGATTTTATAGAAAATAATTGTGATTGTCAGTTTACTTTGGACGAATTAACTAATGTTGCGGCAAATTCTGGTGATTATGTACCTGTTAATCGTACAATTAAAGATAAATTAACTGAACGTTATAAAGATGATATTATAATCGGTAATAATAAGAAACATCAAACCATTGTATGCTTTAAAAATATTGGATATAAAATTTTCAGCGATTCTTGGTATTTGCAAGAGCATAGCGATGAGAACGAGGAAAAATTAAGAATAATTCGTAAAGCTGCTGAAATTATAAAATCGGACATTGCTGGTAAAATATACAATAATGATTCTTATCCAAACAGCATAGGATTTTTGAATAAAGCAGAAGATCTAGTTCCTAATTCATTAAAATGTTTACTTGAGAATATAATGATGAAAAAAAAGAAACCAACTGAAAATGCTAAAAAAAATGTACTACTATAGCTCATATGATTATATCTGAAGTAAAACCACTGTACTGGAGATTGTTCAAGTGCGAGATGTACTTGCAACAAAGCGGGCATTAAATGCTCAATTTTATGCAAAATAATGCTCCAACGGAACAGATTGCCAAAATTGTGAAACTTTGAATGTATCTGATATTGATTTCCAAAGCCAAGATTTTGATTTAACAGCAGAAATTGAAACATATCCACAAAGTTCTACAAAAAATGAATGTGAATCTATCGATGTGAGTTACAAATTTCAAAAATTATTTATATTCCAATTATTTAAATATAAAATTTTCATTTTCAGGACATTTAAATCACGCTACGCATAATTTGCAGAAAATTATATATTTTGATTGGCAAGATAGTAATTTAGATTTGTTCATTAATTTTTAAATTTGAAAAATAAAAATAATACTTTTTATCAATATATGTAATACAGTGAGTCACTTACACTACGTCACTTACGTAATAGAAAAATCTATATCTCGAAAACGGGCACATATAGCCCCTCTTTTTGTGTTTTTTGTTGATCATGTTTTGTCTACTATCTGACATAATTTAGATGTAATTTTGTATTATTGTTCCAATTTGGACCATTTGGTAAAAAAAAAACAGAAAATATACTTTAAATTGAATAAAAAATATCATTAGGCTTTTAAACATTTCGCTCATGCTTTGAGCCTACATATCTTCTAAACGGAGCAACTCAAGTTCCTGATCTTTATATCAAATAAAAGAATACACTTTGACCTAAAAGATGAGTCTAAGTATATTGGTTTACGATAATTGGTCTAGGAGTTATTCAACTCTAAATAAATGACAAAAAAGACATTGTTTTTTCGCGAACACCCTGTATCTTAGTGGTTAGCCCCCTATCTAGAACACATTTTTCCTCCAAATACATCCAGGAATGACCCCTGAAAAAATTAGAAAAGTAGTCCAACTTGAACGTCGGAAAACCTATACAAGTCGTAAATGAGTTCATATGAATATTTTAAATCTTTAAAACGGTGATATCTCATGAATGGCAATACGTACGGGAAAATGTATAATAACATTTTTTGTAGAAAATCGTATGAGCTACAAACTTTGTGAACATTTTTTTATGATCGGACTTACGGTTTCAGATGCATTTGCAAAAAACAGATATTTTGACCCTAAAACCCCCTAGAAAGAAAGGTTCCTGGGGTAGAAAATCGGTAGACTTTATAACCCCTTATTAAGAACCCTAAAAGGAAGCTCTGTGCCAATTTTCAGCCTGTACCCGACCATTTCCGCTATTTCGCATTTTTCGGCTTAATTTGACTGTACTATTTGTCGATTTTACTGAACAGGTGGTGTAAAGCAACCTCTGTTGATTAACCCTTCGAGTAGCGAACTGGGAGCTATTTAGAGGAGCTCCAGCTTGCACCAGGGTCTACCAGCCTTTCCATCGTTTTCAAAAGAAAAGTGGTTAAGCTGATAGGTATGTACGATTTACGCAGCTCCAGGGGTCTATTGTCCTGTTTCGGGATAAAAACCACCATGGCTTTCTTCCAGATGGCTGGAATGTGTCGCCAGTTGAAGCTGATCGAGTTTTCGAGAATCAGAAAAGGCACTTCTGAAATATGCCGGAAATATTCCATCTCCTTCCGGGGACTTACAGAAAGAGGGAAGGAAGGGAAAAGAGGCCACTGCCCATTTAACCCTGTCATAGTCGAAGATGTTCCCAAAAAGACTCCGGAAATAACGGTCTGGGGTGGTCCTATGAATACACACCCAGCATCCAATATATAAGCGGTCTGGAGGATTGACCCTGGAAGGTTCAAGGTTTCTTTATGGTTAGAGGAGCCATCCTCCTTTTTGAGCAGGCCCACTCCGTTGAAGGAGTCTTTGGAAAGTAACTTTGGGAGTCTAGACGCGTCTGTTAGAGTCTGAACGCTCTCACAAGGTTTTCACGAGGCTATCCTTTTGGAACGTCTCAGCTCCTTGTTTTTTTTTTATGTGACACACTAGAGACTTAGAAAAGGCCCCTTTGTACTGTCGACCATGTATTTATTTTGAAATGTCGAACAGCAGCTCTAGTCGGAAGATAGAGAGAGAAGTGAAGGAAAGAACTGTCACAACCTAGCTGCGGTATTTTTTTATTTCACCTACTCCCAACCATTTTGCGACTCTGACATCGGGGTATCGAGAACAACTCGCTGGAGTGTTATGCCTCCTGAAACGAGTTGAATCTCATCAACCAACCGATGACATGCGCTTGGTGGATCGGGGAACCACTAGTGAAGGCTATGACAGGAGGAATCAGGAATGCAAAGAGGGAAGAAGAAAGAAGGAAAGTTATGTAGGTGGGAAGTTGGAAAAGGCTAGGACCGTGGCACGGCCGGGAATCGAACCCGGGACCTCTGGGATAGTAGTCAGGCGCCTTACTCCTAGACTACCGAGGCCCATAGGCTGTTAGGGTGAACCCTAATCCCAATGCCCGGTATGTTTTGCCCTATTGAACACGAATTGCACACCCCATACATACGTACGTTGTTATTCTGTATAAAAAAATCCAACAAAAAAATCTCACAGCAACAGATTTGAGGGTGATTTCAAATAAACTTTACCTAAATTTCTGTTGAATTCTAATAAAGAACAGAAAATAGTGGGATGCAAAGGGGTAAAGTACGTTTCCGTCTAGGAGATTGGTGCTTTTTCGATCTTCTTCGCCTGATGGCTACTATCCAGTGTAATTTATTGTGTAATAACCCCGCGGGAAATTTAGTGCTCCAATAGCCATGTTTGAGAACTCCTTATAAAGCATGGAGCGCTTCCGCTCCCATACCAGTTCCATACATGTACTTTTTAACATTTGATATGTTATCCGGTATCGAAAAGCTTTTATTTTGTTCATCTTTTGCAATTGCCTTTTGCTTTTCAAAGCGCAAGCATGGGTTGACCAAAATAGTCCCCCAACTAAATTCAAACCACGTCCAAAGCTGCTTGTCTTTCGTAACGAACGAGAGTCCATTGAGTATGCTTAAGTTGCCCTTAATGTTCACCAAGATAGTCGCCCGGTTTCTTCGTTCTATAAAATTTATGAAAACTCCAGTAATGCTCCCTTGGGAGCATATTTAACAGCGCTCAAAATATGCTCCCCTGATATCGGAGCTAACAAGACAAAAGGAATAGAAGAAAGGAAACAGGTTGGTCTGCAATGTCAGGTTAGAATAATCTAGAATTTGATGCGCATTATACGTCTGCGCAAAGAACACGTCATTATGTTCAACAAACAATTCATAGAGCTGATGATCATTACAAAAATCATTCAAAAACTTTATCTGGGGGCCTTAATCTAATGCCTAATGACCACTAATTGGATATTGTCAGAGCTAGGCTAACTAACGCTGTAGACACCCAACTAAAAAAAATTTCGATTGCGATCTCTTTGCATCATCACTAACAATTATTTGGACAATTACTCAACCAATATGTACTGCTGTTAATGTCAAATTCCACAAATTCAGTACTCAACAAACATTTCTTCAACCATGTTCAAGTTAATTTCAATTTGTGCACTTGTTGCTGTATTTAGTGGGATACTTAATGCTGCTGTATGTGTACTGCAGTTCCTTATTGTTACAAAAATATATTGTTAATTTCATTTCAGGAAACAGAAAAAAATAGAGTTACGAATATAGGGTGCGATTTTAATACGGAATACGTGGGCACAAATGCCAGTTGCAACTTAAAATTACTGAGAAACCGAACTAGACTCTTCACGATCAAGCTGTATATAATTAAGGAAATTCGCCAAATGATGGTGAGTAAATTATTGAATATTTTACTCTATAATTTAGTTTATTTTATCATTTTAGATAAATCTTGCATTATTTCGAAAAGCAAATGGATACAAGCCGGGATTTGTGAACATAACCCAAGATATTTGTGATTTTTTTAGCGGAAAGGCGAGCAATCCTTTTGCTAAGATTGTTGCACAGAAATGGATTAAGCCATCAATGACAGCTCCAGTAACCTGTCCGCTTTATGTAAGGATTTCAAATTAAGTCACTGCTATTTTAAATTAATGATTTATAATTCTAGGGACTTATCGAAATACGTGATGTGAATGCAAATATTAAGGACGTTCCTTCGGTTATTCCATCTGGTGATTACATGATTAGGGCGTTTTGTTTCATTGCTAAACCTTTTGTGCAGATAGCAGATATCAAAGTATATACTGAGATTAATTCTGTTTCGTTTTTAACAATGTAAATATCGAAATTGAGGTGTTATTATCAAAGTAATTTATGAGATTTTTGGTTTTTTAAATTTTACTCAAAATATGGAGATGATGAAAGAAGAAGAATTCACGCAAAAAGAAAGGAATTTTTGTCAGAAAGGAAGGCATAATTTGCCATATCCATAAGAAACTCCGCTAGATTAGATACACCGAGCGTGCGCCAGAAGAAAGAGCAACAAAGAAGGTCTTCACTGGCTTCATCGAAGGAGAAAGTCCGGTATTTAGGCCAAGGAAAAGATGGGCGGATGCGGTTGTAGCAGTTGCGGAGCCACTACTTAACATATCGAATTCGAAAACTTCGACCAGAAATCGAGAAGACTGGACTAAAAGATTAGAGGAGGCCAAGGTTCTAGTTGGGCTATGGCGCCATTGGAAGAGGAACAGGAAGAAGTACATGGAACAAATTTGGCATCCCTTGCAAAGGCATTCTTATTTCCCCCCTTTAGTGAGGTGCTTGGTCCAAAGGTACTTCTTGACCTATTGTAGTACTAGGATTGTCTTTACTGATAACTTTCAACGAATAGTTGTCTTATCCCTGCGCTCTACCTTAGCGTACCTATGTGTTACTCGAATCCCAGTGGGTTACATAGGTTATTAATTCGAACCTATAAAGATCCGTCTACATACCAAACGCAAAGTGGAAACACAAATTGGAGCACAAATTTTATCGCACAGAAACTTGTATGATTTTCTCTGTATTACACCAAAGTGCACACCAAGTTGGTAAAAAGAAAGGGACCCATACCAAGTACCAATTTTCATTTCCACTTTGCTTTTGGGATGTAAACGGCCCTATATTTTCCTAAATTGAGGCACATATGAATATGTAGCAAAACATCATGACTGAGATAAATTTGCTGTTAGCTTGATTTCTGGCTTGAATGCAAATTTTCCTTGGTACTCTATTCTTAAATTTAGTCGAACTCAACAAAACGAAATACTGGCTCATATCCACCAAAATTACCACCGATCGAGGAGCGATTGCCCTTAATCGACGACATTACTACCCTGTAAGCACTCACCATGGATTACTAAACGGTTCTTCGTAGGGTTCCCTCCTCGCATGAAGGCGTTACATTCTCGCTTCATCGCTACACTGATGCGTGCGACTCTTTCATTAGAATAGCCTGTCTGTGAACAGCTCTTCATCGTGCTTATTCTAGGCCCACCCGGTGCTTATAGCGTGGTTTTGCTGCCCTTTTCTGTTCTTCCTCCGTGCGTATACTCACACACACGCCATTCGAGGTCTCTGGCCATCGTGTCACAGTGACTAAGGTGATGTCTGCTATAGACCCTATTTTTCTTTTCTTTTTGAAAGGTATGTTGGCCGCCGATGTTTGCCAATGGCCCATTGATTCGTGAAAACGCTCCCACTAGAATGCACCCATCCGTATTTGTATGCCGGCTGCCTTAGTCTACAGCCCATGACTTAAAATCCCACGCTATTATTTTTGAAGGTATGGGGAGTCGCGTCTGCAGTCAACCTTTGTACCATTGCCAAGTATTCATCAATCGTGAGATAAGGCGCCGCGTAGCAACTGTAGACATATAAACCTCCTTTTCTTGCACAGGCGAAACCATTTTCCGAGTTCTTCATCGCCTTCTCGATGGCTCGGCCTTCACACGCCCATATTCGCCTTTTCCGCTTTTGTCCACCTGCTAGATTCCACTGTTTAAGCCCTTGATTTCCTTTTCGAATATAATATGTGCGAGAAAAATTTGGGCCTTGTGGTTCAGATTCAGTTGTGTGAACCTTCCCGACTAGCATTAAAAGGGAGCATATTTCATCTCATCATCTCGTGTGTGGGTTCCTTGTGGCAAATGAGGAGCATGCCGAATGAGGGATTTCCCAGAAGGTTTCTTATGAGACCCCCTGTTGCAATTAAAAGGCATGTCTTCCCCTAAAGCTCGTCATGAGCACCAAACAAAGAAAAATCTGCGACACTGAAGCGAGGAGTGCCCTATCTGTTTCTCATAAAGGCCCTATAAGCAAACTTCATTACAAATGAAATGGAACAATCCCAAAGTCTGCCTTATACCATGTTCGCACTGAACCAAAATTACGTGATTTCGGCTATTTTCGTGATTTCCCCTTTTAGGATCATATGTGATATCCCATGTATTCTTGTGATTTCAAAATTATTTCAAACCACGTCATTGTGGAAAAATTACGAACAAAATTATGGCGAAAGCCAATGTTCAAACCTGAAAATCGAATTCTGTCCATTTCAGCACGTTACTATTGTTTAGTGATGAGCAAGACTGGTCTTGCAATCTTGTCTTTGCTTGCACATAAATCAAGACCAAAGCAAGATCAAGACAGGACAAAACAAGACTGCAAGATCAAGATAGCAAGACTTCTTCCTCATAACTAAGTGCCAAAAGTCTTGCAGTGATGAGCAAAAAGTCTTGCCAAAAATCTTGCAAAAAGTCTTCAGTCATGTCTTGGTCCTGCTAAATGTGCAAGACAAAACTTTTTGTTCATTACTGCAAGATTTTTGTAACTTAGTGATGAGCAGAAAGCTTTGATATCTTGATCCTGCAGTCTTGACTTGTACTTGTCCCGTTTTGTCTTGGTCTTGCTTTGGTCTTGCTAGATGTGAAAGACCAGTCTTACCCATCACTACTATTTATGCTAACTTCGCCGTCGCCTTGTCCCAAGCCCAGGGCGTGAAAGGAGGAGGGTGGTCGATGTGGCACCAACAGCAGCGTATCCATTGCTGGGACGTCTCGCTCGAACCGCCAGCTAACGGATCAAAGAAGAAGAAGAAGAAGATGAGCTTTCCTAGAAGAGGAATTGCTAGTGAAATTTGAGCAGAAAAAATCGAAGATATGCTTAGTACTAGTAAAAACTGTCAAACGAAATCATTTCAATTCAGTGCGAACGGTTCGGCATAATTTCGAAATCACTTTCGCTCAATGCGAACATGCGTTTTTAACAAAAGCCAACTTCCCACAATCTCTTTTCGCGTAAAATAAAATTTTTGTTATAAAAATTCTTTCATTTTAAGATAGCATTCTAATTGGATTACCATCTGCTATATTACTAACGTAGCATCTCTGTGGGCCGGTTATTATATTTTCCTAGTTTTAGGAGCACTCAAAAGCCTGTGTATGTTAAATGTTGCATACTTTTAGGAAAAATTGAAAACTTTTTGATTTTTAAATTTTTAAATCGTAGCAATTTGGAGTGAAATTTTCTTACTAGATTACTAGCTCGTACGACTACTCAATAACAGGTTTTTATGTTTGGTGCATTTTATTTAAAACAAAAGAACTGAAAAGCAATGATTTCTGGAGAATATATGTACGTTTCATTTTACATTTTATCACCCCTTGTGAATGATCTATAGCAATATGAAGATTATAGAAAAACTGTAGATGAAAACTTTTTAAATAAAATACATTTCGCAATTCTATTTGAACCAAGTACATATAACTTCTAAAGTTTCTGGAATTAATTGCCAATTAACAAAAACTAATTGCCAATTATAAAAACAAATATAGCTCTGACTCTACAAGGGTCCTTAATATACTAGAAACTAAATGATTCACGATAAGCTTAATCAAATCAATTTAGAGAAACTCTTTGTTCAATGCTCCTTCATTATGCATCTCTGCTCTCCGCTCTCTTTTCTATCCTGCTAAATTATTAATTTGGACAAACACTAATTAAGCATGCACAAACGGCATAGCACCACTGACATACATACCCTGTTCAGTATCAATGAATCATTCACGAAACATTACGTTCAAACCAGGATAATGTACGAGCGGTAGAGGGCCGAGGTCCGAGGTCCGGCTCCTGCAGGTCATTCATTAAGTGCAGTCCTGGAGCTGCATAAGTTAAATTATTATCCTTGACAAAAGCTCCGTGATCAAGAGAGCTTTTCCAGGCGAATCCTGTTGACCCAATGGAAAAAGTTAGGTCGTCCCGCCCGCCCGCCCGCACTAGAAGGTTTTTGGTGCACGGGGATAATTGCCAGTCATTGAATGGTTAAAGGAGTCCTTTTTTTCGGGGGGTTAGTGGAAGGAAGGAAGGACGAAAAGCTGTACTGTTTTTTTTGTGGCTGGAGAGGAACTATCGGTTTTTGGAATTGGAAGTTGCCACAGGGAATAAATCCCAGGATTTTCATTGTTTACTTTGGCCCAGGCAGAATCCTCGTTAATGAAGATAAATGGCGGATTTTCCTGATGGAAGTTTTCCTTTTTGTTGGGAGCTGGGTTTTTTTTTCGCTTTGTGGGGCCTAAAGTGATTTTCAATGGAGCTTAGACAATTATTCTTTTAAGCCTTAATTCAGTGTAATTTACCGATAAATCGAGGCGTTTAGGAAAATTCTTGAAAGGATCGCTACGTGACGGATTTGCCAATTGGTTAATGGCAGAAAGGATGTTCTTTGGCGACCTCGATTCGGCAGGGACGAAATCTGTTTAGTTTCTTTCTATTTGCGTTTTCTATCCCTTTGGGGTCGTCCATAAATTACGTTAGGTGATTTTTGCTATTTTTCGATTCGGCATGTGCCTTCTTGTAGTTCTCTAAGAACCTTTTCGTGGGTCAGTGTTACTTGGCTCGTACTCTGCACCATGCGCCGAGTCGCGCGTTTAGCTAGCCGGTGGAGGCTAAACAATCGAGTAAAAATTTTTCATATCTAAAGGCCCCAGGTCTCAGGTCTCCGGCAAGCAGTGGTCTGAAGCTTTTCGCCTTGCGGCCAGGTATCACCATACACTCACCGGCCGCCAACTGTATTAGGCTTACAGTTCAAGAAAGCTAACAAATACCGCATTTATCTTTAGTTCGTGCCTGAAGATCTGAACTTCTATTCACTCTCGAGCCGTGAGGCGTAAAAACCATACACACTCGCGTTCGCGCTTGTTCGCGGGTGTTCACGGCGTGAATCTGGAGCCGCCTTGAAGCTTTCGTTGAGACAACGAACATTTTTGCACTTGAATTAATAACCTGCTAAGCGAAGCTGTCGTTTTCGCCTGTGTGCCTGTAGGGAATCATGACTTCACCTGCATGCCACGGCCTGTCAGATAGATACCTGAAGTATAATCCCTGAGTTAGACTGAGTCAAGCTTAGTCACGCCGGCCGCATGGGACTATACTCCCAAAGACGAAACGAAAACGAAACCGTTTTGTCAAAATGCTAAATTGATATCGTCTCGTTTTCGTCTAAACAAACGATGACATATTTGTAATCTTTATTGCTTGTTGTGTGTCAGCCGTTTTTAAGGGTTAAAATGTAAGTTGGGATTAATAATTATTTTGATAACTTTAATTTTTTTTTTTTTCATAATAGGTCAACAATAACAAACTCAGGGCAGTACCTGATTATCCTCTCCAGAAGTAGGAAATATGTTTTCGTCTCGTCTCGTTATTTCGTTTCGTTTCTTTATCGTTTCTGGTCTCAGCGCCGTCCCTAGCCTTTGCTGAGGGTGGAGCGAGATTGTCTTTTGGCGCCCTTTGTTCGGCGCTTTCACTTCACACAAATTGTATTTCCAATTGTCCTAGATAAAACTTTTATCGAGTACTACCGACCTGCATCGCCTTACGGGATTATATCTCCCCTTTTGCAAGCCTTTATGGGCTGGGGGCCCCATAAGGATTTCGATGGTGGTTTTAGGGTCACAGTTCCGCCTGTAGCGGCAATATAGGAAGTATGTTTTCTCAGAGTTGGTTCCCCGACGTTTCGCCAACAGCACCACCTTCTTTGGAGGCTATTTGGTTGTTTGTATTGTATGGTTAGGCATCAGGGCTTGCCCGAGCTAGTAAGGTTGAGATGGTGGAGAGAGTTATCTTCTTGTTAAAAGAGGCTTCTCCTGCCATCAGCCCAAAATGGCAGTGTTTACCATCCTGACAACGTCATCTCTGTGAATTTTATACGGTGCACTTTGTGGGGTATTCTTCACTCCTACACCCTTAGGATCTTCTTTTGAACCCCTATTCTTCCAACATAATGCCAGTGGGGTCCAGTTGCTGCTGGAAAGTACCCGATTACAAAAAGGCTCCGCGGCAGCTTGTTCCCGTCTACAGCAACAAGGCTTGCTCCTTCCAAGGCTTAAAGCGGCCCATCATAGAGGCTCCACCGACCCCTACTGACCTGGGCTGTTCTAACCCCTGAGCCAATTCGGCTCCCGCTGCCAGAAGACTTCCTTGCACGGTAACTAGTTGTTTCGTGGTCAGAAGAGTCTCCGGATTGTTAGTCGCAAGCACGCCAATTCTGACACTTTCCGCTATATGACAGAAGGTCGGCTTTGGAGTCGTTCTAGACGTCATTATGGGTGCGTCCGACTTTTCTGAAGGCTTTTCAAACCATATGAAAAGAATTAAGAATTATTAAGAAAATAGGTACCCCTTTCTTCCGTGGGGACCCCGCAGACCCTACCAGCCTCTACACGGGAGTAGCCAGCTTCCAGATATCGCATAAAACGTTTTCGGGCTGCGCCACCCCGTCTTCTGAAAGCGGTCGTTTTTCCAAGTCGCCTCTCCGATTAGGTACCCTTACTTCCGCATGAGATCTAAGAAGATCTCCCAATGAAGGAGTTATCTCAACGTACCCACCCAACCCATTACGAGCTCACACTGCCCCCCCTGAAGAAAAGTCCCGAAAACTTTCCTCCACTGGAACCACCTTGAAGCATGGATCTAAAAATATCTAACTGGCCTTGTAGGTCGTTCTTTTGGGAGCTGTGGGAGCCCCAGAAATGTTTGGAGCGTTAAGAAGTGCTCCATCTTCAAAAGTTTTTTTTAAGGTAATTTTATATTGATACCACGAGCTGGGCGAGAAAGGACGGTCACCCATGGCAGAACTCCGTATCACTAATGGAAGGCTAATTCAAACCGAAGTTCGCCTGATATCCGCAGTCCATCGTTAGTAGTACATTCACGCAGTACCATTCATAATTTCAGCACGATTGTTTACACATTAGGATTGCGGTTTTTATCGAGTTTAGATCCGCCATATTCAGTCTGCTCCATGGATCTCGAGCAGGATGTGGCCTATGGCCATATACGATCGGTCTTGGAGTCAGTGCTCTCTGCTTCTGCCGTGTTCGAGTCATATTTTTTTTTTTTTTTATGTGAAAGACTAGAGTCTCAGGGAAGCCCTTTATACTGTCGACAATCTATTTTCTTCATATAGAGTGCAATGTCGAACAGCAGCTCTAGTCGGGGAAGGAAGGAACTGCCACAACCTACCCGCGATATTTTTCAGTCCACCTTTCCAACCATTACTATTGCGACTTTGGCATCGGGGCATCGAGAAACAGCTCGCTGGAGTGTTATGCCTCCTGAAACGAGTTGAATCTCATCAACCAACCGATGACATGCGCTTTTGGTGGAGCGGGGAAGGGCTAAGGAAGGCTATGACAAGAGGAATCAGGAATGTAAAGAGGGAAGAAGAAAGAAGGAAAGTTATGTAGGTGGGAAATTGGAAAAGGCGAAGGACCGTGGGGCTTGGCCGGGAATCGAACCCGGGACCTCTCGGATAGTAGCTAGACGCCTTACTCCCTAGGCTACCGAGGCCCCATATTGATGAGTACATAGACTTGGCCAGCTACAAACAACGCCCTCAAAAAGTGTCAACAAAATTTTATTTTCATTTTGGCGCCCCTTACCACCTGGCCTAGAGCGACCGTTCCACTCGCTCTACCCTAGGGCCGGCGCTGCCTGGTCTGACAGGCCACTGCCTACCGGCGGCCTGTAAGTGAATTGGGGTCTTTAGTGGAGAAACGTGTTTTACTTTAAAAAAAAGTTATATTTGCCGAGACCCCCCCCCCTCTTCCCACATGAGATTTGGTGAGATTCGGCTCGACCTCCTCCCCCTTAAACGCCTCACGCAATTAATGGACGACCCCTTTTTTCAATCGTAAATAAATAGACTTCCTGATAAAAAAAAAAAATAGAATGTATACGAAATTTACCGGGATTTCCTCTGGGGGATGGTATTTTACTTTATTTTTTCTGTGCTCTGTAAAAATACCCTTTCCTGGTAATTCCGATTTATTTCTGGATGAACAAAGCCCGATTTCACCTCGACGTGGTAAAGGGATGCGAGAAACTAGCCTAAAGCCTGTGTGTGTTTTTTTTCTGGCATCCCCCTTAATTCCCTTCGGGATGTTTATATTGGACAGAGATTTTCCTCTGTGGAAAACTTCTTCCTCAACAAAATGCCACACAGGAGTGGACCGATCGGTTGTAGTTGTTGTTCCTGTTGTAACATTGCTGGTCGTTCGTTCGGTGTGTTATTCATAGCAACAAATTATCCAAGGTCACCCTGCGAAAGGGATGGGGGTGTTCCTAAAGGGGAGGATGCGTTCGTTCATTTACGAACGAGGTGTATTGCGAATTTTTGTTGTTGCTACTATGCTATCATCCGCCGAAGCGAATCTCGTTACAGAGGAAATATTTGATATTTATATCCCTCGGAATGGTTTAGCCTTTTGGTTTTATCAACAGAATATTATCGCATCCACTGCCAGCCATTGCCGAAGAGTCGTCCTATCTCGTATTGTTACACATGGCTGAGCTTTTTCCAAATAAGTCCTTTCATTTTTTCGGTTCGGTTCGGGTGATATATATTTTTAATGCTCGTCCTTTTTGAATGTAGTGGAAAGGAGCAACAATGATTTTATCTGGGAATTTTATCTAGTGACTCTATTTTCTGTTTTCTTTTTTTTTGGTGGTAAATATTGATCCTTGTTCTTACGGCTGGTTAGTAGATAGCGTGGAATATCTACTTAGGAAAGTACATTTTTATTAGTGAGACTATACGAGAGAGAGACAGAGCAACAGTTATGCTAGAAAGTAATTTTGTTTGGATCATTTAATGTGCATGTCTATAGATAAATTAAGTGGGAGTTTAATGTTATCCTAAGTGTTCAACATAATTAGGTCTAGGATCTCGTTTTAATGTATCGTAAATGTGTTGTTATTTACTGAGATTAATTTCTATAATAGGGAGCGTAAATTTGTATTGTAGTAGTAAATTTAGGATAGATCTTTTTTCGTACTTAATAGAAACACTTTAGTCACATTTAAGTACTAAAGGGAAATTGTTGAGTCCTAAAAATTTCGGGAAAATTTAAAAACATTAATCTGAAAACCTTTGAAAGAATTTTTTAGTAATTTATTATATCTGCATTGTCTTCTACTACCGCTGGCCTCAAGGTAAGCCAAGATCTTGTATCCTGATTATCATGCAGTATCCCGCCATAGGCATGCATGAAATCGCCTGCCAATTAGTTTGGTTGCCATAAAGGGTGCCAATAACATATTCAGTAGAACGATTCTCATTATATTTCGTAGGTCAAGCAGCATTGGACGTGGCTAGTACTTAGCTGGGTGATTGCTTGGTAAAACATTCGCGTTTGGAATGGTCTATGCCAATGTGAATGCTTTTAAAAATGTTCATGCCTGAATTTTTAGATTTCCGTGCCTGCGGCGGGAGCGTGCTTGACTGTGCCGGGAAGTGCATGCCTGTGGCGGGGGATTGCATCCCCTAGCGAATAAAGTTTTTGATTCTCATGCCTGTGGTGGGAGAGTGCACGTCTGTGGCGGGAGATGGTATGCCTACTTTTGTGTCATGCCTATTTGTGTTCTCTATGTTTGCTAGCTGCAGGCACGGGCGTGCTGGTAAGAAAATTAGCTAATAAATTAATTTTAATCGGGATAGTGGTGAAAGTAGGTGAGCAGGTCATTCGGTTCAAGGCCGCACTTAGGTAGTTGCGATGATTAACCGATGATCCGGCCATCAGAGCAACATTCGCGAAAATGCTATCTTTCGTCGGAGGCCAAAGGCCAAGTCGACGACTCTTTATCACAAAAGTGATTAGTTCTGTCCTATTGTATGTAGTACCAGTGTGGGCAGAGGTTTTGGACAAAATGGACAATTGGAGGACGAGTCCATTGCAATATAGTGCGGAGATGTGAGCAATGACGGGACATGGAGAAGTGAGTAACAACAGTTCTAGCAATTCAGCAGTTCCCACAGTTCATCAGTAGATAAGTAGGTTATCAGGCCCGGCGCTTAGATTTTTTGCGCCCGGTGCACTATGCCATATTGCGCCCCATAAGCTGTTCATTTTTGAATGCAGTGAAGGACAAAGGAAAAAAACACAAACAATCGCTGAATGGGAGAAATAATTTTCATAGCTTGTGTAAAATTTAAGATTGCACCATAATAATGGGTTTATAACATAAAAAAAGATTACTTAGATAGGAAGTTTCACATAGTTCAAAATCGAATTCGGAAAAATCTGCAAAAAACGTTGTTTGCGGAGAAGAGTGTAGGCGAGGACAATGAGGCGGAAAGATTTTTAAGCTTCTGAATTCTTTCACTGAATTTTTAAATCAACTTTTTGACAGCTGAGTGGTTGTTGTTGTTTTTTGTCTCTCTTATGCCAGAAAAGGCAAAGAAATGGGTTGTCAGAAGTCAGAATCAAGATTAAAAACAACAACAACAACAGATTTCTAAGGTATAGCTTGTTGGAAAAGTTGGCTCTTGTTAAACCCCACGCGATTGTTCATCGAATTTCAAAAGGGAATTGACGATTACCGCTAATTTTTATTGATTGGCCCCTTGTAAAACTGGCCCTACTAATTTGTTAGACATTAATACCCCGGCTTCATCAGCCGCACTGCGCAAGTTCGAGCAAATTGATATACTGAACATCAATATTTCCTTGAGTTCCCATAAATATTTTCACATTTTGAACTCCGGAAAATGAAGCCTGAGTTCGCTCAACAGAACATGCAATTGAGATTGAACGTAAAAGCTCGCTCAAAAGAAAGTAATCAACTGGAATAATAGAATATCATTCCAGTGAGTTTCTAACTTCTGACGAAAAACCAACAACAATTTCATGCATGAACTGAACATGACAGCCGGTGAAGCTACTTATTCGGATTGAATTGAACTTTATTTAACTGAGGCCGATGAAGCCGGGGTATAAAGAAACAACCAAAAAAGAACAATCAAAGAAGAGTTTTGTTCTCTTCATTTCGTTCATTTATTCTTGAAACAGAATTAAAATATGCAGCAACAGCGGCCTCAAGTCTATATAAATCATGTTAAACAGCAATACATAATACAGAACCATCGGAACAAGTTTTTTTTTGTGTGAGTGAAAATGGTGCTTATAGCAAAATTTTAAACAAGTGCTCCAAATAAATGAGAGTTTTTTGTCTTACTTGGGAGATTTTTTTTCGAATTTCTCGAATCTTGAAGCTAAAATCACTGGAAACTTCCTGTACGAGGAAAAGTGAAATTTCTTCTTTTTTTCTTACATGAGTACAGGAATAGAAATTGGCTAAATCTGTGTAACTTCTAGCCCCCGTTAGAAAACTTCAAGTTTTAAATATTTTTTAAATTTTAATTTCTGAAATTGCGCCCCCAACAAATTGCGCCCGGTGCAAGTGCACCATTCGCACCTATGAAAGCCCCGCCCCTTTAGGTTATAGAGCATACTTTCATCGCTTCAGGTTGGACAGTTCACCCTTATTTCCAAAATTTCTGGCAATAAAGAGACAGTGCAGCATATCCATTTTAACTGCTGGAGATATACAGAGTACACAGCTGTGCTAGATGCAGCCGCCAAAGTGCATCTTACACCGGAGAAAATCCTAGATCAAATGATGAGATCGAGAAAAGTGTGAACAATGGTGGAAGTGACTATCCACTAGAACCTTAAGCTGTGCGAGGCAACTCTGGGATAGATAGCACCTACATAGCTGATATAACTAGAAGCCACGCTGGGAGAATGAAACTTAAGAAGGTGCTGGTTTTTGAGGCCGTGCTTGAGACGCACAGATATAATCGAGAGGCGGGAGTTTCTCAGTAGAATGCTGTCCACTTTCCGACGTACCTACGGGGGCTTGTTTGTCCGTGAATTGGGTAGTCAAGCTACGACGAAGTCACCTTTCGTACAAAGAAAGCAAGGATAGTAGGTCGCTGATCCGCATGCTTCATTGTTCCGGTTCTGGTGAGCACCTTTTAAGGGATTATTTTAAAGGTCGAGTTGATGACATCAGCCCGAAGTAATGTCTTTACAGATCGTACCGGTCTGCACTCAAACGTCATGCAGAAGGGTTTGAGAGTTTAGTATGTCGTGACGATCGTCCCGTTAACAATCGACGAAACGATGACGCTTTACTATTCCGGTGGTGAGGAACGAGAACCCGGCGTCGGGTTTATGATCGATCGACGGGCTGCCAGCAGCGTTATAGTAGTCCAACCGATATCCGAGGTTTTGGCGGTTACAACCATATGGGAAAGGATCAAGACCTATATCGTATCCGTTTATGCGCCAACCGAGACCAGCCCAAACACGAACACGGATTCTACGCTTCAACAGACGCTGGAGACGATACCTCGAACCGAATTAATCATACCCGCAGAGGACTTTCATGCACATTCAGGTGCAGATCGAACTACCTGGGGAGGAACGATGTGCAAATTCGGACACGGAGTAATTAACGACAACAAAATACGCCTCCTTTCATTCGCAGCGTCAAACAATTTCATCGTTGGGAACAGCATCTTCCGCAATCCACTCAAACACCAAATCAACTGGCGAAATCCATCCAGCAACAGCTAGGCGCTGTTAGACGACGTTGTGATCAACGCAAGATTCCGATCAGCGCTCAAAGACGTACGTGCAATACATGGGGCCGATTGCGGATAGGATCATTATCTTGTTCGAGCAAAATTACCAATGCGATTACAAAAAGGCAAAAAAACGGCTCCACTACCAGCCTAGAAGAATTGGGCGTGACTACGAGACCCGGACATCGAGCAAGGATTTCAAATGGCTTTATCCAAGAGTTTTTCGACGTTCGCAATACCGGACGATATCGATGTAGAAGAAAGGCAATGGAGTCCATTGTGGGGTGGGCAAAGGAGCTGTATTCATCTATCCATAAACGTACGGAGCCATGGATCTCCGGCCCTCATCGTTCAACGGAAATTTGATTTTGAGCAATACCGACTATTGAACAATGTAGTTCGACTAGAAATGAAATCGGAAGGTGAAGCGTAATGAAATAACGCTGCTGCCGACATGCAAGATACCAAATAATGTACCAAACAATCCGGCGGTTAGGCGGCAAAACAACATCAACAAACGACAACACCAGAAAAAAATCGGATGGAGCTTCTGTGACCTCTCCCCATGGGCGCCTGCAGCGCTCTTAGGATATTCTTCCATCAGCTGTACAACCACGATATGCCACAAGGTCATTGATACATTGATTAAATACTCCCTCTCCGTAAGCTAATGGAAGAAGGAATTCATTGGGGCAAACGACATGTTGTCCTTTTCATCGATTTTAAATCCACTTTCGATTGCATCGATTGGAGCAGCTTGTAGAGAGCCTTGAAAACCGAACACGTGACATTGAAAATCATTCAACTCTCCAAGCATCGTACGATTGCTCAACCAGCAGCGTTCGAATTCGAAGCGACTTATCCGAGGAATTCTCGATTCAAATAAGTGTCCAACAAGGCGACGTCGTCGCTTCGTTACTTTTCTTTAACGTTGTGATCGACGCGATAATGAGTGAAGCATTCTATGGACGATGTGGACTTCGATGCGATAATAACAACTTCGTAATAGACTTGATGTCGCCGACGATAGTTTCGTCTTCGCTGAGGCGGATACCGAAGCAACGGACATATTATACATTTCTCGCATCGCCGAGTTATACGGAGTAAAAATCAATGCGGAAAGACCAAAATGCTCACAATGGACGGATTGAAAGCCAGTGTTGGCCTCGATGAAACCCAAATCGAACATGTTCCGATGCTCAAATTTTTGGAATCAGTGGTTAATTCCCATTCCTTATAATTCCTTTTTGTTGTTGTATATGGCCATTCATACACGAGGGAGAACGGTTCCGGAGCAAAAGCTTTTTCTGGGCAAGGGAGGCGTGCGGAGATGAAATAAGTGGATAGTTTCGTACTTCGGTGAAGACTTTTGTGCTCCTAATTTCGACCTGCGAACACGGAAAGCACGCACTCACACAAATAAGAAATTAATACGTTGCCATGGAGTTGAAAATAATAAACATTCCAACAGACAACAATTAACAATGAAAAAACATGCTGCCGCTGCAGCTGCAGCTGAAATCACCAACGCACTATTTTCATCCATTATTATATTTAATTAATTAATTATTAATCATTAATTATCGCGTAGCAACACAAAAGCTGCTTCCTTTGCTATTGCTCCGTGTATTTTCAGGAAACTTGGAGCAAAGCTTGGAGCATGATCCCACGTGTATGAATGGCCTATAGGAAGCTCATAAGTAGCTCTAGGGACTTCGCCTGCAGTTCTGTCCCAAGCTGCATCCCCTTTATCGACCTCAATGTAACTTAATACAGTTCTTATATTCCTCTCTAACACCGAAACATAAATCGTTGCAGTTGTGCACTCTTCATCAAACCATCCGAATCTCGAATTCCATAACTGTCGTCTTAAATTTATCATGCTAACGACTACTGCATCTTTCCCCCCACAGCCAAAGTCTCGCAATGAAGTCTCCCACCACCAATCTATCAACATCCATAACTCAACCACTAATCTCCATAGATTAAAAAATGTCACGATTCCATTAAAAATTATAAAAAAAAAAATTAATTCAATTTCCCAAGACAATAATAATTACTACTTTGCATAATAGAAAGTGAAGAGCACAAAATTTAATATAAAGTTCTCAAAATACAAGGAGATGAAAAAATATATAAGAGGGCTAAAAAATAAAACAAATAATCACAGCCACACCTTATGAATATTCCTAAATATTCCAAGAAATTCCTCATAAGCCGCTCTCAGTGTGCACCTTTCCCATTTTTTTTTGGTATCAGCCATTCTCACGGAATATCACTCCCGCGCGGGGCTCGATTATTCACGGATCTTAGACACTATGAAAAATGACGCGAATCCCAATAAAGGCTCTCTCGTCCTGGAGTGTAGATATTGACAGGATCATTAACATCATTCAATAAAGGCAAGAGACATTGTTGAAGTGGGGAGCGGTGGGGATTGGTGGGGCGAGAAAGGACCTCCCAAGTGGGGGGCAATGAAAACAGAAAACTTTAAGGAGCGAAAAATCCTCGGAGATAGAACGACAAGGATTCGCGCTGGTGATGATGAACTTGCCCCAAGTAATCTCCATAAAACATTTTTCATCAGCACTTAATCGCTTCAGCCCTTTACTTTCAACGATGCTCGACTGCTTTATATCGTCAGCATTAAAAACTCTCTTGATCTCTCTCTCTGGGGATTTCTCTTCTTAATGCATCTGGCGCACTTTAAAAAAAAAATGGTGAAATATCAACTTAAAAATCGCGAACTTTTATCCAATTTTTTCTATAGCACGAAAAAAGGGAAAATATAGCGACGAAATCTTTTCTACCCACCCCAACCACCCCCACCCATTTAAGGGCTAGCGATAACGAAACGAATGATGAAAAAAGTAGCAGAAGAAGAAGAAGACAACAACGATGACGACGACGAAGGCTACTTAACCTTTTTCACATTAAGCTCCACGAAAGAACCGTCGACTCGACTCGAAGGGAAACAGGATGCCCTGGCAGCAAGGGCGGATAGGGTCCTACCTAGGGTGGGGCAGCGGGGGTGGGTTATACTTGAAAATATCAAAATAGAATGAAGAAGACACTTTTATGGACCATGATGAAAAGAAATGGGCGATTTTTGCCAGAGATTACGACTAGCATAGCACGAGCACTAACTAGGTATAGAAGTTTTCAAACTCCGTGACACAAATAATTTGAAGGGTTCTGCGCACCTCGTTGCCCAATTTCATAAAATTTGTTCTATCATTTCCCCTCTTTTAACTTAAAAAGGCAACAAACGCAGAAAAAACTCAACAAAATAATTTGGGAAGGGATGTGCGCATGCCGGATGAATAAAGTTAAGTAATCTTTATATGTATTGAGCAGAGCTTTGAAATACATGTAAAACTCCTGCTCAACAAAGGCAGTTTATCCATCGTAATAAGCATAATTTTACTATAATTATGCTAAATATTTCTCATCCCTAAATTTAAAATAAATTGAAAGAATTGCTGGAAAAATTTCTTTTAAAGATATGAGCATTTTCATTCATAAATTGAGAGTTCTCCGTAGCCGCAAGCAACACAACCTCCCCAGGCAGAAGCGCGCTTGCGACTGGCGGAAAATGTCAAAAATCTAGTAATCAAAGTGGTAAAAACACAAATATCGTATTTTTTAGTATAAATTACTACAAATTATTTCTGTGGCATATGTGTAAAATATAAAAACCTTAAAATAAAAAAATATATAAAAACGGGTGTTTTTCAGTCATAATTTGTAAATTTTTTAAATAATCATTGAAGTCCCAGAAAAACACACCTCCCGGTAGCAATACGCAGTCGCGACTGATTACATGGCAGCAAGTGATTTGATAGGAGGAGTTAAGTGAAGCTTTTGTCTGAACTTTTTAACATTTTTAAGAGCTTAGCTGGGGAAGATGCGCGGGATGTCACGAGGTTTGAAAACGTCTATACATTCGAACTGAAGAAAAAGCTTTTTTAGAAAGCTTTTCTGACGTCACAGTTCAGAATATGGACTTGACCTCTGTTAAATACCAACAACAACAACAAAACAGTACTCCACACAAAAAAAAATTAATTTTCATATTCTCTTCAAAAAAAAATTTTTCAACAGCATCCTCATTTAAGTCCTTCTGATTTTCATGAATATTAAACAACAATGACGTCACGACGAAACACTCTCAAAAGCTCTCTGCTTTTTTTTCATCCTGGATTTTTTTCGCTTAAAATTTCACTTCGAGAATACATATCCTTTAATATAGTCGTCGTCGTCGTTGTCGTCTATATATTATTTCATAGGGATCAGGACTTGAAGGAGTTTTGCTGATGCCTTTGAATTTGATTTGAAAGGAGTTTTGTTACCAAGTAACAAAACTCTCGAACAATTCATAAGGATGATGATGAATCAAGGATTTTCTAATATCATGTTACCAGATACACACACAAAAACATACACACACCAACACAAAGGACTGAAGGATTTTGTGGAGTTAATTATTGATAGAACTCAAGTAGAAAAACAATTTTTACCTAAGAAAAATTAAATTCGAAGAAAGGTAATGAAAAGGAGTTTTTCTTTTTGTCTGGTAAATAAAGGACGAAAGAAAAAGAGAAAAATATTTGCTTTAAAAAATGCCCGGGGGATGGATTAGGTAGGGCTTGTTTTGTTTTTTATTCTTGTTTTTCATTTCTTTCTAAGAAGGATGTTTTTGTGCGTGTATGTGTGTGTGTTTTTTTAATTATCGTAATATTTTTTAATAAATGGAAATTTATAAATGCTTTTTTATATTTTTTAAGGCATTAAGGCTGAAGTTTAATTAGTGCCGTTTAAAATTGCTTTTTTTATCATGGTAAATATATACCATGTTAATTCCAAAATTAGGATAGTCAACTTCAAATGCTGATTTGCTAAATTTGTATTAACTAAAGAAAAGGCAATTTTTGGTATATAATTAAAAAATAGGTGCTCTTTCAAATGAAAAGACGACTCACTATTCTACATACTATTTAACATTATGATGGTAAAATTGGCTCGAGAGGTACGCATTGAAAGCAGAGCAACAATACTTAACCAATGTGATCCAATTAATGGAGTATTTAGATGCAGGGCCGGATTAAGGATCTGGAGGCCCCTAGAATATTTTTGGTGTGGGCCCATATCCAGGGCCGACGTTTGACTTTTTTGCGCCCGGTGCAGTATGCTTTATTGCGCCCCCATGAGCTGTTGATTTTTTGATCGCAGTGAAGGATTATGCAAAAAACCACAAACACTATGGAGTTCCTTTAATATATGAAAAAGAAGGCACGGGAACACTTTTTCAATTTTTTTTTTTCTGAAATTGCGCCCCGTCCAACTGCGCCCGGTGCAAATGAACCAATCGCACTTATGAAAGCGCCACCCCTGCCCATATCCACAAAATAATCACGGGAACCTGGACATTTCCAGAGTCATTATGAGTTGTCACACTCAAAAACACATTGACCTAGAGCATTGTTTCTCAACCTTTCCCAAGAGGGCCGCCATTCGACATAAGGGGTCTAAAAAAATTATTTCAATAAACAATGTGTTTTAAATTATAATCAAGTTTTACATATATAACCAAACAATAACATCAAATAAACAATTAAGCCACGATTTTCGAGGTAAAGGTCGATCTACACATATCCGTGACGTGACGGTGACGTCAGTGTAGTATTGACGGCATCAGTGAAAAAACGATATCGGCACAATGTAATTCCATGGAAACAAATTAGGATAAGTGGGGCATGATACCACACATCCGACGTAGTGGGGCACCATGGTTCTCAGTACCCTTCAGACGTCCGTACAAACCGGAAAATACGTTGTTACTGATATTTTTTAATTTATCTCGGACGTGAAACAAGTGTTTTATAAATTCAATGGAAAACTTTAAAAGGATTTAATAGAAATTTAGGCAAAGTTACGACCTAGAGCATGGCACCAGATTGAATTGTTGAAATTTCACACAACTATCCAACAGAATAGAACAAGAGATTTTCTTTCTGGTTTGTTTAGACAAGCGAGGCTCGCACCACCCATACTCCGGTGAGCTTACCTACATACTTCGCGTCGTTGTTGCGTTGCAGAAGCTATCTAAAATACCTAGGCGAGCGCCTATGTTGCCTATACTTAAATCCAGCTAGGGCTTCTCGCATTTGAAGTCCTGGAAGTTCTAGCAATTGACACCAAGAAGAAGAAATTTGCACGAAGTCAACTGTAACAAAAATCGAAACAAAAAAATTTTGTAACGAGTTTCGATTTCGCAAAGTCAATACTCTCAATGACAGCCAGATCAGGCAGAAACGCACCTGTCGGGCTTAGTGGGAGACAATCGTAGTGTTGTACCTTCTGAAACAATTGAATATCGCTAACCAGACGACAAATTCTGTGCCGCAGGCAATACCGGATTACCAAATAAATAAGGAGGGTTACCGTTAGGTGAAGATTCGAGTTAAACGACGTTTTGGTGCTCTATTTTAACCGGGTAAGCTAACGAGATGCTTTATGAGGGATAAAAAAGACCCAGTATTCGCTATAGATATTTCTGATCGGGTGCTTTGGATGTTATGGGCCCAAGGGTTATCAAATGCAATACAATGTTTATTAGAAAAGGAGCATATTACGTAACGTCTTCCACCGGATACGCCCAAATCCTTCGTCTGGCGAACCGGTCTTGTTCGTGGCGTCTCACAGTGGTCACTTTTGCGGATCTGAGCGAGCGAAATTAAAAAAAATCGATTGGACATTTTGAAGTTTTTTATTACACAAAAATAATCCTGAATACTTGGGAGTATTAAATCCAAAAATTTAAAACATTTGAACATCGAACGGGGAGTCTGGTAACGCTGCAATACACATGAACATGCAAGTCTTCATGCGCTCGCACTTAAAACGGCTCGCTGTCGCCTTCACTCAACAATTAATTGCACGAGAAATAAAGCTTATTTTTATGTTTTCACGATGGATCCTATAAAAATAAGTAAGTAAGCAATTTATAGTTTAAAAATAATAAGAATTGGTTTAATATTAGTAAAGATTTTTAGCTTTAAAAATTGCTTTTACAAATTAATATTTTTTTTAATATTGTGTTAAATTTAATAGAGTAAAACTTTTGTGTTTGGCGTGTATTGGTCGAGTTTTTTAGATAAAGTTATCAAATAACTTTCTAATAATTGTTTTAGATCAAATTTAGCTGCTACTTTTTGCAACTTTAGATGTTATGTACGTTTTTAGATTTGAAATGTGGAGTACAACGAGAAGCCTTATTTAACGTTTGGCGCAATGAAACAAAAGTGGGTAACAGAACTAACGCAGTGCTGAGTTTTTTGATGCAAAAAAGCGACTATTTGGAATATGAGGATGAGTTTAAACATTCAATTAAAAAAACGATTGAAAACTTTTGCTGTCAATTAATGTTGAAATGGAAAAAATGCCATCGTATTTTTAATACATTTATCTCAAAGAATGAAAAATGGCTCAGCGAGAAAATTGTTTTTAACGGACTTCCATCCAACGAAACTCGACCAGGACCTGGGAGACCAGAAAAATCGTTCGCTAGTTGTAGTGATTCGGTCAAACGAAGAAAAGTTCGCCCACTCCTACAGACGTTCACACCTGATGAACTGACGTACGCTTCAAGAGCGAGTCTTAGGCGAAGTGGAAAAAGAGATGCAGCTTATATAATAAAACAAGTATCTAGTTTATCTCCTAAGAGAGTTACAAAAATAAAAAAAGGATGTTACACAGATACTCCTTCACAACAACTACCCACAAAAATTACAGCTGAAAAGGCTCTTGCTTTATACGTAAACACTAAAATGACAAAAAAACAATATATTGCTGTACAACAAATGAGCAAATGTCATAATGCAAACATCTATCCAAATTATAATGCATTGTTGCTAGCAAAAAAACAATGTTATCCGAATGAGATAACAATTAGTGAAATTTCAGCTGAGGTTAAGCTTCAATCCTTAGTGGAGCATACAATCCGAAGATACTTTTTAGTGCAAAATAAAGTGCTTGAACATATCACCAATAACGGTAATACTATTACAAAAGTGAACTTTTATTTCAAGTGGGGTTGCGATGGTGCCGCGGGACAAAGTTGTTATAAGCAGATTTTTGAACACGAAGAAAATGATGACTCATTTTTGTTTTCAATTTCTATAGTGACATTACGTATTATAGCTGTATTTGAAGATAAACAAGAATTTGTTATTTGGCAAAACGAATCTGCTTCGTCAACGAAGTACTGTCGACCAATAAAAATAATTTTCCACAAGGAAACAAAAGAATTTGTCAAAAAAGAAATTCAGAATATTAAAAAACAAATAGATGAACTCTCTCCAATGACTACAGAATTCCAAGGAAGTCCAATATCATGTTATTCCTTCTTTTTTTAACTATGATTGATGGTAAAATTTGTAGCTGGTTATCCGATACGTCTAGTCAAAACTGTCATCTTTGTGGAGCTTCTCCCAAGCAAATGAACGACATAGATGCTCTATTGACAAGATTGATCACGGAAGATAATTTGGAATATGGAATTGCAAGTCTTCATGCATGGATAAAAGCGTTCGAGTGCATTCTACATATCGCCTACAGATTAGAGATATGCAAATGGCAAGTCAGGAAAGAAGACAAAGGAAAGGTAGATACAAGGAAGAAGGAAATACAAGAAAAATTTCGTCGGAACATGGGTCTTCTTGTTGATATCCCTAAGCCAGGTTTTGGGACAACCAATGACGGCAACACAGCCAGACGTTTTTTCAGAAATCCAGAATTAGCTTCCGAAATCACAGGAGTGAATAAAGAATTTATAAAACGAATAAGTACCATCTTAATTACTCTTTCCTGTGGCTTCGAAGTGGATAGCGTACTATTTAAATCTTATTGTATAGATACTGCAAAGATGTATGTTAACTTGTATCCTTGGTATTACATGCCACAAAGTTTGCATAAAATATTAATTCATGGTGCAGATCTAATTAATAAATCGGTTCTACCTATCGGACAAATGTCCGAAGAGGTACAAGAATCACGGAATAAAGACTCAAAACAATACAGAGAATTTTTTTCACGAAAATTCACTCGGCAGCAGACACTCGAGGATATGATGCACATGCTACTCGTATCATCCGATCCATTAATTAGCAGTTTGCGACCATCACAGCCTAAGAAATATAACACTTTGCCATCAGAGGTTCAGAAAATGATCAAATATGTAAATACTAATAGTAGATCTTGCGACGTCGACCATATTTAAAAAATAAAAAGGCTTTTTTCTTTTTTTGTTCATTTACTTCTCAATATACTTTATAAACTCCTATTGGTTTGATTTTGTGTAATTATATTAAAATCCATTGCCATTTCATTTATACTGTGCACTTTAATTTCCTTTTATTTTCGTTGTTTTTTTCGCAATATACTTCAACATTTACAAACTATTCACTTAAATTAGTTTTCTATCTTTTCGTTAAGTTTTTCGAGCGTTAATTATATGTTTTATCAGATAAAATAATTTCGCTCGCTCAGATCAACAAAAGTGACCACTGTGCGTCTTTGGGATCTTCAAACTCTCGCAGCTACACACCTCGCTAAATTACGTGGCGTCGGTCTTCGTTAGCGGGGCGGCCTCTCGGCACCGAACCTACCGAACCCCAGATCCTCCTGCTCAACTTCTGGCAACTACTTCTGTGTTCCTCCCGTACAGGGACTACGGAACACCAGGACCTCGAAAAAACTCAAGTTGTGTAACTCTGTGCACTACAATTACCAGAAACTGATTGCTTAATTTTTCATGGCCCCTATCGTTTTTTTCATCTCCTGCCTCCTTCCTCTCCTATATCCTACAAAAAAATTTTTATTCCCGAAATCAAGGTGCTAAGTGCGGAATACTCTAAAGCGGAATTTATATTGCGCGATTCTCCTCCGGATTATAAGCAGCTAATCCATTACTAAGCGATATCGGGATTCAAATAGGCCGGATAGGCCAGAGGCTGCATTTCAGCGAAGGCGGTAAACCGGTTATTACAGGAGAATGCTTCGGATCTTCCACAGGTGGTAATTTTCCAGTGTTTTGAGATCTTTCCTGTAGATTTGGATCTTGCTCGGATTGGTTTTGTACTGTTCCCTTTTCATTTCATTGCTTAATGCCGCCACGGTATACAGAAACAAGGTAACGTAAAAGAGACTGGCAGCTTCGAATTCCGTAGAAAAGGGTCGCCTAGTGACGTCAGCACTAATGCAGAAACAACAACACCAGCTTAGATTGTATATGAAAAGCGGTCACCAAGAGACTTCAGCACAAAAATACCGTCTTACGGTATTCAGTCTTTTACATTACTTCTGAATAACGTGGGTGCGGCAACTTGCGTTTTCATTGCCCACTAAATCCTGATATACTCCGAATCCATATAAAGGTAGCCCGATTGATAATATACAGAGTAGTATAGCTATACCAGTTCTAAATCACTTTGATGACTAATCGACTTTTGGGTGCTGGCCTCGGGTGTGGATGTGGTCTCCGATGTGAGAGTGAGCTTTTAGGAACTTCTCTGTGGCAGGGGTGAGCTTTCGTGCTTGAGTAGTGCGTTTGTGAATTTGGTCAGGTTTTCGCACGACCGGTGGGATCTTCGGTGGTATAGTGTCAGATTTTGTAAGTCCTTGCATTTTACAAGATTCAAATAAAGACCTGTTTTGGTGTTACCGTCTCTTTGCACATCTCCAACGGCAGCAACTATACTAGTACATCTATGATAGCTTTCAATTACTTTTCTTCCACCAAATTTGTATTATAGTTTTATCAATTTTGATAGAATCAACAAATCTCAGCTTCTAAGGAATACTACCAATATCCAAATCATTACGCTACCACTTAAAAAAAGAAACAATTTTATTAATAAATCTAAAAATAACCGACAAATATGTTATTCGTTACATTATCAACACTCTTCTTGCGTGACATTCAATATTAATGGTAAAATACACCTTTTGTTGGGTTACATAAAAAAGGACGAAAAGTCGATGGCCACAATAGCTCGTGACAACCTCTAGCCCTCAAGTTAGTAATCATCATCGAGAGCCTCAACTACATACTTACAAACACAACTAGCTAATGACTAAATGGACGCCGTCGTATGCCGGCCGTAGATAGGACACACAAAATACGGTAATTACCCAAGGACGAAATCATGTAGTATTTTCCCATGTACACTTTTTGAGGTCGGTTCGAAAATCTTCATTAACGACGACTTTGATTCCGGGAGTCCTTAATGGGGTCGTTATGCTGTCCCTCCCCCCGTAGGGTAGGAAGGAGCGGAATTGTTGCGATTTAGCATAGAAGGGCTAATTGTTAGTGTGCTGAGAGAGAGCTGTTAAGTTCCAGGGAAATCTGTTCAGTTTAAAGTAGGTGGATTTAAGAATAAACAAACACTTCCGCTTAGCAAGCGGCGAGGGCTGGAAATGTATTCACCAAAAAACCAAAACCATAATTCCCAGGGAGCCGTCAGCCTGAAAAATCCAGCGGCTAGCGTGTGGAGATTAGGTTTTAAAACCTCCCCACCCCCAGCCATATAATTTCCCTCGTGAATAATTTATCGCTTTCAGCATTCATTTGGGGCTGCCCAGTGCTGCCCTCGCAGGAGCAAGGGCTGCTGGGGTGGCAGCCGATGAAACCAAAATGACATTTACCAGCACGTCGCCGCCATATAGCTGTAATAGCCGTTTGTCGCCGTCGCTGCTGCTGCCGCCGCCACTACATACCGCGGCGAAAGGGGGGCTTGCAACTGTTGCATTATTAATACCCGGAATGTTTTATGCTTTTCACAATGCATTTTACGGGCTTTCTGCGTTTTATGCCGCCGTCACTACTCCCACGAAAGAAACACGGCCCAAGCATGCAACTTAATGGCACTTCAGCATATTCGTGAGCAGCTTAACGAAACATTCGTCGCTTCCCCTCGGCCAGCCGCAGTAAGCACGTCCTATTTATTACCTGACTATAAAAAAAGTTGAGCCTGTTTTTAAAAATGCAAAAATACGCATAATTTGCGATCGATTTTAACTTAAAAAGACACAAAACAAGCGGGGATTAAGGCATGGATTAGGGGATTGTAAGGGCAGGCGAACGCAGGACGTGGGAAATTGTATAAACAAATGCTCTCCCTTGTAAACCACCACCACCACCACGGGAAGACCTTCCTTACCTTAATGAAAATCGAAAGTCTAGCATTATTGATCAAAGAAGTTTTTTTTATTGTGGTCTAGTACACATGAACAATACCCCTAAGCATACAATGGCAAAAGGGGTTTAAAACTATTTTAGGGGCGGCATTAGCAGAAAGTTTCACAGTAAGAAGTTGCCATCAAACTTCCCCCCGGGTGTATTTTTTTTATAGAAGACTGACATGGAAAATGACATGGACGATTCTGAACTGGCAATTTCAGCATAATTTCTTTGGTCTTCAATTGAGTTTTTTGTGTGTGGAGATTGAGTTACTGTCATACTATACCTTTGTCAGGTGTGCTACAATGGCGGTCATATAGGGAGACATGAAAATTGAAGGTTTGTCGAATGGAACTCCTCTAATTGCCGGTGGTGAAATGATAGGTCCGTAATTTCGTTTCGGGATTGGTTGTTAAATAAATTGTTTTGTGAAATGAATGTGATTCGGTGTATATGACTATTGTGATAATTATACGCAAGTGTGAGAAGAATCGGATATCGGATTGTATTTGGTCTAGGATAAAGTTGGTGGCGTTTTTCTGATAGATGGCGTCAATTGCAAGTAAAGTCACGTACCACGGAAAACGGAAATTTAGGGTAGGTAGGGAGAAGGCACTGTATAGTCTTTTTACAAGGGTAGAGCCACTGAAAAACATAATGGATTTAAAGTCCAGCAATATAGGCATGTCAGCAATGTCGATATTGGTATGGAATTAGGCATTGATCGTCCTCCCTCACCTTGTACCTACACTTTTTTTTTATGTGAAAGATTAGAGTCTTAGGAAAGGCCCTTTATACTGTTGACAATCTATTTTCTTCCTATAGGTCGAACAGCAGCTCTAGTGGGGGAGGAAGGAACTGCCACAACCTACCCGCAATATTTTTAGTCCACCTGCTTCCACCATTACTATCACGACTTTGACATCGGGGCATCGAGACACAACTCGCTGGAGTGTTATACATCCTGAAAAGAGTTGAATCTCGTCAACCGATGACCTGCGCTTTTGGTGAAGCGGGAAGGGCTAAGGAAGGCTGTGACAGAAGGAATTAGGAATATAAAGAAGGAAGAGGTCCTGGTGTTCTTTGGTCTCCGAACGGACGAGTGGTACACCCTGAAGTAGCCTCCGGGAGGTGAGAAGGGCGACTCGAAGTGCTGTGAGTTCGAGTGAGGAGAGGCCGCCCCCCAGGTGAACGTGACCTCAGGCGTGCGGACCCCCGTTAGGCCAAATCACAGGTACCCAAAAGACTTTTATCTAGCCATATAGGGTGCTTTGGGCTGCGCCCCGGTGGTAGGAGTGACAGCCTGGCACAGCGCAGCGAGGGACCTGAAGCCGACCGGAGCAAGAACGACGCGCCAGACGAAGGCCCTGGCGGTATCCTGTTGGAAACATTCCTTTTTGATTGTGTTTGTTTGTTCTGTTTGAGTTCTGTGTTGTAATTATGTTTATTACATTTAGATATTTTCTATGATTTTCGTGAAGGTGGTCGTTGTTTATTTCTTTCACCTTTTTGTTAGTTTTGTGAAGTGTTTGGCCAGCTAGTTGGCAATAGGGCTACAGCACGTCCAACTAGAATTTGTTCGCTCGTTCGCTGTGAGGTCGTAGTTGCTCGAGGTACTAACCACTACGGACGTGGTCCTACTACGAGGCTAAATACGGTTAGAGTTTGCCTGTCACCACAGCAGTCATCTGATGTGATTGTGTTCTTTTATCATTATTTGTTGTTCGGAAATAAATAAATATTGTACTGTTCGCTCGAATATTAATGGTGTTATTGGCATTTAATTTTTTTCAGGATGATGGACTACACCCGACTGATATGGCCTAGCAGCGACAGACACCCCTGCCTCGGAATTTGTTTCAGATGTTCCCCGCTCTCCTGTAGTTCTCTGCGCCCGTTCCGCTGGGGTCGTTCCCGTACAAGGAAGTGGTCAAGCTTGGTTTTGATGGTACTTCTGGAGTGTCATATACCCACTACCGCCATCCAACCGTAGCATTGGTGCAGTGGTTGAAAAGTGGTTGTTAGTTTTTAAAGGTTGTTGGAGAAAAATAATAAAAATATTATTGCGAAAACGGGAAAATCACTGCGCAAGTGTGCTGCAGAGAAATGGTTTCATTCTGATAATTTTGATTTCAAAGATAAGTCACGCTTTGGTCTGTTTACGAGGGTCGAACCACTGAAACTCTGATGATATTCTTGAAAAAGTCCAGCAATATAGGCATGTCAGCAATGTCGATATTGGTTTGGAGTTAGACATTCATCACAAAACTGTTTTGACCTCTTTATACCAAGCTGGAGATACGTATAAGACGGGGCAAAAGTAATGTAATAATGTGAATATGCTATAATTTTTGCAAATGGCGTCAAATGTCATTGTGTTTTGACATTTATGTTGTAGACCGAGAGATAGGAAAAGCTGATGATGTGTATGTGCAGAGACTGAAAAGGAATCGTCCACTATAAAGTAACAATCCATTCAAAACGCGGGGGGTGTTCCAAAATAACACCGTTAAGAAAATCGAACCCTAAAGGTTTTTGGGGTCGCTGATCACGAAAATCGGGGTCCCGCGGTCCTAAAACATGGGTGTCACCCCTAAAAATGCAAAAAACACCCCTTTTTAGGGGGTTTTCGCGATTATTTCAATAATAATGAAAACTAATGCGATGAAATGCACTTTTTTTAATATTTATTTGCGAAGGTGGTTGATTTGTACTAAATTAAGGCGAACTTTATGATAAGGGGTAGTCCTAAAGGATTGAAACTACCCCTAAATCGGCCAAAAATGGAAAAAATTGTAAAAAAGTTTTTTTTTTTTTTCAAGTTTATGCTTCAAATTCGATTGTGGGCGTGCTGTCAGGCAAAAATAAATTATTTTCAACCCTTAAGGGGTTAAAACTACCCCTACAATAAAAAAAATCAACTTTATGTATATAAAAAAAAATTGCAAATTTTTTTTTTGCTTTTTGTTTGAAATTTGGTTCAATAGGTATTATCAGCAAAAAAAATATTTTTTTTCAATCCTTAAGGGGGTAAAACTACCCCTACATTAAAATTGTAATTAAAACAAATTAAAATTTATTGTTTTGCATTTAAATTTTATTTTCCATTTTTAATCATTAAAACATTTGGAAAATTTCACTATAAACCCCTTTGTACAGAGGTTAAACCACCCCTAAAGAGAAAAAAAAAATAAAAAATATATTGAGAAATATTTCATTACAATTTTAATGTAGGGGTAGTTTTACCCCCTTAAGGGTTGAAAAAATTAATTTTTTTGCTGATAATACCTTTTAAACCAAATTTCAAACAAAAAGCAAAAAAAAATGTTTGCAATTGTTTTTATATAAAGTTGTTTTTGTTATAGTAGGGGTAGTTTTAACCCCTTAAGGGTTGAAAATAATTTATTTTTGCCTGACAGTACGCCCACAATCGAATTTGAAGCATAAACTTGAAAAAAAAAAATTTACACTTTTTTCCATTTTTGGCCGACCTAGGGGTAGTTTCAACCTTTTAGGACTACCCCTTATCATAAAGTTCGCCTTAATTTAGTACAAATCAACCACCTTCGCAAATAAATATTAAAATAAGTGCATTCCATCGCATTAGTTTTCATTATTATTGAAATAATCGCGAAAGGGGTAAAAAGGGGTGTTTTTTGCATTTTTAGGGGTAACGCCCATGTTTTAGGACCGCGGGACCTCGATTTTCGTGATCAGCGACCCCAAAAACGTTTAGGGTTCGATTTTCTTAACGGTGTTATTTTGGAACACCATAACGCGCGTTTTGAATGGACTATAATTCCAGATGGTCAAACGATTAATTTTGAACTCTATTGTAAACAGCTACAGAATTTACGCTAACCGATTGAACGAAACAGCTCGAATTGAATAGTTGGGAAGGTGTTGTGTTCCATAATGACAACGCCCTACCAACTACTTCGATGATCCGTAAAAATTGGGAAAGTTTGTTTGATTGAAGTTTTGATGCATCCACCGTATAGTCTTAACAAAGAGGTAAGGTACTGACAGACGCAGGCGACCTAGTAATAATGGTAATCAGTAAACTAGTTAAAGAATGCTTAAGGTGAGTGAGCAATTAGACAACAGACTGTTTCTTAGGCTAATACTATTCACTGGAAAAACGTAAATCAACGCCTGCAACTTTCACATCCAACCTGGCGATACTTTTTCTATCCTCCAGAATAAAATTTGTGGGTCTAATCTTGGACCCAAAATTCAACTGGAGCTCAAACTATAAAGAAATCCCAGTGTGAGGAGGTTAGTGGGAGGGAGGGGGAAATAAAAGTTCTCGTCCAGTATAGCATACTGTGACACCGTACTATGTCCGATGAAGTGTCATAGGAATATTGATCACCATCGATATCCTGGCGATGGACAGTATGAACTTGTACGACTCAGAATATGCAAGAGGGAGACTAAACGGGTCCGAATAGTGCACTACAATGAACTTTAAATAAAATCACAAACAATAGAGAAAGTTACATAAAACACCAGTATTCACCACAGTCAGTCAAGGGGATTATGTTTTTCAGCTGTGGGTCCACACCAGCGACTTCAACATCTAAGTAATACGGCTCAAAACGTCTCAATACGCTTAGTGATCCGATGGAAGCACTTGTGTCTTTATCATCATTATCAATGACAAAACAACTCAGAATGTACATTACTTGTGCTATTTCATTAACTTCTATCCGAGCACTTGTACACAAATAAAAACATTTCAAAAGAATGACACTTAATTTCCTGGCACTAAACGTCCTTTTCAAATCCTTTCAAAATCAATAAAAATACCACCAACCTAATAAAATTATAACATCCCGACAAAACCAATTTTTAATAGACAAAATTTAATGAACTTTGAAGGATATATGTACTTCCTTGAAAGGTCATCAAATCCCGCTCTATATAATCAGTTCGGCTCTGAACAATATCGGTATGAATAGGTGTCAGTGACATATTTATTATAAAGGTGTCGTTAACCCCTTTTTTCAGGTTCACTTCCTTTTTCCTTTTTTCGGGAAAGGGTTACCTTTCACGATATAACAAAAAATCTCATAGGGACCTTTCTGTGTAGGAAGTATAATGTCCTTTACGTGTCCTGTCTTGTCAAGTAGGTGATCTCGCTGGGGTTCGTGAAGATATTGGCTAACAGAAAAAAAAGAGCAGATTATCAAGGTTGTTTATTTTAGTACTAGTTACAGATTCTTCCGCTGGGTAGGTTCAATCTGAATTGACCAACCTTCACATTGGGGAGATGCTTTATAGGTTGGTGTGATTTGGTTTTTGGAAATGATGTTTCATATGTTTGGCCATTATGCAAATGCGGACACAACAGAGGAACAAAATCAGTAACACTTGAAGGGCATGGCGAATAAAACTTCCGTTATTTGTGCAGTATTTCCAAGAATGCGTGAGGGCTCAATTCAATTCGTCGCTTCCTGCTGGCGAGGGTGGTTAGCTTAGTCTAGCTTGTATGCGCAGCACGCAGCAGCAAGAAAGAGAACTAACAGTAGAAAATGAAGGGTTGCATAGAGACAGGGTTCGAAACAGATACATGCGTGCATACAGTGCCTGCGGGGTATGCGGCGTATTTTTGCTTACAGACAGTAGCGTGCTTGGGTTCCGTCTAGTCTTTTACAAATGACCGAGAAATTTAAGCGAAGATTGCATGTGGCTGTTGTCTGTGCTTGTGTTTTTTCGTATTTAATAGTATGGTGAATGAGGCAACGAGGAAAAGTTAGAAGTAGACCAACTTTTGCGTTGCGTGCGTTCCGTTTACTTAACTATATGTCAGTTTATATTTGAATGTAAGCACTGCTATTATTATAATCACCGCACACACCAACATACGCATGGAAATGTCTCCAGCTTAAACGCCCTTCGCGAGTGCTGCGCATACAGGGTCATATGTAACGATGCGGCGTGCGTGACAGCGACAATTATGTCTAAAGAGATACTAGCTAGAGAAGGTATGCGTCTCTATGACCCAGAATATGTTAGAGGGGAGACAAAATCCATGCAATGGCAGCTGGACGCACTTCGTGTCTGTAAGCTCCACAATACAGGAGTCAATGCATTGATCAATTTTAACTGTCAATTGTTAGTTGATAGGTAAATGAAGAGAGTAGGTACTTAAGCACTTTGGCGTGGGAAAAATCCCGTTTGACTGGTTTGTGACCGAAACCATTAAGAATGTTATTAAAAGATGTTTTAATTACCCATTATTAGTGCTTAATTACCCATTACCAGGTACTAAAATCCATTAAGTAGGTAATTAACACACTTTTTAATGACCTTAATGAGATTGGTCGCAAACCGGATAGAACGCTTTTTTCCCACGCCAAAGAGCTCCAGTACCTACTGAAGGGGATCGGAGTGAAGTTTGCGGGAATGATCACCTTCGTTGAGCCTATCAACTGAAAATTGAGTCAATGAATTGAGCAGTGTATCATCTCCATAAGGTAATGACAAAACAAGTGAGAAAAGCCTATTAAGAGTCAGTAGACCCTCAGAATTATCCCAAATGTATACAGATGGGTTGCGAGAAAGTGTGGGGAAGTGAGTTACGACCTCACGCAGGTCTTGAGTGGAAATAGAGGATTTAGAAAATACTTTCATAGTTTCGAGCACGATAGCTCAGCGCTATAACTTGTATATGAATAGGAGTCCAGGATAATGTAGAGCACGTTTTCTTTTATTGTGTGAGTTTTGGCGAATATGGGGCGGAACCAGAGGTATTCTTCATAAAACATGGTTATTTTTTCTCAAATTCCGGGTGGGTATTGCTACCCACCATGCCCACACTTTATTCGATGGCTATTTTTTTATGTGGTAAAGTCAAGCTTAGGAATTACCCTTTGTACTACTACTTTGTCATGTCGTTCGAGTCATGGCCAGTCTCTAGTAAGCTTGATTTGAAGGATAGAGGAGAAAGGATAGGTTAGGAGTCTGGAGGGTGCGTGAGTAGATGTCGATGAACCTAGCGTTTGAACTCTGAGATGTTATGAGTTCGGAAACACCGACTGTGGAAGACAGTTCCACAATCGAGTTGTTCTATTCAACTTCTATATCGTAATGTGCGCGCAGAGCAGGGCTGTAGCGTGTGGGGGTGAGCCGAGTTGACTAGCCTTGTGTTGCGGAAAAAGTTTCCGTGTAGGCAGGAGGTTTCTAATTTCAGTGGAACAGTCTCTACGGTAATAGCAGTAAAATTTGCTAAGTGCTGTTACATTCCTGCAGTGGCGTAAAAGGTCGATGGAACAGCAAAGGGTGCTATCGCTAATGAGTTTGATGGCGCGGTTTTACACGTTGTCCAGCCAAACCAAGGTCAAGGGATCTGTTGCCCTGTTTAGGGATAAAATCTACCACGACTTTTCTCTAGGTAGATGAAATGCATCCCATGCATTTCTTCTGAAGGAGTGCCGCGAAAATGTCACCTCCTTCCGGGGTTTTTTAGGGTCGAAAAAAGTCCACTGCCTATTTAATCTTGCCCCGACTGTTCCCAGAAAGACTCGGGAGTAAAAATTTGGAATGGTCAGAAGAATTGACAGTGGAAAATGTTCGCTGAGCAGGCACCTCAAGAGGCATATGAGCCATCCTCCTTTTTGAGGACGCCCACTCGGGAAGGGTCTTTGTAGAGAAGGTTTTGGAGTGTAGTTGCCTTTTTTAGACTCTCCTTGCTTTCACAATACTTCCTTTAGGCAATCTTTTAGAAGTCTCAACTCGTTGTTGTAAGCTATTAGGGTTAACCTGTATTCTACCCATTGCCCAGCATTGTTGTTCTGTAAGACACACTTAAAGGGGTTAAGATAAAGTTTGATTCTGTTCTTCCATAAGCTTGTTATTAATTATTGTCTCCATGGAGAATTATGACAGAGCAACAGTAGAGGCCAGGTGAAGCACTTTACTTAACGACAAGGGGGGACGTCATCAGGGACTGAATTTATACTGAATTTATTAAAAACTATGTTGCAAGTTTTTCGCTGTGGAAGCACAATCCACCATCATCAAAAATTCATCAGCAAAATAAAGAAGCCAAAGGGAATTTTTCAACAATGAATTTCAAACTAATAAAAGAATTTCACAAAAATGAACGTCCACCTGCCTCTTCTCCATTTCGACAGACTGAAAATTTAATTAACTTAAAATTCACTTTTTTATCGAGCGCGAAAAATTTTGGCACATTTCTCTCTCTGGCATCGGTCACTTTGGCTCAACTCGGCAACAGCATCAGCACCGATGACAGCAGATGAAATCGACACAATCCAGACTCTTCCAGGCGAGAATTAATCAATCCCATCTGGCCAAGTGCTGCTCGAACGTCCAACTCGTCGCGTCTATTTATAGCCGGCCAAGGTGCGATTATTTACTTTCGCCTCTCTCGAAACAAGTGCCGCGTCAGCACCGATATGCCGGGTTTAATGGACACGTAATTATTGGGAATAAAATTAAATTCAGGTGCAAATGAAATTAGAGCCACAAACAGCCCTCCGACCACCCTTAGCACGTGTAGAAGGGTGAGAAAACACGGTTCATAAAAGAGGGTGGTGGGTGAACGTTGGGGATAGAGTATCCTTTCAGGTAGGACTTTCTTAGCTTAGCACCTTCGTCATGTCGTGTGGTCGTTGTTGCATCGCCGTGGGTCTAGCTCTATGCTTTGTGAAATTTTCGCCCCCATTCTTTTCACCGTGGAAATTACATAAAAAAAGGGGGGGGAAATTTTTAAAATGCAAATATCCTTCCACACACAAAAAAGCGGTTTTATTTAGTATAACGTTCCCGTGGGAGGCATGAATATGAAAATGGAATGGAAACAAAAGAATGAACGACAGCATTTCAACGAGCGGAATTCCTTTTAAAAAGAGTGGAAATGAGTGGATCTGATGCAGAATTTTATTATAGGGGTGTATTTTTGCAAGCATCGCCCTCCACCCCCACACATCCCCACCTATCCATCCATCTACCTCCACCTTGTTATTGTTCTGGAAATTTTTCATGCGTTACAATTGGTTGTCAGGAGGATGGAAAAAAGGGAATTTATGCAATAATAGAGAGAACTGGAAGGGAAATGAGACGTCGTCGTCTTGTTTGTTTACGTGTGAAAAATGCGCCCTTGGTAGTGTGGGAACCAATAGATACACGGCTATATGTAATTACTTTCGTCATTATGGAAATTGGGAATCCACGACTATTTTCAGTCTAGGACGTGTTTTTTCGTCCCATTCTACACGAGCGTGAATTGTTTGTGAAAAATGAAAAATGAACGCGAAATGCGAAAAAATGGCGTCAATTTTCAAATATACCTTTTTTGTTTGTCGATTTTTATTGCTGATACAATGGCGGCAGGTTTTATGTTATTGGGGGTTGTTGTCGCTTTTCAGAGGGCAAAGATTTATGTCATTGTTTTCGATAGTCAGTGCGATATTTAGAGCTATTGAATTCACTGATATGAACCCATTTGTTAGTCCTTCTGCGAGAGTTACTAGAGGTGGGTAAATGCAATTATTTTTTATTGCTCATCTGTACTAAAAGCATTTTATTCAGTCTGATGAATTCAAATGAATTTATTCATAAATGATTAACTGAAATGAATGATATCGTTTTATTTGTCGTTATTGGATTTTGTAGTTAACAGCCTAAAAAAGGTTTTATGTGCTTTACTATATTACCTATGAAGTTACCGATTAAGCCTATTAGAAGAGTACTTAGTAGCTAGGTAGTCTTTAATTCGAGATCGATACGAAAGCTAGTTGATAATTATGTGAGAGATAACACGTTGATAATAAAAATAGCTATTCTTTAAATAAGTGATCGTCCATTAATTACGGTCGAGCCGAATCTCACCCAATCTCACGTGGGGGAGAGGATGGGTCGCGGCAAATATCACGTATTTTTTTTACTGAAGAAACAGTATCAAATTGCTAGAAAACTAAGTTAAATAAGTAAAGCCTGTTTCTTCACTAAAGACCCCCATTTACTTAAAGGCCGCCGGCAGGCCAGGTCGGCAGGCACGGCCAGATGAAGGCCACACAATACTCAATCGGTCTGAGGGATGAGGACTTCAGGTATTCGCTTGACAGGACGTGGCATGCAGGTGTTTCCCTACAGAAAACTTTAAAGGCACAAACAGATTGGTGACTTGAAAAACCTTTAAAATACCCGGACCTGACACAAAGGGCAGGCGGCGTGGTGAAATTAAATGTATGGGACATTCTCTCGCAGTCCTCATCGCCTTCGCGCCAATGTTTGGGCCTTAATACCACTGAGATGGCTACGCCGCCGAGCTCGGCGACCGAATCAATCTAATTCCTACTTCGTGGCCGAAGCTTGTTGCTTGAGTGCTGTGTTATGGATTTGTGCTGCTATTCTCTAGTGTTCCTGTATGCGAGTGTAGAATTTGGCTGGCCAAGATGGTTATTCCGGTGTGTATGTGTGTTTTTAATATGTGTCGTCGTCGCATACAGCAAATTTCGAAGAGCCATTCGCCATGACAGAGAAAAATAGTTTCGCCGTCGCCGTTAGCATGTTTATGCGAATGCGAGTATGGATGGTTTTCGACAAAATACGGCCTGAATTCGCACGGCTTAAGACTAAGAAATTCAGATCTTCAGGCAGAAACTGACGATAAATGCCCACACGCAAAGGTACGATTCCGAACGAGGCGGCAGCTACAAACCGCCGCAGGGGCGACACTACTGATTTGTATGATAAAATCATGTCGCCTGCGATTTGCAGTCTGCTGCCTTGTTCAGAATCGTAGCTTAAAGATTTTTGTCAGTTTTCTTGGACTTGGCAGACCCCATCCAGTTGGCGGCCGAGGAGGGGTGTGGTGATGGCTTCAAGGCGAAAACTTTCAGGCTACGGTCTGCCGTCGACCTGTGTGTGAAAGGGGATATGATATGGCTAAATCCTACCCCAACATTTTTATGGGGACGCCAGAAACATAGTAGCCCCTCGATTATTTAGCCGCCACTGGAAAATCTCACTTGAGTTTAGGGGGAGGGGGAGGGGGTCGAGCCAAATCTCACAACATCTCACTAAGGAGTGGTGGCGGGGGGGGGGGGGGGTAGTGGCAAAAATCGCCTCACGTAATTTATAGACGACCCCTAAAACACAAACGTTGAAATAAGTCTTCCAAATTTATTTCATCCCCTCAAAATAATCCCCTCAGGATACAATACACTAAGAGGCCGTTCAAGTATTACAGTACACAGCCAGAAGTGAATAAGTCCAAAATATATGTTTCTAGAAAATCGCTTTCAATAATTTTTGTAAATACGGAGAGCGCCAACTAGACCTTCGGTATTTCAACATTTAATAACTCAGCCATTTTCTATATGATATCGCCAAATGTACCCGATTCTGAAAAGTCCTTCAGTACCATTTTAGCTATGAGTCAATATACACAGAACGAACGCGCTGAAATTGTAGAGTTTTACATTGCAAACAATCGTTCAATTGTGAAAACTGTGCTTAAGTACAAGTACAACTACCGAAGATGTAGTAGATGCACATAAGCAATTTTGCAGGTCCGATAACTCTGCTCAGTTTAAGACAAGAGTTATTACAATGATTATTATGTAACGTAGGACGCTGGGTCTTCTAAAACATTAAGGCCCCCATACACGGTCCAATTGGTTGTACAGCGAAGTGCGGTTGTACAACCAAAACTATCGATTGTGGGCCGGTCGGCCGATCAAAATACATTGCGCTTATAGGTTTGATGAAAATCTGGTTGTACAGCCAATTTGACCGTGTATGGGGGCCTTTACAGGAAAAAGGGCATCAAACAAGAATTGCCGAACACTATAGGTGTGTTCGATGACTGCTCCAGCTCAAGATTAAGCAGAAAAAATCAGCAATTTGCGTTCTTTGAGACCTTTTGACAGATCTTTTCTGCTCCTATTTGCCTTGCTCTGTGTTTTTTGAGCCTGCTCTTTGTTGAGAATTCTCACTTTTTCTGCTCCACCAAATTTGTAGGAGCAGGCAGAGCAGCCAAATTCTTCTTCTTCTTTTTCTTTTGACAATTGTCAAATTGAAAGCAGGGAAAATCGGAAAATTGATTTATGAATGATTTATTCGGAAAATACTTGGAAATATTAAAAAATATACATTAATTTTTATAAAAATAACATTTCGATGCTATTCAATTGTTTTTATTGGTATATATTTCTTCCTCTACAATTGACATTCGTATCTAACCTCTAAAAACAGAATTTGGAGCAGAATTTAGCAGAAAGGTGTTTTTTGAGCTTCTTGCTATTATCTGATTTTTTCTGTTCTGACATCAATTTGACAGCCGCTCCCAATTGAGCCGCCCTGCTCTGCTCTGAACTTTTTAAGCAGTCATCGAACACACATTATGTTAGAATAACTGTGAGAGTTTAATATAGCATTGAACTCCTATGCCCCAATTATCGGACCCTAAAGCGTGGAATAAATACAAGCACGCGCTTGCTGTGCCGGCAGTGACAGATATAGAATAGAAGTATGTGTAAATGCCTGATTGTTACCCAGTGGGAAAAATTGGGAGCGCTGCACAGGGGAGTGCACTTGGAGCACTCTCAAGGGAGCTTTAATGGAGTTTTCAAAAATTTTATATAAAAAAAGAAAACGGGCAAATTATCTTCATGCCCATAAAATGTGACATTAGCATACTTAATAGCCCGGCTCTCGTTCGATACGGACGACAAGCAGCTTTGGAAGTGGATAGAATTTAGTTGGGGGACTGCTTTGGTAAAGCCACTCTCGGGCTTTGAAAGAAAAAGGCAATTGCAAAAGATAAACAAAATAAAAGCTTTTCGATACCGGATCACATATCCACAGGCGGCCATGATTATTTCTTTTTTGAAAAGCTTTTTTGTTATGCTCCCCTGGAATGACATGCAATATTAAAAAGAATATGGAACTGGTATGGGAACGGGAGCACTGTAAGCTCCTTTTGGTGCGCTCAAAGATGGCTCTTGGAGCACTCCATTTCCCGCTGGGTTCCTTTCCGTTTTTTTTTTTCAGTTAGCAAATAATAAATAATAAATAAAACAATCCTTACTAATATTATAAATGCGAAAGTAACTCTGTCTGTCTGTCTGTTTGTCTGTCTGTTACGCTTTCACACCTAAACCACTGGACCGATTTTGATGAAATTTGCTATAGAGATAGTTTAGACCTTGGAGACGGACATATGCTACTTTCTATCGAGAAAAAAAAGGGTTGAAGGGGTGAAATGGGGTTGAATAGGTTGTAAGGGGGGTTTTATTTCTTTGGTCAGATTTTCTCCAAACTTAGTAAAAATACACCTAACCATAAATAATGAAATAGGTGTTTCAGGATTTTTCGAAATTCATCCCCTAAGGAGGTGAAATGGGGTTAAATAAATAGTTGGTAAGGAGAATTTTTTTTTACTTTTTTTTTTGTATAAAAAGTAACTGACTGACAGACAACACACAACCCAAACCGCTGGAGCTAAAGGGCTGACATTTTGACAGTGCATCCCTATAATGACGTGGACAGCCACTAAGAAGCGATTTTTCGAAATTCATCCCCTAAGGGGGTGAAATGGGGTTAACCCAAAACCGCTAGAGCTAAAGGGCTGCAATTTTGACAGTGCATCCCTATAATAACGCGGACATCCATTAAGAAATTCTCGAAATTCATCCTAAGGGGGTGAAATGGGGTTAACCCAAACCACTGAAGCTATAGGGCTGAATTTTCGACAGTGCATCCCTATAATGACATGGTTATCCACTAAGAAGCGATTTTTCAAAATGCATCCCCTAAGTGGGTGAAACGTGGCTAACCTAAACCGCTAGAGCTAAAGGGCTGAAATTTTGACGGTGCATACCTATAATGACGTGGACATCCACTTTCTTGAAACTCATCACCTAAAGGGGGAAATCGGGGATTTTTTCTTCAGCCAGATTATATCGAATTTTGTAAAAATACTATACACCATAAATAATGAAACACGGCGGCATGGATTTTTCGAAATTCAACCCCGAAGGGGGAAACAGGGTGGAAACAGTTGTATGAGAAGTTATTTATTTCAACAGTTGTCCTTAGAACTTGGTATAAAAACTATATAGAATATATAATGAAACACATGTTTTAGCATTTCTAGAAATTCAAAATTTGTGAAACTCGAAATTCACTTTATTTAGGATTCATTTGAGATTGCTTCATAATTTTTGCACCCACTTAAATGGGCAAACAAACTTAACGAACGTTCGTCAAACCCTAAAATGTCACTTCTCTTGATACATGCCAATCTCTGCTTCAAAACTTGTAGATTTGTTAAGCCAGAGGTGATATACGCAGCAATTTGTTTACCATATTTATTAAAAAAATGCACTATAATAAACCCTTTTTAGGGATAATAACAGCTGACTTTTTTTTTTTTTTTATTTTTTTTTTAAGGAAAACAGTGCACATAATAAACAGTTTTTATTTAAAGGCGCTGCAAGGCACGCGGGTTTTATGCTAGTAAATAATAAATAAAACAATTTCTTATATAAAAAAACATATAAATATTTTTTTTTTATTCATCGTATGGCGAATATTGAATTATATTTTCACTTCCATCATCCATCGGGCAATGAAAAAAGCGTTTACAACAAATCGGGAAGGGTTGCGATGTATCAACAAAATCCCCTAATCTACACTCATTAATAACAAATTTCGAGCACCTACATTAAACATAATTATGAAACATTGTGATTTAAATTAAAAAAAAAAATAAATAAATAAAATACTACCCCTCAACTATGACAGTTCCATCTTCAGAACAATATAAATCCTCACAAATATCCGGCAGTTGATTTTTTCCTTTCATTAATTCTTTTCCTTCGTAGAAGCATTGTCCGGGGCGATCTTTTTGTTTGTAGAGAGAACACAATTGTCAACCGGCACAAGGGGAACGTGATCGCAGTCAACCGGGAACAGCCGTAACTGTCAACCGATGGGAACGTGAATAATAGTTAGGAGTCGACTATGAGGAGCCGTACCGGACAGACGTATTTGAGAGACGACAGGATAATTATTAAATCAATCATTATTAGAATTATTCAATAAATCATTATTATATTTCATTGATGATCTTATTTGCTTCTACCAATTTAAGGTCCTTTGACACAATTATTGTACAATAATAATTTGGAGTTATAATTGAAATAATTTATTGAACATACCTGGATCAGGTGGGACAATTTCTTCATACCCAAAATTAACGGAAAGAAATGCTCCAAAAATAATAACTAAGATGGAAAATGCCATCGTGCTGTTTTGTGCTCTAGTGTAGCTTTGAGTTGTTTTTTGGTTAGCTGAATTTGAATTTGGAGATTGTAGATTTGTTTTGGGAATGTTTTGGAGCTGGTTTTACTGGTTTATGGTCGAAGTAACTAGTTATTAGAATATGTTTAAATTGATAGCGTATTTCGCACTTGGCTGTGATAAATCAGATTTGTTTATTTAAAAAAAAAATATAAAAGATATATTAAAACTACGTCGATTGAAAATACAAGCTTGAAATATGATACTTCATTTTTAATGAGTTTGAATAATAATAATAATAATTTATTTTGGTTGTTGTACACAAGATTTACATCTTTTTTCGTACCTACATATGTACATATTTTTAATTATAAATCTAAGCTTATGATAATCTAGTTTCTATATCTACTTAGCTAGTTAGTCCTTCATTCAAGATCTATGTTTGTGCCTTAATACTGTAAACATACTAAGGACGACCGCTGAGATAGCTACGGCTAGTGATGAGCAAAGGCAAGAACAAGACAAGACTAATCTAGTCTTGTTCTTGTTCAGTCTGTCTTGTTCTTGTTCTTGCAGGCATAACTAAGTCTTGTTCTTGTTCTTGCTAAATATGCAAGAACAGGACAAGACTGCAAGAACAAGACCATTTTTGCTCATCACTAGCTACGCCGCCGAGCTCGGCGACCGAATCAATCTAATTCCTATTTCTTTGCCGAAGCCTGTTGCTTGAGTGTTGTGTTATGGATTTGTGTTGCTATTCTCTAGTGTTCCTGTGTTCGAGTGTAGCATTTGGCTGGCCAAGATGGTTATTCCGGTGTGTATGTGTATTTTTAGTATGTGTCATCGCCGCATACAGCAAATTTCGTAGGGCGATTCGTCGTGACAGAGGAAAACAGTTTCGCCGTCGCCCTTAGTATGTTTACAGCATAATGCCGATGCAGACACACGCTGTGAAACCCCGCGAACAAGCGCGAATGCGAGTATGGATGGTTTTCGCGCCTAGTTCGCGCCTTGCTTTTGGATTCGATTAAATACGGCATGAATTCGCACGGCTTAAGACTAAATAGAAGGTCAGATCTTCACTGACGATAAATGCCCACACACAAAGGTACGATTCCGAACGAGGCGGCAGCTACAAACCGTAGGGGCGACACTACTGATTAGTATGATAAAATGATAGTGTCGCCTGCTGTTTGCGATTTGATCATACAAATCAGTACTGTTGCCTGCGATTTGCAGTCTGCTGCCTTGTTCAGAATCGTACCTTAAAGATTTTTGTCAGTTTTCTTGGACTTGGCAGACCCCATCCAGTTGACGGCCGAGGAGGTTTGTGTTGATTCTTGGCTTCAAGGCGAAAACTTTCAGGTCACGCCTGCCGTCGACTTGTGTGTGAAAGGGATATGGAGATAAGATATGGCTGAAGGGATAAGATATGGCTAAATCCTACCCATACATTTTTATGGGGACGCCAGAAACATAGTAGCCCATCGATTATTTAACCGCCACCGGCCAGTCAAACGCGCGACTCGGTGAATGCTGCGGCGTACGAGCCAAGTAACACTGAACTGTGTGTCCACTACAAGGCGAAAAGCGAGTGGAATAGAGGAGGGCCAAGTAGGAGTTCCAATTATCAGTTATCTTTGGTGTTAAATATTTTTAGTGTTAAATACTAAGTTTTTTTAAAATTTAGAAAATATCATGTAAGATTAGGGGAGGCGGAGGGGGTCGAGCCAAATCTCATAACATTTCACTAAGGGATAGGGGAGTCGAAAAATCGCAAAAAAACCGCCTCACGTAATTTATGGACGACCCCTTAGGCAGAACTAACAAGTGGGTTTGTATCTTCTCTAACTGGCAAATGACAATAAGGACATGGAAGTCTCATCAATTTAACTCTGGATACTGCAAACTCACCCTTCAGCATTCTGGGTATTCTCAATCAAATTATCCTGATTTGAGTCTTGGGTCGAGTCCTTGAAGCAATAAAACGACGAATGTTCTGTAAAGGTAACGGTGTGGTTCCGTGTTCATTGGCTCAAAACTGGTAATTAGGATATCCACAAGCATAATGAAGCTTGTCATTGACTGTAGGATCGATCACAAGGTACGCGCCTAGTTTTGTCAACTTCAAGCTCAGTTCTTACTGTGCCGTCTCGCAACATTTCGTCCTAAATTCACATCTGTGGAAGATCGTCCAGTTTGGAGATCCAATTTGCAGATTTTGACTTGAGTAGGATAAATCTGATCATTATGCTACTGTTGTCACTGTCTCGTAATAGCGTGTACCAAGGTCTCGTTTAAAGTTATCTACAAGTGTAAGCGACCAATTACTACGCCAAGTTCTAAGCAATAATTCTAACAATAATTGAAAATTATCGCAACATGAGTCGTCAAGAGCTGGCGCAAATGAAGAAGTGTTTAATTTATTTCTATACATTTGAAGGCAACAGAGAGACCATTGAAAAATAGGTTTAAAATCGGCACGTAGGTTGTCTACACTATGTCAACCATTTAAATAAATTTGGACATCATCTTTTTTTTGTGATACGATGAAGCTTAGGAATCACCCTTTGTACTACTAGTCCATCATGTCATTCGAGTCATGGTGCAATGTATAGCAGTAGGCTTGATCTGAAGGATAGAAAAGAAAGGATAGGTTAGGGGTCTGGAGGGTGCATGAGTAGGTGTCGATGAACCTTGCGTTTGAATTCAGAGATGTTGAGCTCGGAAACACCGACTGCGGACGACAGTTCGGAAGACAGTTCCACAGTCGAGTTGTTCTATTTATAAACGAACTTCTATACCGTAATGTGCGCGAAGAGGAGGGCTGTAGTGTGTGGAAGTGAACCGAGTTGGCTAGTCTTGTGTTGCGGGGTAAAAGTTGCCGTGCAGGCAGGAGATTCTTTATTTCAGTGGTGCAGTCACTGTAGTAATTGCGATAAAACTTGCTTAGTGCAGCTACCTTCCTTCGATGGCTTACGGGGTCGATGGAGGAGGCCAATGAGTTTGATGGCGCGGTTTTGCACCTTCTCCAGCCAAGCCAAGGTGGTTTTAGGAGCGTCTGCCTAGATATAGAAGTTGTATTTAAGGTGGGGTCGTAAGTCTTGTAGATTGTGGCTAGGGCAGCTGGCTGGCTGAAGGAAGAACTTGCATCTCTTAAGGAATGCGAGGTATTGATACGCTTGTTTGGCGATTTGGAATATGTGACCATTCCATTGCACATCATTGGATAGAGTCATGCCCAGGATGTTAAGAGATGGGTCAGCTGTTAGGTCATCCTCGCGCACTGATATAGAGAGAAGTTCGGTACAGGTTTTGGTGGAGATAGGACAGTACTTTGTTTTTGATGCGTTAAATTCCACCCGATTCTTGCGGCTCCAGTCAAGAATGAGTTCGATGTCCGCGTTAAGAGAGCTGGACATGAGTTCGCGGTCTAAGAGGCAAGGTCTGGCACTTGCTTGTCTAACGTTGGCGCAAGAGTAGCACACAGTACTGTCATCGGCGAAACTGTGGAGTGGGTTGGAGGGGATTGAGAGCAGATCGTTAATAAATATTAGAAAGAGAGCAGGTGAGAGGATCGATCCTTGGGGAACGTCGGCCGAGATGGAGTGTGGGTTGGATTCAACGCCATCCAATACTACCTTGATTGAACGGCCAGAAAGAAAGCTCTCAATCCAATTCGTTAGAACTGAGTCGATACCAATAGCTTAGAGTTTAGACAGCAGAGCGGGAAGCCATACTCTGTCAAAAGCCTGGAAAATATCTAGAGAAACCAGACTAGACTCACCGGAACTATGGATGCTTCGGTGTAGATGCTCGGTCAAACACATAAGAAAGTCTTAGGTACATCTTTTCGGTCTAAACCCGTAATGCCTGCCGTGTATAATTTGTGATATTGCATCAGCTTTCTATTAATTATTGTCTCCATAATGTTGGAGAGCTATTGGGCGGTAGGTTGAAGGGTCGCTGGCTTTTCCGGAATAAGCTGAACATGAGCTAGTTTCCAAGAGGTGGGATAAACTCCAGAGAAGTAAATCACAGGCGCGATTTGCAAATTGTTACGACACTGCTGGGCTGCTCATTTATGTATATACTGAAAAATAACGGCCCTAATATGGAAATTTAGGGAACACCGCGTGCGATTAAAAAGGGTCCGAAATTTAACTTTGTAGCCATACTTTCTAATATGTAGTATTTGTAAGTATGTAATCCCAAATTAAGGATGCAGTTGAGGATAATATTTCATGTGGTATATTAGCTTAGTTTCTCGAAGCTTATGGCTACCACTGTCAAATGCCTTACTGAAGTCAAGAAGTAAAAGAAAATTAATGTTATCAGAATCAAAGGGATATTTGGAAACCGATGGTCATCTTCAACAGTGCAGTTTTAACAACTACTCCTACTACTCCTTTGTGGCAAACAGACTGGGCATGTGACAATAGAGACCACAGGACTATGACACTCATTTTGCTAGTACCATTTGTAGATTTGCATTCAATTTTACTGTTTTCACTAAAGCAGAATGATTAATTTGCCAGGTAGCTTTTGAAAATGTGAGTGACATAGGGAAGGATCAAAGGAGAAATTAACTTTGTGAAGCTCGATAAACTGCTGTGGAAACCAGATCTAGTTACTATGCTCCTAGAGAAGGCTATTCGAAAATCCGATTATGGTTGGGTGTATGGAATTCGACTAATAAAGAGATCTAAGCCTACGCTGAAAAGATATCGGAGACCAAAATACACACAGCGTAGAGGTATGAAATTGGATTTGATTATTTGGCTAGGGACTGCTGAAAGGACCAGTTTCAAGAGCCCAGGACCCCATCCCCATTGTAGAACCAATGCAAGTTTAAATGACCTGTCAATATCTCTCAAAGAGTCTTAAATCATCATGAAAATAACATTGTTGAATTTTAATAGGATTATATGCTCCATAAATAAGATTGATGATATGTTCACAGGATGATATATTCAAGCTTAGTATGGGCCATTTCAGTGAGCTAATCTCTATCCCATATATCACACATATCAATTAAAGCACTCCCAAAATTTAGTTCCTGTTCTCACTTATCACAGATAATTATAAATGAAGTTTGATCAACTAAACAATGCAAAATTGGAGTAAACTTGGCAGATTTTGATAGCAAAAATTTGAGTCAACTTGGTCTATACATTTTTGTGTGATAAGTAATTTTTAACTATGTATGTGTATATAAAGTAGCAGAACAAAAAAACCATCCAATACATTCAATTTGTGAAACTATCAAAAAGGGCAGACCTTACAGCAGACAAGGCAAATGACACCTAGGTCATTTTTTGACAATGAAAAAAAAATGTAGATATCTGTTTATAAAAAAAACGAATGCCTCGTCATTTATACAATCCGCAAGTTAAAATCCCGAAAATCAAAATTTATCATCATTTTGAGAGTTTCCCCCCCGGGAGCATCACCCCCCACTACCTTTATAATTTAAGGACCAACAAAAAAAAAAAGATAACAACAAAAGCACAGCCAAAAACGAGAGCTAGAAAGTAAAACAAAGTTCTCCCTCCTCCTCCTCCAACTCCTACGGCAAAGTTCACATATACAACTACACATAAATAGGGTTGAAAAAAGCGAAAGCTTCTCTCTATATCGCTCTCACAAATACATGAACAAATAGAAAAAAAATCAGCAGAACTGAGGTAGGATGTGTTACAAAATTTTACAAATAATCGCTCATAGCCAACCCCACAATGAAAAGCTTCGCAGCCAGGATACACGCACAGGATATTCGGTTTTTGTGTGTACAGGTATGCTTATCAGTCTCTGCAGGATTTCTTCTCTTCGCTCTCTCAAGACGCCCGAAAGTTTCTTTCAACCAAGGTCCTGCCGTTCGCCTTGAGATGATTCCTGGAGGAGACAAAAGTAGCATCCTGATAGGAGACGCACAGCGATAGTTATACAAATACACTCTCATATAAGCGCACACATGCAAAACAATTCGTCCTCATCAATTAGCTGTCATATATCTGTCAAATGTAGATATGAAAAAAAGCAAAAAAAAAATAAAAAATTGTATATATCCTTTTTGGGGAGACCACCTCCCATTTTAGAGCTCTTAAACGGGGGTGTATATCCAGCAGCGTCTCCGCATGGTGCTCGACCCACGACCCCCCAAAAGCCGAGAGTGAGCCTTATTATTTTTTTTTGTATGAAAACAGCAACAAAAACTGCAGCAGCCAGCAAGGACTTCGTTGAGTGATTTTTTTTTATTAATTATAATTTTTTTTATTTTTTTTTTTGTGTAAAGCACTTTTTGTGAATTAGCTGAAAGCTCTTCTCGCTATCTTACAGCATAACACGCGCCTTTCGCAGGCTTTCTTTACATCATGCAAAACTTTATTTTTTTTTTGTGAAACACTCAGAGGCTTACTTTTGTTTGTTTTGACATTTTATTTGCAACTTGCACTAACGGCAGATCTGCACACGGTGGGACCACCACCTACAAACAGCAATTGGACACACGCACAAGGATTGCACTATTTCTTCACCCCGTACGACGTTTCACTTGCAGCCTTAGAAATCGCGCAATTTCTTTTATTTTTTCGCAAAATTTCTTTTATGAAAATTTCCTTTTTTTTAATACAACAGAAAAAAATTTGACACTTTTTTTCTTGTATGTGGAATTTTATATCCTTTAACCACCGCGAACAAGGAGTTCTACGCGCACGACACGAACGAAAGACGGTGAGCAACTGAACTTGAAAAAGTTCGTCTCTGTAGCTTATACTCCACAGCTAGGGTATTTCTGTATTGAGAGAGTGGGGGTTGGCCTGGGGATGAAAAGCATCTATGTAAAGAAATGGCACCTTTATCCACCATCCCCAATCGACGTAATATATACACATATAGAGAGAGAAAATGCTTAACAGATTAGCTAGGGAAAATGTGAAAAGTCTCTACGTAAGAAGCTTTTCTCGCTTACTCCTAAGCTTTTTCCCATGCATCTGTGTATGTATATATACCAGCAAGGTCTCAGCCCCTGTCCCTGATCAATGTCCCAAGCAGAGAAAAGGTGGATGTTTACACCACACACACACACACATAGACCACCACAAATTCCTCCAGGATATGAACAATAATGTTTCCGACTGTAGGATTTAGCACTAGCAGCAAAAAAAATCCTTGTTTTGCGATAAGATTGATGAATACACACGAAAGCTCCGCAAGGGATGTCAATGCTAGAGAAGAAAATGTAAGAAAGTCCCGGGGTTGATTTGCTTGTTATCCTGTCCTTTTATTTTAAACATATCCTTTTGTCCTGTTCACTTGAAAGCTTTTTGTTGCCATTTCTACAACAAGTGTTGCAGGACACATACAAGCATTCATAACGTTCTTTAGTAGCTGAAAGCTCTTCAAGCGGGAAAAGGACAACATAATATGGCGATGAGCTTTCATTCTTGTTCGGGAAATTTGCAAACTTCACTTCATAACGGCACATGGGTGAATCATTAAAAGGAGCACATGTTAACTTCCAGTCACTATGAGACCATAAATATGAGCCATGGAACTATGGTTTTGTGTGATCAGACAGGGTAAGGAGTATCTTCTACACTTTCTACATAAAAAGAGAATTATCGTCAAGGATCAAAAAATCATAGAGCATCTAAAAGGAGTTTTATACCCCGTTTATGACTAGGTTGAAAAGTTGAGTCAAGTTGAGTTGAAATTTCGACCACCGTATATGATGTCGAGAAGAGTTCACTTTGGTTGAAATCGAGTAAAACTGAAATCAAAACATAACCTCAAATCTTTGGGTGTAAGGATTATTTATAGATACGTAAAAATTCAGAACGGAATAAGTTTTTATTCCTGTGCAAGCAAAAACACCGAACACAAAACTAACGCCGAAGGTGGACTTCACGGATGGTAAACAAACAAAACTTCAACCTAATTACAACTCAACCCGCGTATATGATGTGAAATATCAACTCGACCTAGGTAAGGAGAGCTCAGTTGGGTTGAGTGGACCCAGTTTCAACTTGACCCTCCTTTATAACTGGGTTGAACCTAGCCATAAAGTGGCGGCTGTCGCGAATTCATCCAGAAACCTAAAATGTCACCTCCGAAATTTGCATGTCCTATGGTTAGTTCCACAAATAATTTGAGGTATTTTCATTCTTTTTTTTCCTACTATACTCTAATCACCACCTAAGCCTATACGAGGTCCCAGTATTGCACAATCAAGGATTCTACAGTTCGTCCGTAGGAAACTCATTTTTCGATGTGCGTTCTTACCAGCTTAAGGCAAATAGCAGAACATTATTCCGGACCCCAAATCTCCGAAAGTCAACTTTAATCTAGAGGTAGTTTCGCCGGTGAAACTATGCGGAATTCGAAAAAAACAGTGAAGACAAAATTTGTAGGAAATTTTATACTCTACAAGTTTTAATTTTGTTGTTTTCACAAAAATTATAGTTTCTCCTCAAAATAGAAAAAAGGGCGAAAAAACGCCTTTAAATATAGCCTTCAACATATTTACAGGCAACTATACACAGCTACACAGGTAGGTTGGTCTGCCTGATAGACTGCCTCTGCATGAAAGCCCACCAATACAAACTACAGCAAAGTTCAACTAGTTTCAAACATGTGACGCAAAGGGGCACTCACAAAAGCTCACCAAACTTCAAAGGATCTCCAAGACACAAAAGACAAAAACTTCAGCCCAAGACAAAAACCAAAAGCTTGATTTCGCAATGTTATGAAATAGGAGGCCCGGACCAATATAGCTATACTACTATAGTTTTTCACTATAGGTATGAGTATGCGCCGTATAAAAGATTAGAAAGAAAGCTCAATGTGTGGATGTTATACGAACGAGTCGCGCGAAATTGTATGTAAAGTATCTAGATCAGCTCCCCTGGAATATAGGTGGTGCGACGGAGGGTGCCGGGACCACAGGTTCTGCCAAGGGGCCTCCAGATCCTTATACTGATTCTGTGAAGTTACCATAAATCCTGCGAAATGTAAGTAATTGTGCGTCATCAGTGAGTGTTCTTCGACTACCTTATCTCTGCGGAAGGTAGAATCCACCAGAAATTTCAAGATAGCTAAAACGGTGAATAAATTCAAAATTTTTTTAGGCAGATTAACTATTAATTTAATAATGCTTAATAATTAATTTGCTACCACTGGAAGAAGAACAAGGCCATACTAAAAATTCAGTGCGCATGCCTCACGGTCATGCACGCTCCCACCACAGGCACGAAAAATGAATGATGCACCCGCCGGTGCATATTCGTAATCGACCGTTCCAAACTCGAGTGCACTTAACAGCAGCGTTCTCCCAACTTAGCAGAGATCATTGCCAATGCTGAATGACCTACGAAATCAAACCAGAATCGGTCTACTGAGTATGATATTGCCACCCTTAATTTTTTAAAACGTCAATTTTACCGGCTCTACACGATGCGGTGAACGTTTCATTCGAATGTTGGCTTCCAACGCTTGATTCAATTCCGACAACAGCCCGAAATTTTTTTTATATGAAAAAACCAAGCTTAGGAGTAACTAGTAACTTTATACTACCAGTCCGTCATGTCGTTCAGTTCAGTGTCTACTAGTAAGCTTGGTTTGAAGAATAGAGGAGAATAGGAAAGGTTAGAGGGGGTCTGGAGGGTGTAGAAGGAAATGACCATGAACCTCACGTTGAACTCTAAGGTGTTGACGAGTTCGGAAATACTGACTACGGGTCCACAGTCGAGTTGTTCTATCCATAAACGAACTTCTAGACCGTATTGTGTGCGAAAAGGGGGCTGTAGGGTATGGGAGTGAGCAGAGCGGGCTTGTCTTGTGTTGCGGGAAAAATGTTGCCGTGCAGGCAGGAGGTCCTGAATTTCAGTGGCTATGGAGGCGCGAAAGGGCCATCACCAATGAGTTTGAGGGCACGATTTTGCACCTTGTCGAGACAAGCCAAGGCGGTTTTTGGAGCGCCTGCCCAGATATACGAGTTGTATTTAAGGCGGGGCCGAATGTAGGATTTGTAGATTGTAGCCAAGGCGGCTGGCTGCAGGAGGAACTTCCATCTCTTGAGAAATCCAAGGCATTGGAAGACTTGCTTGGCGATCTTGAATACGTGATCATTCCATCGCAAATCCTCCGTTAACACTAGAACTACCGACGCACAAGTCTGTAATTTTAACAATTTTTTACACCTTTAATCTGATACACATTCAAGTTCGAATTAGTAATTATAAATGGAAAAAGGTTTTTTAATATTTCGTAATGATTAATCTTATTGAATTTTAGCATAAATCTGAAGAGAATTCAAGAAATATGTAATTCAATGAAGGAAGAAATTGAGTATCCGTCAATTTGACGGGTCTTGGTAGTTCTAGTGTTAAAGTTACCCCTAGGATGTTGAGAGTTGAGTCAGCTGTTATTTATCCTCGCCTACGGAAGTGGAGGGAAGGTTGGTGCAGGTTTTAGTGGAGAACAAACAGTACTTGGTTACGGTTTCGTTGAAGTCGACGCGATTCATTTTGCCCCAATGAAGAGTCGATTCGATATCCCGGTTGATCGAAGTGGACATCAGAAGACGGTGTTAAAGACAAGGTATGGCACGTGCTTGTTTTATATTGTCGACGGAGTAAGAGAAATGGAAAGAACCGTCATCGACGAACCAGTGAAGTAGGTTGGAGGAGATTGAGAACAGATCATTATTGATTAGAAAGAGTGCGGGAGAGAGATGACCCCTGGGGAACTCCAGCCGAAATCGCATAGGGGTTGGATTCGACGCCATCCAATGCTACCTTTATTGAACGGCCTGAAAGAAAACTTTAAATCCAGTTCCTTAGAACTATCCGTATCAAAATACCAACGTTGTACGCTTGTCATTGGACACTCGTAGTTCGAACATCGGCCACATGATGCGTCTTACCAAGGTTGGAGGATGTTCATAGCATCGTTTAGAGCCGGCTCAAAGTGTGTTATTGTGACGTTGCCCCTTTGTAGTCACATTTTACATACTTTCTAAAAGCTAAGATTTGCAGTGTTGAAATAAAATGGGAAGGCAGGGGGTCGAGCTAAATCTAAGGACATCTCAACAATTCCGGGCACCAAGAGGTGATAAGCCGGGATTGAAGCACCAAGTACACTTCGTATACGTGGCTCCAGCAAGGTGGCGTCACACCTCAAACAGCGAGAGCCACCATGTCCTTCCACCGTGAGCAATTCTCCAGAAAATTGACAAATCGATTTGGTGACATAGTGTGGCCAGTCAGATCGTCAGATCTCACCAATGGATTTTTTTCTGTGGGAGTATCTCAAGTATACGATAGCAACCCAACGATCATATCGGGATTAAAAGGAAATATCGGGCAAGAAGTGAACGCTATTAATCAATCACTATTGAAACTCTTCGCTCGGAATAATCTCGAAAGATTCAATAAACGCAAAACAGTTTTTCATATCAATTCGTTTCATTTATAAATCCTAAATCTGTCATAATACTCAATGTATAACGATATCAGCTTGTCCTCGCTGGAATGAGCTCTTTCTAATTTGAAATGAAGCAACGCGGACAAATTTGGACTATGAATAAAACTGTCCTTTCTGTGCCGTAATTTAAAAAAGAAACGATGCAACGATTTTACAATTAATTTTAGATTAGACAAAATTTAATTTAAAGTTAGCTTAGAAATGTCATAAACTCAATATTCATGAGCTCGTTCTTTCAGAAGCTAACAAAAAGTCAAATTGATGATGCTAATGCTACCTTTCCACACAATTTTTTTACCTTTAATTTCAAAAGTAAACTCCTACATCTAAGAATCATATTAGTAAACCCCAGAAACCATTCAGCTAATGACTTTTGTGTTAAACTGCACGAAACGCGCATAATTGACATCTATTAAATTAATTGATAAGAAACGTTCTAAAATCATGAAATCATGAGCCGCGGTAATGTAATGGCCGTAGAAAAAATCAATTCATATAATTAAATAAAAAACTCTTAATTAGAAGATTAAGGTCAAGTTGAGCCAAGGACTTTCCAGCTGGAGAGTAGCTTGTATGTAGAAATATTCGTGTGTAATCAATATCATTATATCAAACACTTTCCGCCTGCTGATGCAAGGAAGCTATCTCGGGGGTGGAGCTAGGTATTTTGGCGCCCAATGCACAGTACTGCGCCCTGTGATGCAGATCGGCGGCGGCTATTGAATTTGTCAGGGTAGGTTGGTGATGACGAAGGAGGAGATCAAAGATTAAGGAGATTCCCACTCCTTACAAGAGGGGCTAGAGGCGACAAAGCGATGACTGATGTTAAGTGGGTATTAAGTAAACAAGGGTTGAACTTGGTGGTATTGGTGACCTAAGAAAGTGAAAGTTACACAACAGCTCTTGATACTTGTATGGATTTATTAACCAGGACCAAATCAAGTCACAAATCATTAAAATTTTTATGCATTCGTTAATACAATCGTCGAACCATCCCCAGTTTTATACTTCCACTGCTGACAATCATTATTCCGAATATAAACATCCCCCCACCCCCGTCCTCAAGCCAGTTTTTAATTAACATAAAATCGAGAGAGAAAGAAAAAAAAACACAGCAAAAATCCTCCCTCTTTAATGACATCCTGTCAAGCGTCATTTCGCGCAAGGACTTGAGGACATTTGAACGCAGCTAACCCAGTTCCTGGCGAAGCGGATTTATCACTAACCTAGAAATGCATTTTCACCTGAATGAGCAGAGAGCAGCACACTTACCGGAGGATTTTCAAACGATATTGATTTTCGCATACCCGGAACCAGGCCCTTATCCGCAAAAGGACCTTTCCGGTTATTCATGAGGGCTACGTGCTCGAACATAAACTCAAAAACTTTTATTTAAAAGTCAAAACTTCAAAACCGAAAAACGTAAACAACACTGGCTTCGCAAAAACTGGGCGAGTATGAAACGAACGAACCACTGTAGAACCAACCGACTTCGATTTGATGAAGCAACGCGACCGACAATCTCCGTACCGTGGAAAATCGATCTGCGTTTGTTGCGTGCAACAGTTTGTCGGTGACTATTGTCAGCCTTTTCTTTTGTTAGCGGATTATAAGGATTAAGGGATGAACGCTTTCTAGGGGAAAACGGTGCATATTGGTGTAGGCTCAAGACACAGACGGAACGAATTCGTAACCCCATACGAGTGTTTGGCATGCGCCGTTTTTGTTTACCCAGATACGTCAATTATTGAGAAGGGTTTTTTCTATGATTATTTAAATTTACAAACTCGGATTGACGTCATCGAACACGTGGGGCGGAAATCGAATGACGAGCAACGGAAGCTTTCGTAAAGCTTTAAGGGTTGACCAGAATAGTTGGGGAAAGTTACATAAGATGGCGCTTCGGTACTTTAAAGGAATTTGTTAACGGTTAATTCGAAACATATAATCATTAGACTGTAGTGGGTTCCAAAAATACGTGCAGGATGTTTTTATTCAAAATGAAAAACAAATCCATCCTTTTAACATCTAACGTCATTTGCGTTTTTACACGACTGCCCCCAAAAAAAGGAGTGTAATGTGGTCAGGTTTCATGTGTGTATGTACGTTCCTTTGTTCCAACATACTTCTAAACGCCTGAACGGATGTAGATAGCGGAAGTACCATTAGAATCGTTCAATGAGTAGGAGTAACGTGGGCTAGGTTAATCTTTAAAAAACAATATTGCGGCTGTCAGAGGCAATTTATGTCAAACTCGATTTTTTTTTCTTTTGATTGGGTAATGAGCTAACAAAATCATGTAGAATGTATGATTTGATGGCAGTACCAGCCAAAACGTACGTGCAACGTCCGAAATCAGATTTTAGACCCCAACAAAACAGGAGGTTTTCCAAATGCTGTAAAATTTGGTGTTGGTTGTAGGTAATGCTCAGAAAGAGCATTAACGTTGTTCATGGTTTGGTCAACGGAACTATGGGTATCATTCGTAATATTGTGTGGCCTGCACTACGTCGTGACCAACGTCTTTGTAGAATTTAATGACAGAACAATACAATACTCTTGGAGTGGGTGTCAAAATTGAGCCAACTACTACCGAATTTGACTCTTTGAGGGAACAAGAAAAAGTATAGCGTTGTATGCTGCCAATAATTTTGTGCTACGCCGAAACAGGGCCCAAAGTTCAAGACACAACACTAGATCGCAAGTACTTTTCCTTAGTAGTCGCTCACTGTGCCCCGGATGGTTTCCCTTCCAATAGTTTACTGTGTCAAAAACCTGGGTATTGTTGTCGATTCCAAACTCTCCTGCTGCAATCATGACTCATTGCTGCTCTCTAAGATCTATGGCATACTTCGTAAACTATGGCTGCATGGCAGTCTGTTATCCTCGCCTATTCGAGCCAAACTTATCAAATCTCTCGTTTTTCCTCATTTCCTTTACGGCTCGCTGGTATATATTTCCTTCGACTTTTCTTGCCGTCAGTGCCTTAGAGTCGCATTTAATGATTGCATTAGGCTCATTTTTCTTATGAGAAGACTTGAACATGTGTCCGTTGTCCAAAATTCCTTACTGGGTTGTGACCTCTTTCAATTCCTCGATCTCATGGCTAATAATTTTCGGGATTCCTCTTCAGTGAGGGCAATCTGATCCCGCAAACCGCAATGAAGTACGCTGAGATCACTCCTTCTTTGAAAGAAGATCTCCTTAGATGTCCACCTTCGGAAGCACGGGCACCAAATCGGAGACGCGGCACAAAAAAGCGACCACTTGGAGAAGACAGGGTGGCGCAGCCTGATAACGTTTTACGTGATGTTTGGAAGCTGGGTATTCTGTGTATAAGCTGCTAGAGTCTGTGTGGCTCCAGAGGAAGAAATATTTTCTTAATAAGAAGAGGGTTAGATCCTCTGGATCTTCTCCAGGCCACCATAACCCGCGAAAATGGAGAATGCTTTGGTCATACAGTTTGAAAAGCTTTCACAAAAGTCGGACTCACCCATAAATAAGCCTAGAAAGGCTTCGAAGCCAACCTTCTGTCAGATGGCAGAAAGTGTCAGAATGAGCGTGCTTGCAACTGACTAGGGAGTCTTTTGTAGGCGAGGGCTGGGTTGGCTCAAGTTTCAGAACAGCTCAGGTGTTTAGGGGTCGATGCGCCCCCTGCGATGGGTCCCTTTAAGCCCTGGAAGGAGCAAGCCTCGTGGCTGTGGACGAGGGGAAGCTGCCGCGAAGCCATGTAGTGTTCGGGTACTGCCTGGCGGCAACAGAAGACCTTAGTGACATTGTGTTGAAAGGGATAGTGGTCCAAAACAAGACCTCAATGAGGTAGGAGTGGAGAGTACTCCACAAAGTGCTCAGCACACTATGCACAAAGATGACCTTTTCTGTGGACCAAAGGTCTTTTGACGAGCCGAGGCGGGCGAGTAGCCAAATTGGATACAAGTTTGGTTGGGAAAAACTTAGGATAAAGCCCATGACCAAAGCTACCCCTGCCAAACTTGAAAAATTTTCCATCAGCGACAGCCGGCAAACATTTCCGCTCCAGCTACCAAGGCAGCACAAATCTTGAGGGTACCAACTAAACCCTTGCAGGAATCTGCTCCGGCAATGCAAGAAGTAAGTTGGTCGAATGTCAGGAAGGAGAACACTGCAATTCAAAACTGCTGGTAGGAGAAGCCCTTTTTCATGAGGAGGTTACTCTCTCCACCATCTCAACCTTACTGGCGACTTGGGCCAGCTCTAATGAACAGCCATCCGATACAAACAACCAAATAGCCTCCAAAAAGGCTGGTGATGTTGGCGAAATGACGGGTAAGCAGCTCTGGGAAGAAATGCTTTCTCTATTGCCGCGCTACAGGAGTGGCTGTGATACTAAAACCACCATCGAAATCCTTAGGGGACAGCACAGCTCAAAAAGGCTCGTAAAAGGGGGAACAAAATCCCCTAAGAAAATGAACACTTCTTCCAAGATAAGGCTCCCTCGGCAGCGCTCAAAAAAGGTTTATCTAAGACAACCGAAAATACAAGTTATGTGATGTGAAAGCGTCGACCAAAAGGCGCCGAGAGGCAATCTCGCTTCACCCTCAACAAGGTCTAGGGTCGGCACTCCAAGCTTACTAACCTGTCTTAAGAGAATTTGACAAGGAATCTTAACTCGTCGGTCAAAGTCAGTCAAAGCTCTTCGTATCTAATTATTTAACCATGATATTCAAACTGCATAGAAAATGATATTGCCAGTATTCATATGAATTCAATACTTGGATGCTTATCAAAAAACACTCTGGCCTCTTAGTCTCACTCGACAGAAAAGTAGTTCGTAGATTCGATTGTGAACTCTACAATAACTGTGTTCCAAAATTCGAGCAAAGTTCTTGCAAACAGTTGGCTTCTACTCGTAGCTACTTCTCAACAAAGGCATAAGTAGCTACGAGTAGAAGCCAACTACTTGCGAGATTTTTGCTCAAATTTTGGAAAGCAACTAAAGTGAAGAGGTGCCTGATGAGAGTGTTCTGCCGTAGGACTTATCAGATGCTATGGTGAGGACCACATCTCCTCTCCGCCGGTGGATGGCGTGATCCAGGATGTCAAGAGCTTTGAGATGCAAACCTGATTGACACCAGCACCCAATCGAGACCGAAAGGCACAGTTCTGACAACAACGCCACGCACAAAGATATTATATCACATAATCTATTAACGACGTAGCGTCTCTGTGGATCTTTCTTGAGTGTTTGTTAGAAGGCCAATTATATATTATTAGATTAATGTTTTTTAAACATTTTGCTGAAAAGATAGCACAACGAAGACGACGTTAAAAGATTTTATGCAATACATTTATCTACACATTTCTCTAAACAATTATTGATTTTTAGACATACAGAACAATTATGCTAATTGCTTTGTATAATTTATGACTAATTCGGCTACTTATAACCCAATTTCAATATGATACAAAACAAATTATCCGAACTGGTATTATTTATAAAGTTCTACACATGCGATTTTAATAATATAACCCAGACCATTCTAAGAGTACAATTTTGGCATAACATAAAACGCAATCTTCGAATCTGCCTTATATCTAAATTTGGCTCGTGAAGTCTTTGATTGATTACAAATAAAATAAACTATAGTAGAGAAGCTTAAATGCACAAAATTAAATCTAAAGATATTTTTTTGTGTGTTTTATCAGATACAAATCTTTATATGCATTAGTTTATTAAAAATAACGTGCCTCAGGCATAGATATCCACAATAATATAACAAATTATTGCTATTGCTGATTAATTTCTTTCATTCACTCTCAATCAAAAAAAAAAAAAAATAATAATAACTTTCTCCCTTTTTTTACTTAAATCCCACATATAACCTCCACTTTCATATAACATTTCCACCTGTCTGGCAACACCTCTTTCTAATTATTAATTAAATAAGCATAATATATTTTCAATTTCCCACATTCATTTCTCACATCGCCTTCCATATAATATGCACATATACGTTCGACGTCACCGCCCTTGGTGCAAATGCCCTTGTACAAAAGCCGGTATCGTGAAAGTAAACAACCCACCCCCAACCCCCATACACAGTTGCATGTCATTCAGAAAAGCTTCGGAATCCGACGATAAAAACAAAATTACCCCGAACCATCCAGCCTATATAGTATAGGCCCCACTGAAGGCTTCGATTACCATCCCCCCATAATCATCCCGCATCCTTATGGCGAGCGCACCTGGTTGAGGAGCTGCACAGCCAACCACAGGACATGACCTCGGCTTCTTTCCCAATGTGAACGTACGCGCGCAACACTATACATATTGCCGCTCGTAAATTCAATGGCATATCGGCTGCACTGTGACGTCACCGTTAATATGTGACACCTTTAAGCCGGTGATGTGCCAAGAAAATCCAATAAAAATAGACAAAGTTCAATGCGTCGTCCACAAATAAAAAATTAATATTTTTTTTTTCTTTTTAGAAAGCCTTGACAAAGTAGAAGAAATTTTGCAACTACGTGGGGGGCTCCGCCACTGACACTGGCTGGCAGCCCCGAAAATAAGAATCCACCGCTCAGACTGGACTAGTTCTATCACAGAAATTCATGACGACGGAGTTGGAGCGCTTCCAAAATAACAGACGGAGAAAAAATTTGGCTTAAAACTAAAAAAAATAAAATTCATAACCTTTAAAAAAAGTCATTTTTTCAGTGTCTGTTATTTTTTTATGCCAAAACATTCGAAAATCGCGAGGGTGGGTAAAAATAACACGAAAGTAGTTGCGTCTTACCTGCTTAATTAGTGGCAGGAGCGTCTGCTCGATGGACTTAAGCTTCAACTCGGGGATAAACACAAACTCAGACATGATTTTAGCACTTTTATGCTCTCAACTCTTTCACTTCAAAGCTGGACCACACTTTTATGAGAAAGGCACAAATATTTAATTTTATTTCATTTTTTTATCACCCTCTATTTTTAAAACACAAACAACGAAAATTATAGCAAAACAACAACATCAAAAAACACTAAAAAAATATTCGCGTTTCGCGCACACTTTTTTAATAATCCCCAAAAGACTGCTAGCAGCGCCACCACAGTCCATAACCAACGAACAACGGAACCGAACTAGACAACGTCCACGGCTTACTTTACACACGATCCACGTATGCAATATGCCCCCACCCTCCACCCACATCCCTCCCGACTAGCCAAACCCTCCCCCCTCCCACCCGCCACCCTCACCGGCCACCTTTGGCTAATCTTCCATACAAAAATTTCCCCGAGAGTTTCCCAAAGAATTTTCCAAGACGGCGGCGGCAGCCGGGTAATAGCAACAACAAAAACACGACAGCAACGCAGCGCCAGCGGGAAAACTATGAACAACGATGACGTCATGTGTTTGTAAATTTTCGCGTGATTGCGAGGAAATCTTATTTCTGGACGCGTTTTCGCGACGGGAGGCGTCTTCAAGAAAAGGTGGATTTCCTCCCAAAAGAAAAGCGGAAAGTGTTTGTGTGCTATCCAAGTGAGGCGTTTCATAATGGATTTTTTGCGTGGGGAGAGGGGGTGGTGGTGGGTAATTGCAGCAGAAGGGAGGATTTTTGTTGTAAACTGTGTAACATGGTGACTAGGAAAGTCTTGACAATACACTGTTTACGAAATACTTAAAATTCGCTACCCTTTTTTACGTGACAGAGGAAAGCCCAATGATACACGGCTCAATGCATTGATCAATTAGAACTCTCAATTTTCAGTTGATAAACCGAGGGAGGGTGCTCAATCCCGTAAGCTATGCTCGGATCATATCTTGGCCTATTAACAGTTCGACTTGCACCGAGCCGTGTATCATGGGTGCTAGTCACCCTGTGCATTGCTAGTCTTGACATGTAGGACTATTATCCTATAGGAGTGTTTAGACGGTTCGATTCCAGGAATATTCCTCGCGAACGTTGAAGATGAAGGGGGAAGTGGGGATGATGAGAGGTGCCACCCCACCTCTCCCCTCATCCACAAAGCTCTCTGGGCCCTATGTCTAGCAGTAAGCTTCTTCTTCTTTTTCGCTCCAAAAGTGCTGCCCCATGGCTTACTTATGATACTACCAAAACCTTGATCAGTTTTTCTAGGCGTTTGTTGCTAAAGCTGGAAACAGATCCACTCGTGCGAGTGGTGCGTGCGGCGACGGTTTCACAGTATGGGACGAATTTTTCGTTGTCCCGGCTTTCCTATCATCAATAGTTCCACAGCCTGATATTGGCCTTGGCTTCCAGCAACATCCTCTTCCAGAACTATCGGGCCCTGGTTTGAAGTTTCCAATTTCTTATACCTAGGGTACGAAGAAGAAGATCTATGAACCCTAGGAAAAATAAATTGGAGACCTCAAACCAGGGATCGATATTTCTGGAGGAGGATGCTGCTGTATCTGCATAATTTTTTTGGCTTCTTGGGTCTCTCTGGGTCCGTGTCGTATTTTGTTGTTTGGTTTTGGGCAACTGGGACCTTTACAAGAAAGCTATTAGCAAGTATAACAAAGATTTCAGAAGTTCCAAGCGAAGGTCATGGAAGGCCTTCTGCGAAGAAATAGACAAGCTTCCAGCCTCCATGAGGTTACACAAAGTCCTGTCTAAGGATCACTCCAATGCCATCGTCGCTCTCAATATTCCTGAAGGGTTCTTTATAAAGCACTCATTGAGCACTTATGAGCACTTATTTCCCGGGTTGTCAAGTAACTGACCCTAAATCGACCCTAAAGCCTAACACTGGATCGGAAGTAAAACTTGCCCATCGGTCCTACAATAGGAATAAAGGCTTGGGTAAGATTCAATGGGCCATTGTCCATCGGGGAGAAGGTCGTATAGGGAGCAAAATCCGATAGACCTTTCAGCCTCTCCTCATTTCTCATGAAAACGATGGAGAAGGTTTTAGACAGACATATTAGAGAGGGTCTTACAGCGAACCTACTTCACTGCCTGCAGTTTGCCTACCGGCCAGGCAGATCTACAGAAACGGCCATTCATGTGCTAGTGAGAGATATCGAGAGGTCCCTCCGGGCCAAGAAAATCTCTCTGCACCTTTGCATACATTGATGGTGTGTGTGACAACGTTGTCTTTGACGCGATCAATAGTATGACTGGGTGTATATAGTCCAACGAGCAAAATATGGCTCTGGGCACTACCCCTACTGTTTTTCAGGCTGCTATTCAACTGTGTGCTCAGAATTGTATAAATTGAGCTCTAAAGAGCTATAGCATTGTTTTTTTCTAGGACAGCCAGGCTGCACACTTTTTTGAGTTTCGCTATAGCATTGGCCTAATTTACTTCTATTTAATTTACAACGTAGTTCCAAGCACTACTAAGAAGCTTGTATGGGCTCGTTCCATCGCAGACTGTTGTTTAATACCTAGAATGTTAGCCTTTTAGATGCAGGCCCTGCACTGAAACGGAAAGAATGGTGGAAGATATTTTAATGGAGATAGTATTTCAGGATTCATTTGACCTCAATCAAAAATGAATGTTTTATCCGTAAAGGCCCAAAAGCAAAACGAAGTGTAGTCATAAACTTAGCTTTAGAGTGGTTTTATAAAGATTAAGAACAGGACGTTTTTAAATATTGCAAATAGTACAGGTAATAGTATTGACCCTTGAGGAACACTGGCGGAAATGTCATTTCATTTAGTTTTGATGCTATACAGAACTACATTATTGGAGTGACTATCAATTCAGTGCTTCCTGCAGGAGGACACACACTTTCAGGTTAACTGCGCAGTTTATCACGTGTCTCGTCATGTCTGATCGATAAACTGTGTGAACTGTGCTATTTTGATCTATTTTCACTCGGTACTCTGACCCTGTTTTGCTCCGATACACTGCGCAGGTCAGACAGTTCATTGTTCAGTTCTCTCAGTTCCGTCTAATTGCCATTATTGAAAAGATGTACTCAAATGAACTGAGCAAAAAACGGCATAACGAACTGATGAACCCACACTTTAATTCAGTTTATAGTACAGGTTTTTACACAGTTCAACAGCGCAGTTGAAACTGAGAGTTTGTGGGCCGCTTTAGGAATGGTGTGAAATGCTGCTTTTCACTAATATAATTTTCGAGTTTGTTTTTTTTAACAGACCTACAACCGTGATCCGATTCTAAGAGTTCTCTCCAGAGGTCTGGATTATGAGCTAAGAGTATTCAGTTTGGCATTCTTATCTCTAGGCGTCCTGCTCCACGCGCTCCTTCCGCGGATTTGGGGTCTCCCTCGCAATTTTAGTCTAACTAAAAATAACGGACGAGCACTAAGCCTGTTCCGCAACGCCTTGGGACTAAGGCGATCGACTACCATACCAGATGTCAGCGGTTGGAATGCATTCTGCGACATGGTTCTTCGTCTTTCCATTTTTCCCACCTAGATAATTTCTCATCTTTAGCCTGAGCCAAATATGACGTGCCATACCGTATCCGTAAGTACCTTAACAATCGAGTATTGTATATATACAAAATCATTAAGTTTATTTAGGTCGGTGCCATATGAACGCTTAGGTTCGCATGTTAGGGTGCGTGCGTCATATTTGGTTCAGACTTTTCTTGTCTTACCTTTTTACAAAAAATAATCAAGACGACTGCACTCTGTTGGAATTCTTTGGAATAAAGCCACGTGCAGTAATACATGCTTCATGTACAGTCCCTACTAAAGCAATGGCCTTAATTCGTCTAGCCTCACCAGACCTATGAGGTAGTTCTACACATATTACAAAGCGGCGGGCTGTTGATAGGTTTTGGTATATTCTGCTAGTTCCAAATCTTAAGTCAGTGTAGATTTGTTTTGCCTCGCTAAACGTTCAAGAATGCTATCGCCTACCTAATTTTGTTAGTGGCTTTCAGTCGGAACCTGTGCAAATCTTTAAACCCTAGCTAGCAATACAATGAGGCTAATCCTGTTGACACAGAGTATCACTTCACTATATGCTTCGTTTCAATTGTAGACCCCAGGAGAAAGTGTTAAACAACATGCAACAAGACTAAGAGTTAGCTTGACTGCAGCACGGAGAGATTATGCAGCCTTTTCATATCGCCAAGGACTTCATCAGAATCGTATCGATCACTACAGGACAATGGTTAATTTGGAAACATTCGGCCAAATCTAATACAACTCTCGCTGTGCGGAGGGAAAATCCGGACACGCAGTCGAAGAAGTTCTTCGCAGTCACAGCCATAGACCAAACTTTTCTCTTTGAAGCTTAAAGTAGCTGATATGATCCGGAACCTGAATAGGACGGCCTGGATCTAGTCACTCCGAACAATTTAGGCTATACTCGCGAAAAGTTTTGTTTTCACGTGGCCGAGTTACAAAACGGTGTGGTTCTAATTTTATCGCTGTGTGTTTTGACGGGGCAATGGCGCATAAACCATCACAACACGATCGTGAAGACCATCGTATGAGGCTGGATAAGTAAATCCTCAGAACAATATTAGAAAGACTACTGTGGTGTTATTGAAAGGTCGGTTTACATGTTCTAAGCGCAAAGGTTAATATCCACGTCTCTCCAATGTGAACGAAGCATTTGTGTTTTATAATTCTTTCGTGTATCTAATCTCCAAAAAAAAATTAAAAACTTTTAATTACTATTGAATAAATTTCAGTCAATACCCCGTCCCACTCAACGTACAAGTATAACCTCCCACCACCACTTAAGATTGCCGCTCTCACGAAAACCAACAACCATTTAACCATCCACATTCAGATGTCGCATGTCTGAGCGCAATATTCCACTATCCACCCCCAAACTCCGCCACAAATAAAACAATGCTTGACCCGGGAGCACATTAGCAATCAGCAGTCAACAGAAATCGGATTTGTAACGTTGAATGCCATCACTTTAAAGGAGCTCCAGCAGTGACCTTGGGCGGAATTGTAATAATTTGTTTCTTGCCTCCCCCACAAGGGGTTCGGGTTGTTGTGTAACCACCCCCAACCACGGAGATGTTCAACTAGAATGGCAGCCACCATGATTACCCCCCATGAACCGCCGCCATTTGTTAAAAATTTATTGCAACTATTTCCCTCATTTTAATCATTCCAAGGGAGGAAGTATCGGCGACCTTCGTGCGACAAAGTATTGGATATGTTGCCAATAATAACCCGTTCGAGTGGCGTCGACGACGTGTAATCGCTTCCGACATTTTATGTTTTGCCTCAAGAGAGGGAAATGGTTTTTATTTGTGTAAGAAAGCGCCGAGTTGTTGCCAGAAAATCAGAGGAAAATTATGGAAAATGTTCAACCGAATGTGGATGGTAAGAAGTTGATCAATACTCGAGAGTGTTGAAGTTGGAAGCGGTATGAAAGGCTTTATTTTTGGGATTTAGTATGTTTGTAGACCACCTTAACTCAATTGAAAAACAGGAATTGATAAAACAGAAAAGACAATGAAGGTCAGATCAACTTACTGCTACGCTACAGGGGCCACCCCAGTTCTTGTAGGATTCGCGCCTTTTAAAGTCTCTTCTTTCTTTCGTTTCTACTTATTGCTAGTTAACTCTAGCCAGCTCCTCTTACATGATGTATAAGTTCGTGTATGGTCATTCCACAGTGAAGTTTTTCTAGTCATAAACGAAGTGTGCACGAAATATAGGCGCCCGACTTTGCGAATCATCGTAGGAAGAATATACCGAAGATGTCGTGGTAGTCGCCAAACGGAGTAACAAATAAACAAATTGACGACGTTCTAATTGAGACAAGCGGGGTACGAGTTCCTGGACATACGAACAATTAGAGGATCGTGCTACGCGGACCACTATCTAGCCAAGGTGAAATTGATAACCCGGATAACAACCAAAACGCATAAATGGCAAACACAACCAAAATACGATATAGATAAGCATGCCTACCAGCATGCTGTCGTACAAAATTTGAAAGAGTCGGAAGAACAGGCCAAAATAAACGACAAATGGGAGCATAAAAGGGGCAGCAAAAAAAACAATAGACTGGGCCCCAGATAGACTACATTTGACTGGCAGACCCTGATAGGACAAAAGAAACGTGAATTATGGAATATGGACCATTCGGTACCTTACACCCAAAGAAATTAGACTAGATGATGATTGGAAGAAAGCGATAATATGTCCAATAGGGTGGTTCAAAAATGCCAAAAAAAATTCAAAAAAACGTGCACCCCCCTATCTTTAAGTTCAATTAAAATGATGATTTTTGGCGGCAACCGGAGAATTTTTGATTCACACTAACCATTGCCGCCGAGCACATTTCGTTTTAGAGATTTGCGATTTTTAACAGCTGTTTTTGACAGCTGTCATGTTGCAAACCTTTGATTTGACGTTATATTCGTAATCAGCGACCTCGAAAACCCTCTATAGCACGAAATTTCACGTCATTTTGAAAAAAATGTAAAAAAAGGCAATATTTTGTTCATAGTTGACAGCGTTTTTGACAGCTGTCATTTGTCAAACCTTCGATTTGACGTCAAATTCGTAATCAGCGACCTCGAAAACCATATAGAAACCACGATCTAGGTAGTTTAATGGACGTAAATGAACAGAATTATCAAATTTTTATTACCGTTTAAAAATCGTAAATCTCTAAAACGAAATGTACTCGGCGGCAATGGTTAGTGTGAATCAAAAATTCTCCGGTTGCCGCCAAAAATCATCATTTTAATTGAACTTAAAGATAGGGGGGTGCACGTTTTTTTGAAATTTTTTTGCCATTTTTGAACTACCCTAATGTCCAATACACAAGAAAGGAGATAAATTAACCAGTAAAAACTACAGAGGCATCTCAATCCTCAGCACCAACTACAAAACCTTCACTTGTGAAACAAAAACTAGAACCTCTGGTAGAATGGGTAGACTCTGCAACGGCTGACGCAGAGCCCAACATCCGGAATTGGAGACCTGCTGCAAAGGACCGTCAAACTTGGAGAAATGCCTTAGAGGGGGCCGGGCCTCGATTTGGACTCTAGCGTCAATGAATAGATGGTCAGCAAATGCGCGAGTCGACGAACGCTGCGGCGTATGAGCCGGGACTCGCGGAGAGGCCCGAATTTCTGTGTCTATGGCATATAGACTCTATGTCCGTCAATGCGTTTTTAGAGTAAATACATACTAGAGATTTTTTAAAATTTTGAAAATCTCACGTGAGATTATGGGGGGGGGATTGCATGATAGAACGGTTGTTGGGATGTGGGTTCGACCCTTTCGGTCCACACGATCAACTTCCCAGTATGATGGAAGGAAGCTCTTTGAAATAACGATAAGAATGGCAAGGCTTATCTAAAGAACTTTTTTTGTTGAACAGTGGCAAACAGACATGTCCCTGGCACTTCGTTCGCTACACTATAAAGCGAATTCATTTTGAGCGTGTTGACGCGCTGATGATAAACTGCAATGGTAAAAACTTCATTTTCAATTCGAACGATTTCAGGAGATAGTACCAAAATTAATCAATGTAACGGATTTGTCAAACTTGTCCGAAAAGGCCAAACTGTAATCAATCCCGCGATGAACTCAATTCCCAAAACTGTAGGACATGGAAAGCAATCCGCCGTTCAATCAGTTCTGAACTAAAGTTTGAAAATTTCGTCATGTTTGTAATGGTTAACGTATTTGTTGAATGGTTTTTAAAGAAAACTCGGATTTTGACGAGTGATGACTCTTTGGGAAGCTATTGCTCGGCTGAATCCATAAAAGTGAACTTCATTTTGAACGGGTGTCATTCCAACGCTTCGATCGGCACCTCAATGAAGTCAATATCATTTTTGGTTTGCGTTCTATCGAGCATGTACAAAAATCACTTACGCCCTTTAAACATAGATACCGCTTGATCGAATTTTATGAAAATCTTTTCAAAGCGTACTTTCGGTAATACGCTACGATCGGCACCTCAAAGAAGTCGGTATCATGGCTGGTTCGTGCTATATCGTGCATGTACAAAAGTCACTTACGTCGCTTAAACAAAAAAAGGCTAGACCGAATTTCATGAAAATCTTTTTAGATCATATTTCGGTTAATACGCTTCGAACGGCACCTCAATGAAGTCGATATCAGTTTTGGTTCGCGCGATATCGTGCAGGAAAAAATGACCACATCCGTACGCACACACACACACATACTTCCTCCCAATTTTTTGCTTAAAATGCTCCTGGGACCTTGAAAGATGAAAATACGTTGAAATTTTCGATTTCGATTTTCGGACCGATTGCAATAACTTCCTATACTGGGAAGTTAACAAGGACCCAAGGGAAAGAAGAATATCGTGCACATAGAAAGGCTGGGTGGATAAAATCAGCCAGATTCAGATAAACCGCCTTAAAAGGTGCAGTGTGTCAATGCACTTCGAACAGCTTTCGAAGTTTCTGGAATAGTGTGGAACGAATGTCGGAGAAAATAATATTGATATTGATTAATATGATGTAGAAATTCGATAAGAAAAACTGTCTTAACTTTGGATTTCAACTGCCGCATGCGCTTCTTGCTTTATTTATTCTGTAACTGACGCTTCCTCCTGCACGTGATTTTCGGTAGGACTCACAATTTATCTGCTAATTTCACGTGACGGTTATTCTCGATAAGCAAACGCAAGATCAAGACAATAACAACTGATATAGACCAAGGCAAGACAACAAGACCAAGACCATTTTTGCTCAACACTATTCTCAACATGTAGATTAAGTCTCAAAGGGGACAAAGCCCCATCAACCTTCCTTCACCCCTAAAAATCACCCCAAGAGGCTAGGGATATAACTGATTTCTGAATGTAAAACAAATGTTGTAGTCCAGCCAACGGCTACACCAAACAACCCCCTCCCCCGCTTTTGACCCTTCAAACATTTAAAACCCATCCCCGTAACGTCTCCCCAGCCCCACCACCACCCATCCTATGGATTTTTCTGATTACTGTATTGACAGGAGATCAAAAGCCTCCCCTCCCTCTGCCCTCTCGGCCCAAACTTTCACCACCCGCAACCTTCGCACCTCACCACCCAATACAGCTCCGAAGAAGATTGGGATAGATTTAACTGATCATGAGTATTGGCGAACCAGAATCTGCCAAAATGGAGGTGCCAAAGGCGGTAGCAAAATGGCGGTGTCAATATGGCGGTGCCAATATCTTCTTCTTCTTTAACGGCTCTAAAACCGTGATCCGATCCTGACCTCTCGCAACTATTCTCTCCACCGGTCCCGATTCTGAGCCGATGTCATCTAGTTTGGCATCCCTAAGCTCTGAGCGTCCTGAAGCGGGTTCAAAAGGCTTACTATAGTAAACCACGAAGTAAGCTGTGGTTATGCTGCGTCGTATCTACAATATTTGGATTTTGTGCTGTACCTACTTTTTAGCCATTTGATCCGCACAACAACCGGAGAAGGCATATCGCGACAAGTACTTTCATTGTACTTACATAATCCATAATATATGGCATGGGCCTAAAAACGTATTAAAAGTAATAATTTCATAGTTGTAAATAGAAAGTGTTCAAGTATAGTTATAACAGAAACATTAAAAAAATTAATGGTTTTGGATGTGAAGTATCACGTCCGTATTTTAACGTGACAACGTCTATTAATTTGAACGTGACAACGTCTGTTATTACGTTTTGTATTTTTCCCGTGTAGAGGATAAATTAACGAAAATTTTGAGCCATTAACCACCCCCTAACATGTATGGGGGCGGAGATATGATTTTTTTTTGTGTGCGGGACATTTTCACACGCGCGTCCTATCTTAAACCGATTTAATAGACGTTGTCACGTCAATAAGGTGAATGAATGTATTTTTCCCGTGTAGAGGATAAATTAACGAAAATTTTGAGCCATTAACCACCCCCTAACATGTATGGGGGCGGAGATATGATTTTTTTTGTGTGCGGGACATTGTGCGGGACATTTTCACACGCGCGTCCTATCTTAAACCGATTTAATAGAATTTGTCACGTCAATAAAAGTTGGAAAATATAACCTTCCCTGTTCTGAGCATTAAATGATTCGACAGGCCATATTTTGTGTTATTGTAAAAAGCGAAACTGATCTTACTGCACATTTATCAAAAATATCATTTTTTTTTTAAATAACAACTTACTGGAGCAACTTACTAATTTCCAAACAAATTTATAAGTATTTTTTTTAATTTCCAGAATGATTTCATTAATAGTTTTTCTGATATAAATAATAATAAATGCATAATTTAAATTTTAACACTAAATAACTTTTAACCCTAAATTTTACCTTTTAATTTAAATTTTAACACTTTGTTAATTAAAAGACAAGAACTTGAATTTAAATGTTTTTGTAAGCTTTTCTACTGTCATTTCGTATTGATGACAGTAGAAAAGCTTTCAAGAGCCTTTTTATCCAGTAAAATCTAATATTAAATCATATAATGTCCTAACTAACTAACTAACTCAATTCAAATTTAGTTTTATTTATTGAAAATAAAAATTTATTTTTTAGTAATACAAACAAAATCAATAACATTTAAAAAAACAAAATACAAATAAAACGAATTCATAACCAGAAGCTTTTTATTGAGCTTTCCTATAAAGTATTTGCTATAAAGATGAAAGCGGCGGTGGATGTCTTGAATAGAAGCTTGTTGAACTTTCAATTGTTATTTACACAATGCGATAGATTTGTTTTTTTTAGAAAAACTATCCTCAGAGGAGCCCTTCACCTCCCCTCTTTTTAATATTTTAATTACGTGTTGCCGAGAAATAATTGATTAGTAATTTTTTAACAGGATTCAAGAAAATTAGAAACATGTTTTTTTAGTAAAGCAAATCATTTCAAACTAGCAAAAACCCCGTGTGTGTTGCAACGCCTTTTAATAAAACAAGATTATTGCCTCGATTCCCAGATCCGACGGGAGGGAAGTGAGTGCGGATTTGACACTTTGCGATTCTCAAATCCGCAGTCCCGGATTGGTTTAAATCGAAAATTCGGAGTAAAGACTCACGCGATAATGAAATACTTATACGATGTCGGATTATCTTAGGCGCATTTGTCGTTCAAATCCGCAGAAAATTTGTTGCGGATCACACTTTTACAGCGTGGAAAATGTCAAAAAGAAATTCGGGGTTGCGGATTTGAGAATCGCAAAGTGTCAAATCCGCAACTCACTTCCCCGCCGCCGGATCTGGGAATCGAGGCCTATGTGTGCACAGTCCGCGGTAGGAAAAAGTTATAAAAGGTAATCAATTTTGAAAATTTGGCACACACCGTGCATTCCAAGAATGCACAATTTGGTGCCCATACCAAATCTAATATATACTTACCCTTTCTTCAGAAGGGCCTTGACCTGATCATCAACAACCTGGTCTGTCTCTTTAGAGCCAGCTTCAATTGGGGATACATTCCAACCATCTGGAGGAAAGTCGTGGTGGTTTTTATCCCGAAACAGGGCAACAGACCCCTCGAGCTGCCTAAATCGTACAGACCTATCAGCTTAACCTCTTTTCTTTTGAAAACAATGGAAAGGCTGCTAGACCTTCATATTAGGTGCAAACTGGAGCTCACTCTCCCTCTTCATAGCTCCCAGTTCGCTTACTCAAAGGGTAAATCAACAGAGGTTGCTTTACACCACCTGGTCAGTAAAATCGAAAAAGCCTTCCTCGCTAAGGAAACAGCTTTATGTGCGTTCCTTGATATCGAAGGTGCTTTCGATAACACTGGCTATGATTCTATCTCTAGAGCACTGGCTCTCAGAAATTTGGATCCTCACACGATTGAGTGGATAAATGCCATGCTTGCAGATCGTGACATTTCTTCTACCCTAGGTGTCTCCACCATTATTGTTAAGGCTATTAAGGGTTGCCCTCAAGGTGGAGTCTTATCCCCGTTACTCTGGTCACTAGTTGTGGATGAACTCTTGATCAAACTATCTGAATCTGGTTTCGATGTCATCGGTTATGCAGATGATCTTGCCATCATTGTCTCTGGGAAGTTTGACTTGACCATTACAGAGGTCATGAGAACGGCACTGCGAGAAGTTCAAAGATGGTGTACCAAGGAGGGTCTGTCAATCAACCCAAATAAGGCTGTCCTGGTACCTTTTTCCAAACGCTACAAAGTGGACCTAGGTCCTATCTGTATCCAGGATACCACAGTTGAGTATTCAGACTCAGTCAAATATTTGGGAGTAATTTTAGATAAGAGGCTGAACTGGAACGCTCAACTTGACTACGTCATCAGCAAAGCCACAAGGGCCATATGGGCCTGCAAAAGGCTTCTGGGTAAGACATGGGGTCTTACGCCACAAATGATGTACTGGATGTACAATACGATCGTTAAACCTGTTGTCACCTATGCTGCTATAGTTTGGTGGCCCAAGACTAAACAGGTTACGTCGATCCTCAAGTGCAGCAAGCTGCAACGGCTTGCCTGCCTCTCCATTACCGGAGCTATGCGGACCTGTCCCACAGCTGCAATGGAAGCAATCATTGGATTGACCCCACTGCATCTCTTCATATGGAAATCCGCCGCCATAAGTGCCTTGAGACTTCAGATCTCATCCAACTGGCCCCATACGGTCAAAGGACACATGGATATCCTTAAAAATATCCCAAGCATTTCCATCTGCCGCGTATCCGACCATATGGTTAGTCAACTGCGGTTCCAAAGGAAATTCAAAACAATTATCCCGGACCGCTCTGAGTGGGAGGAAATTATTCTTCCTAGGGATCCAAACCATCTCCACTGGTTTACTGACGGGTCAAAGATGGAACATGATACAGGGGCTGGTGTCGCAGGACCCAACTCCAAGGTCTCGATTGCAATGGGTAAGTGGCCCTCTGTTTTCCAGACTGAAATACATGCCATTGCGACCTGCGCTAGGCTCAACCTTGAGAAAGGTCTGAAAGGCGCCAACATTAAAGTCTTTTCTGACAGCCAAGCTGCCATCAAGGCACTCTCAACGTGGAAGTTTTCTTCCAAAATAGTTGCAGGGTGTTTTGACGTACTCCAGAGCCTGACCAGAAGAAACGAGGTCTCGCTCTGCTGGGTCCCCGGACACTGGGGTATCGAGGGAAATGAGGCTGCAGACGCGAGGGAGGGGTCTGAGACGTTGTTCCAGGGCCCAGAACCCTTCTGTGGCATCTCTTGGTCCACCTCCAAGTCCTTGATAGAAGAGTGGATTAAGAAAATAAACCTAGCCTATTGGGAGTCAGTCCCAGGTCTTAGACAGGCTAAAGATCTTATAAGACCCTTTGCCTTAAGGGGCACTATTACTCTAAACAGAGCGGACCTAAGGCTGCTGGTGGGCTATCTCACTGGCCATGTAGGACTGCGGTACCACCTCCACAACCTAGGTCTGTCTCAAGAGACAGAATGCCGACTCTGCTTGGAAGGCGACGAGACTTCCACACATATTCTTTGTGAATGTCCTGCTCTGATCTGGCTTAGAAGAAGAACGTTCATCAGAGAGTTCTTGAGCCCTGCCCAAGTCCAGTCTTCATCAATTAAAGACCTTCTTGCCTTCATTCGGAAGGCCGATAGTCTGTTCCGCTAGTGGGGTACGTAACACAATAGGCCTAACTTGGCCGCAGTGTTCACCACATGGGTTGCCCCTCACTCCTTATATATATATATATATAGGTATATATATATATATATATATATATATATATATATATATATATATATATATATACCCTTTACCTATTTTATTTTACATTTTTAGTGCTCCACGCCTTTCTTACATTTCGAAAGGTAGGTTGTTCGCAGTAAAAACTTTACATTCAAAATTATTTTTTTTGATTTTTAGTTCAATTTAAAAGTTTAGTTCAATTTAAATTAATTGTTCAAATATATGTTTTTAAAGGTAGCTCTAAATTTTTGTATGTACCTAGGGCTGCCATCCGTCCGGGTTTTCCCGGATTTGTCCTAGTTTGAAGGGCGTCCGGGAGCCGTCCGTGCGGGGCTTTAAAAAGTATTTTTGCGTCAGGGGTGACCCGATCAATTGAATGATACTCAATAAATTAAAACCAATCTTAGTTAAAAATGAACTCGTATCGTAATCCGCCTTCAAGCAAACTTCGGTGTGGCAAAAATGCCAACGACTCTTGGATATTGTAGGAGCTGACTGCCTGCCTGTACTGACTGCCATTCCACAGTCGAGTTGTTCTATTGATAAATGATTTGCTATCTTGTTGAGTGCGCGAACGGACAGGCTGCAAGTGGTGGGAGTGGTATGAGTGGGCTAATCTTGTGTTGCATGTATAAGATTCTCGTGGAGGAAAGAGAGCGTTAATTTCGGAAGAACAGACAGACAGGGGCCTCGGTAGCCTAGGGGGTAAGGCGACTGGCTACTATCCGAGGGGTCCCGGGTTCGATTCCCGGCCAGCCCCACGGTCCTTCGCCTTTTCCACTTTCCCACCTACATAACTTTTCTTCTTTTTTCTTCCCTCTTTACATTCCTCATTCCTTCTGTCATAGCCTTCCTTAGCCCTTCCCCGCTCCTCCAAAGCGCCTGTCATCGGTTGGTTGATGAGATTCAACTCGTTTCAGGAGGCATAACACTCCAGCGAGTTGTTTCTCGATGCCCCGATGTCAAAGTCGCAAGAGTAATGGTTGGAAGTAGGTGGACTAAAAAATTATCGCGGGTAGGTTGAATCAGTTCCTTTCCTCCCCGACTAGAGCTGCTGTTCGACATTGCACTCTATACGAATAAAATAGATTGTCGACAGTATAAAGGGCCTTTCCTGTGACTCTAGCCTTTCACATAAAAAAAAAAACTTGCGGCACCGGCAGAAACCCGGCAAACCTTTGTTTTCTAGTATAAAAATGTTCATGCTTTAATTTGATTATAGTTTGAAACTCTTACACGAAATTTTAAGGGTAATTCCAAGCTCTCACTCGATAGGTCACGTTGCGGTCCCAAAAATTTTCCAGAAGCGGGCATACTAAATTTGGGCACTACTTCCGCCCAGGCAGACCACGATTTTTCTTATGGCCGCTGTAAGTACTAACATTTCAAAAACATTTCAACCTCGTACTCGATAGTACGTTTTTGCAGCTCTTGGTATAGTAGTATATCCCTATTTTTATACTTGCAACATCTTCACTTTGGGTAAAAATTCTTTATGTTGCTGATTGACTTTTTGTAAAAATTTCTTGTGTCATTTGAGTTTGCTAATTCCTCTATTTCCCTTTATGGCTTTGCGTATGCTAAGTTCGTTTCTTTTCTTTATGAATCCTTTGCTCTGTGTCCATTTAGCATGAGTTGGTGCTCTGTTTTTATCCGCTGGGTCATTACATTATTAAGTTTATTTATTCTTAAGCTATTCTACCTTCGTAGTTGATCGAAGTTGGTCGAAGTCGAGAATGTAGAGAGGCACTTCGATTCACTTTGTGTAACTTGACTTCGCCTCGGACTCAAGCTGCATGGTGTGCCGGGTGACTGGGCTCCTCGCGAGGTTGTAGTCACGTATTTCGGAACCCGGTATATAGAAACAAAGTAATGTAAAAGAGACTGACATCTTTGAATACCGTAAAAAGGGTCCCCTAGTGATGAAACAAGAACAACAGTTTCGATTTTATATAGAAAGGGGTCACCAATGGACTTCAGCACCAAAAAGATATTTCTCTTTTTCATTGCCTTGTTTCTATATACCGTGCCTCGATTAACTTCGAGAAGCACTTCGCCGAAGTAACTCCCGTAACTCCGCAGGTAGTGTAGTACGGGGTTTACGTCCATTACGTTCTCATTTTCATTCCCAAATTGGTCTTCTTTTAATACTGTCACATTTATTTTCCGTCTCTGCTTCCTCTTCTTGTTTTGATTTACCCCGTTCAACCCAGAAAAAACATAGAAAAAACTCAATTTCACTCAAATGTCCGGGGTTTTTGTAGTTTTGGTCCGGTGTTATGGGGCCAAAAGTTTGGCCAACTAGTCGCGCTGTGGGTATTTCAGTTTAGGAAAAAACTTGAATGAAGTGCTTGTCCTTTATTTTCATATAGTTTTTGATTCGTTCATCACCTTTCCTAAAAATTGCAGTTTCGGTTAAAGAGAGATTTTTTTATATGAAAAAGCAAAGATCAGGAGTCATACCATTCAGTCATATCGTTAAGGTCGTGGTACAATGTCTAGTAGTAAGCTTGGCCTGAAGAATAGAAGAGAATAGGAAAGGCTAGAGGGGGTCTGAAGAGTGTTCAAGGAAATATCGATGAACCTTACTTTTAAACTCTAAGGTGTTGCACGAATTCGGAAATACTGGCTATGGGAGTTATTCTATAGTCGAGTTGTTCTATTCATAAACGAGCTTCGAAGATCATTGATGAAAATTAGGAAAAGTGCAAGTTATAGTATACACCCCTGGGAAACACCAGCCGAAATGGTGTGGGGATTGGATGCAACGTCATCCAATACTACACCTTGACTAGACGGACAGAAAGAAAGCTGTTAATCTATTCTATACCAATAGCTTTGTAGTCTGGTCAACAGATCAGTGTGCGATACTCTGGCATAAGCTTTCGGAATATCTAAAACCATGGTACAAATACTACAAGGTATGCTCTTACGGAAAGCTTTTTCGCCATGTTTTGTTGTTGTGACGTCACTCGTAGCCAGCGTTTCTGCTGTTAAAGTTCACTCCATACCAAAACAGTGAGTTGTTTGTAAACAATATAGTTTTTCGTGTTTATTGTGAAAACTGTGCAATTAGTTATTTTTTGTAAAAACAAAAAGTGTCCAATTCGAGGAATTACAGGAAGATGCCCTGGAAAATTTAGCTGGATACATCATTAAACGGCTGAGTAAGTCAAACACCCTAGATGCAACAGTTAGGGATAGCTCGAATTATTGGTCGTGGGTAAACGAGTTATCCGAAGGGGGTTTGGTCAAGCCATCCAGGACTTTCTTAGCCAAAATAGAACAATTGGAGAATATTTTCCTAAAAATTAATGGCGAGAAAATATTAATAAAAGACAAGTTTTTGAAATATATGATTAAAGCTGCTGAGTATATTGAACTTCCTCTAAAATGTAAGGAACTATTTTTCCGATGCCGTATTTACTTTAGAATTAAAAATTTAAATGTTCTGGCAAATAAAGAAAAATATTCTATAAGCAAAAAAAGAAAATTAAAGAAGATTGTTACTTAATATCAGAGACTTTTCATTTTTTATTTAATTAAAAATTATTATATCTGTTGAATGCTTTGAATAGTTAAAATTATTGGTATCATATATTCTTACCCGGTCTACCATCTAACACCATGCAAAATTGCAATGAACTCAGTGCAGTAGTTTTTACGTTAAAAATTAAAAACAATTTATTTCCTAATGAAATTTCATAAATTCGCTACGAGTGACGTCACACCATAAAAGCTCTCCGTAAGAGCATACCTTGTAGTATTTGTACCATGATCTAAAACAACCAGACCAGACTCACCGAAGCTTTGGTTGAGCTTGAGATACCCAGTTAAACAGACAAGGAAATCGCCAGTAGACCGGAGATACTCTCCGGAGAAGTAAGACAGGGTAAACAGTTTTTGCAGAAGTATACCGTAAAGAAGAATTAGCGGCAAACAAAGACGTTAATAAGTCGGCCTTGGGTTTGCTATCTGTTACCACTTCCTTGTTGTGAATGAACAGAGGTATTAAAGAGGAAGTAAAATCCTTCTTGATAGAAGTTACTAATGACCAGAAGTTTTTACTGCTTGTAGTGATGTTGAGAATTTGACTGCTCAGCCTATCATCAAATGGTTATTTGAATCTCCTGATGATGGAACTGTAGGGGTCTCTCAATTTGATGTAGTGGCGACGAAGTGATTCGTTAGGCGAACGTCTATAGGCTCTCTAAGCGGCTTCTTTAATTTTGATTGCGTATTATGTATTCCCCATTGAATCATCTGTTCGGCCTAAGCTTCACAGATTTGGTAGAGTGAAGGATGAAAAAAACGCAAACCCGGTTTTATAATTTTGGTGACATAAAGAGCGGCAGAGTGAGTTTGCATTAGCATTATGGAAACACAAATCCCAGTCAGTGGCTTGGAAAGAGCGAGTAAGACCCAACCAGTTGATGTTCCAATCGTGCCTCTGATTGCCGAATATCGTTTAGATTACAATCGACTTCAGCTTGTCGTTTTATGACAGACCATCGACTGTACTAACTATCTTAGGAATAGCGATGTCACTTTTACGTTCTGAATGTTATACCCTTTAAGGCATCTTTCAACTTTTTATAAAATTGTAGAAGCAGACGATGGGCCCAGCAGTTGAACTATTGTTACAGTAGTCTCAAAGATGAAAGTAGGCCACGGATAGATAGAGACTAATGAAATGTTAAACCATACAACAAATACATGGCAGATTTGAAAAGGCATAAAAGGGACGTGATTCAGTTTTCAGGATACAACAATTTTGATATAGATTAAGAGTTGGTCCAGTGTTCAAAAGTTTCGTACACTGAAAGTGAAGCCTAGATTAATTGGCTAAAACTACGTAATAGAATAGTGGTTGCAATAGCTTAGGTTGTGCCCTCTATAGGAGTCTTGCTTTAATCACAGTTCTCTCCACGATAGTGAGGTATTGAGGAACTACAGGGTGACCATAAAACAAAATACAGATTGAACAATTTGGTTTTCATCACTTTCACTAAGACGAACAATTGATAACAAACATGTTCTTTATAACAACGAGTTCGTCTTGACCATTAGCACTTCACAAACACAATTTCGAGGTTTAGTAAATTTTTGTAAAGGATTCTTATAACCTATCTTCCTGCGGTTAAAGGATTACACTACTACAATAATACCACTCACCTCGCACTTGGTCCAGCCAAAGGCCATGATCTCGCGCCGCTCAACAACGTTGCAGTCTTCACAGTAAAATACCGAATTATTGTTAAGAACGAAGCTTTGATAGAACATTTTCTTAGTTTTACGTCTTACTTTTGATTTTTAATTTGATTTGTTTTAATTGGAGCCACTGAATCGCGAATCAAGGTGTATCCAGGTACGAGAAAGTGCGTGGCGCGAGCAGAAAAGAAACCGCAGAAAAGAAATTATTCGCTCTGTCGTCCGCCGATGGCTGGGCTATAGCCGGGGCCGAATCACCTGTTGGCGGTGTACCTGGCCAACGTAAGCAAATCAATTGGAGCTTCTCTTTTTGTTTCGTAGCGTCTAAGCTGCAAGTGGCACAGACAGGATTTCGCCCGTATAAAACTTTAAACGTTCCAGTCTCCTTTGGGGCTTATGTTATGCGCTTATGCCCAGGTGTGTGTCGGGGGTGGACTCGTTTGTTTTGGTTATGTTTAATGGAATTTTCGCGTGGTATTTTTTATAACAAGATTATTATTTTTTGTTTTGTTTTTGTTTTTGGAAGAAGTTTCTATTTGTGCCACTGGGTCAACTACAATGGAAAAGTTTCTTTCATTTTTGTATAAAAACTAAAACAAAAAAAGTTTTGCGGAATTTGTGTAAATCGAAACTAAGCAATTTTTGTAAAATGAACAATTTCGCTCAACTTGTTGGTATTCGTCTTCTGTTGTATGGGGGATGACTTTTTCAGTGTAGAGGGGCAGTATTAATATTCGATTTATGGTGTCGGCACGTGAACAGTTGACTTGTGAAGAGCAATTCAAGAGTCTCGTGTCGGCTCACGTGGATTTGTTGTAAACTACTAAGTTTCTTACCTAATATTCACCCTTTTCTAGCTGGAAGTTATCAAATAGTATTGACACATTCTTTTCTTTTGCGTTATGTTTGATTTGATTGGATTATGACTATTAATAAAGTCGAGAAATAAAATCAATCGTAGGGGGACGTTTGGAATTTCATGCAATAGTCTTAACACACACGTTTCAACGTTTCATTATAACAATCTTTCATTCTTTGAAGTAAACACATTGCAACAGTTTCCTTTTATGAACTTCAGTGTAAGTTAAAGTACGAGTATAAATGTTGGACAATTTTTTTTTTTTTTTTTTTATGTGGCAGTGCTAAGCTCAGGAATCACCCTTTGTACTACTAGCCCGTCATGTCATTTGTCACGTCATGGTGCAATGTCTAGCAGTAAGCTTAGTACGGGGAGGGGGTTGGAGGGGTTATAAAGGAACGGGAGGGAATTGAAGAAGGTGGTGATGAACCCTGCGTTTGAACTCTTGGATGTTGTAGGAGCTCGGAAATACTGACTGCGAGAGATTATTCCACAGCCGAGTTGTTCTATTAACAAACGAATTCATATCTTGTTGAGTGCGTGAAAGGGGGAGTTGCAGGTGGAGGGAATGAGACGAGTGGGCTAATCTGGTGTTGCGGGTATAAGAATGCCGTGGAGGCAGGAGAGCGTTTAGCTCGGAGGAACAGTCACTATGATAGTAGCGATAAAATTTTGTGTTTGTTTTTGTTGGGTTCATAAGCGTGTTATTCCAACAAATAATATGATTCGAGGGTCTATGATACAAAGATTTACGAAATATTGGAGTTACTCAGAAACATTTATAGGAGTCTTCAAACAGAAAGTTTAAATTAATTTTTAAACAAGCAAATCCATTGGGTAGGTGTTCGTAATTGGTCTTTCACAAATTTCACTATGAAATAATTGAAAATATCTTCACGTGATAGCAGTGCACCTGAGTGGTTTCAACACACTACAACTCACTTGTAAGTCTTGTTCTCCTTGAAATTCTACCTCCATTGGATAGATACTGACTTAACATAGATGAGATATGAGATACAGATGACTTACTAGTACAATAAAAAATTAATTCCAAACCAAAGGATTACGGTATTCAAACCAGTTTGTATTGTTTTTTCCCTTTGACTGTGCGTATACTTTCTGGCGGGTTTATGGTTTTCCCAGCTTCCCCGTTTTCTAGCTTTCGTTTAATACCACGGCCTCGCCAGCCCAAGTTTAATTAAGCTCATTTCAATCCGAGCGGAAGCTCGAGCAAAATTGTGTTCTGAATTTCAATTTTAGCCTCATCTCCCATACAATTTCACATATTGAACTCAGGGAAAATAAAACCTGAGTTTGCCTAATAAAACATGAAATTGAGATTGAACCTAAAAGTTCGCTCATAAGAGAGTAATCAACTAGAATAATGATATATGCTTCCAGTGAGCTTTTGCATTTCTAACTTGCGGCAAAAAAGCAACAACAATTTCAAGCACGAACTGAACATACCAGCCGGTGGACACAACCCTGTTGCGACGCAGCCATGGATCTCGGACAGCTGTCCGGACTTCGTCGATCAGCGGAAACGAATGAACACGAGCAATACCGATAATTGAACAAAAAAGTTCGACCGAAAATGAAATCGAAATTAGAAGCGTACTGAAATAACTTTGCGTGCGACATGGAAGAAGCGGCGTCGAGGCGCGAGCACCGAACGCTGTACCAGAAAATCCGGCGGTTAGCCGATAAAACAACATCAACAAACGACAACATCAAAAAATCGGATGGAACTTTCGTGGTCTCTCCCCATGAGCGCCTGCAGAGTTCCTCCACTAGCTGTACAACTGCGATCCGCTACAAGGTCCAGCACCCGAACTGCCAATTATCCAATTTCTCCAAGCATCGTACGATGGCTCAACCAGTAGCGTTCGTATTCGAAACGACTTCTCCAAGGAATTCCCGATTCAAACATGTGTTCGACAAGGAGACTTCGCTACTCCACTTCTCTTTAACGTTGTGATCGACGCGATTATGCGTGAAGCAATCGATGGACGTCCCGGAGTTCGATACGACAACAACTTCGTAACCAATTTGATGTTAGTCGACGATAATGCCGTCTTCGCAGATACAGATGCTGAAGAAACAGACATATTATTCGACATATCCCGCATCGCCCGGTTATACGGGTTAAACATCAATGTTGAAAAAACCAATGTGCTCACAACAGACGCAACCAAAGCCAGTTTTCACCTCAATGAAACCTAAATCGAACAGGTTCCGATGTTCGAATATTTGGGATCATTGGTTGAAGAAAAGAAATTGGCATCGACGGCCGACATTCATAGCCGCATCGGCCTGCTGTTGCAATTCGCCTCACTCAAGTGGTGCATATGGAAACGAACACATGTTTCCATCAAAACAAAAGTACGGCTTTACCGAAAGTTGATCCTTCCGATTCTTTTTATGAATTGGAAACGTGGACACTGCTCAAACCGGAACGGAAAGAAGCTCGAGGTCTTCCAAATGCGATGCTTGAGATCCTCGGTGTCCCACTCCGCGATCGCCTTCGAAACGGGACAGTTAGACAAAGATGCGATCAGCAGACACTGATCGAAGAATAAATGCAAAAACGTCGTCTTCGATGGTTTGGACATGTTTGCCGAATGGATGATAACCGCTTGCACACATAGAGGTGAGACCGTCCCGCAGACTTGAGAATCCATCGATCGGCACCGAAGAAAACCTTGCTAAAAATAGCGAGGGTGACCTAAAGAATCAACGATTTATCAACCGGCAACAATGGAAACGTATCGTGAATAGAGTTCGGGACCCAGCGGCACCGACAGCAGCGTATCCGTTGCGGGGACGTCCTGCTCGGACCGCCAGCCACCAGATCAAAGAAGACGAAGAGCTCAGTTCTTGCGCACCTTTAACACGGGATGCCGGCTTAAAACACCACTAGTCAAGATTTTTAAACCCCTACAGTAGTGACAGTACACAGAAGAAATTTCAGCCTTTATACTTTGACGTAGGTCCGTCTATTAATAGAAGTAAGAGAGCGAGGTAAGGGCTGTACAAGGTCATCGCTATAAATAAATTCAAGCACTTCAAACGGTTGTGCAGAGAAGCAGACTCAGACCCCTGGGGCGGAGACTACAAAATGGTCATATCAGCGGTCTGTTCGCACAGAACGTACACAGCGGCGATCTACCAAACTTTAGGTGCACCCAGAAGAGGTACCTGTAGCCCGCAAGAGATTCTGGAGGCTGCAAACAAGGTAGCCATCAATATGGCCCCTGGCATGGATGGCATACCTAACAAAGCGGCTAATCCAGCAGCAACGAAAGTGCCAAACACTGAAGTCTTTGCAGCGGACCTAGAAACAGCAGAAACTCGTACTCCTACCGAAGTTGAACAAGCCTTTAGGGGACCTATCGTTCTGCAGAGCGACATGTCCTTATTTGCATAGGCAAGCTTTTCCAGCGGGTGATCTTTAAGAGCCCCCGCACACTACAGACTTTCCATCGGCCGATAGTTTAGTCGGGCTCTTAATCAGTATTAACATGTATGCAAGTGCGCATATTACAACGATTCAGAATCGGCCGATAAATAAGTTTGATGGGCTACCCGATTGCCTTCAAACTATAATGTCGGCAAACTATCGGCCAACTCCTTAATCAGTATGGAGCTCTTCCGCGCGCGCACATTAGCCGATTATTTAGTCGGCTAATTCGGCCAATAGTTCAGTTCGCTTCATATTTTTGCGTCGGATGGTTGTGGTTATTTTCATGACGGCATCGCTACTTGTCGAAACGTCTGTAATTAATTTAATAGAGGAAGTTGAAAAAAGACCCGCGTTGTTTAAAAAAAACTTAAAGGAGTATTCTGATGTGAATCGGGAAAAAAAATTATGGGAGGAAGTCTGTGAAGCAGTTGTGCCTGATTGGAATCAAACAAAACAAGGTACGTATCAAGACATGTTTATTTTTATTTAGTTAGGTATAACTAGATCATTATTACACTTTGTTATATTGACACGGAATTGCACCTCCAGGAGAAATAAAGTATGTCGACATGTACTGCCGCAAGTGATTCATATTATTTCTTCCTCGGTTGTTTTCATTTATCGTTAAGTTATTCATCGGACAATTGTAGAGAGTATCTGTGAATTTTACTCCATCTTTGATTCGTGCATAATTATGAAGGAAGCAGCAAGCTTTAATAATTCGAACACAAAAATTGATATTAACATCAATTGGGCGGTGAAAAATACGCCATTTGTTAGCGAGAATGTCAAAAGTACATTCAACCATGCGTCGAGCTCTTGTATGTCTATAGTTGAAAATTCGCTTGGTGTAGTTTAAATTTCTTTTTGCATAAGGGCGTAATATGTGATTTCCAAGCCCAAACGCTTCATCACCATACAATAATCTATCACTGTAGATAGGATGCACCCAATACTCTCGGTTTCTCTTCCTGGTCCTTCTCCTCCGTTGTATGAAAGCAATAACTTTTCTGGACAATATTGCATTATCTCTCATTTTGCGACCGCTCTCTTCAAAAGCCTTTTACCAACTAGCAAATCCTTCGAGAACAGTCGGCCGACAGTCGGTCTAGTCTGCGCACTCACCACCAACCCGACGGTTTAGTTGGTCCAGTGTGCGCGCTTACAAGTCCAACCCGACCAAACTATCGGCCGATGGAAAGTCTGTAGTGTGCGGGGGCTCTAACAGGATATTCCCTAGCATCGAAGGGTAGGTAGGCATTTCGGCTGACGGATAAGCAATTTGGCTCCAGAAGGGCGACTGATACAGTCAACATGATGGTGGATATAGCAAGAACCGGCTTTGGAAAAAATTACTGCTGCGCATTGATAACCCCCGACGTAAAAAAACAGATCATCCACTCACAGCCCGTTTGATGGTATCTGGGAATGATGATCGACCGGAGGCGGAATTTCAAAGCGCACTTGGAGGGCACGGCAAACAAAGCCTCTTCGATTTGTGCAGCACTCGTAAGAATGCTGTCCAATGTTGGAGGACCTAGACCGAGTCGTCGCCGACTTTTGGGGGGGATGATTAGCTCAGTTCTTCGGTTCGGCCAGTAATGGGCGCATGAGTCGTAGCTTTAGCATGAGCTTTTTACCTCGTGGAAGAAAAGAGTCATTGGAAAGAAAAACGGCATTCCATTTTGGCACAATGGGTTTATACGTTCTCTCGTAAAAAATGTGTTTGTCACTGACAATAATTGTCATCAATTTCTGGTCAAAGGCACACGTAAAAAAGTTTAACTTAAGTTAACGTTACCTTTAACTCAAGTTTTAACTAGAGCTTTCCAAGTAATCAAACGGGAGTAGAAACTCAATGGTTTTTGGAAAAGCAGGGTGTATTTTTGGTTAGCGCAATCGAAGCATCTCTAGTTTGGTCTTTCACTTTTTTTAATCTGAAAGGAAATTACAATTTTTGCTAAAGTCTTTCGTATCAAATTTTTGCAGTTTACGAGGAAAACAAAACAAACACAAACAAACAATTCACAAGCTTTATTCATTTGTAATGGAATGATATTTACAATGGATTTGTTATAATTAATTAAATTTAAATTTTGTATTTTTTTTTTCTTTTTGTAATTTGAATTTTCTCATCGAATAAAATCCCATTTTCAGTTCTTCAATAAAGTATGAAAAACACACACAAACGCATGTCCTACTTCCTCGCACATTCGTTTGTCCAATCTCCTAAGCTTAAGTCACTAGCGTCTAAGTATTAATATAAAACATCAGTAGCAGACCAGCTAAAACATAGTCTTAAGTATAAATTTAATTAATCAAGGAAAAAAATGCATCCACTTGAATCCTTTACAGGACACTCTTTCCCCGCTGCGGTGGCGGCGGTGTTGTCGGATTAATGCCCTTGCGCTTGCGCAGTGACTCAGTTGGTCCCTGCGTTGGACGGAGTAGTTGTCTGAAGTTAAACGGGCCCAAGTATGAGTGTCCATCGGTGGATGAACTCCGGCTCTTGTCATGCGCCCTCTTGATGATGTCCCGTTCGATTGACTCAAAGGACGAGTGATTGGAGTTGCCATCGGATCGCTGTCGACCGTTGGTTAGGTTTGGAGTGCTGCCACTCTCGGCCAGGCGACTGCCCGAAAAACGTCGTCCTTGCTGCGCATCGATGTTCAAGTACTTCGAAACTTGCTTTTCGGGCTTCTGATTTTTCGAATTGACTTCGGCGAAGGATGTCAGCATCACATTCGGACTAAGTCGATGGAAGTCGTTCTGCAGCTCGATTCGTGGCGATGCTTTAGAATTGGCTGGATTACTCGCGTTAGGTGCATTCCCAGATTTTCGGTCGTTGTTGATGTTACTAGCATTCTTCTTGTTCTTTGCTAATATGTTAGTATCGCCGAACTTTCTAAACACAGGTGGCTTCTCAGCGTCCTTGTTGCTACTACTAACATTGTTGTTCCTCTTGTCCTGCTCCGTAACATTCTGGTACTCGTGGTGTGGCACATTTCGTTTTACCGGGACTATGATATCGGTTTGATTAGCCGCCTTCTCCTTCTTATTCAGCTTCTTATCCTTCTCCTTCTTTTTCGGCTTGTTCTTCAAGTTTCTTTCGTTCTCTCGTTGCTTCTGCAGGAATCCAAACAAGTATTTTCCATTATTTTCAGGCTTTTCAGGATCGATCGCCTTCTGCTGTCCTGGATGGGCTCGGTTTGATGGTAGTAGACGCGGATCGATTTGTCGTAGCTTATGTTCTTGTACATTCGCTGATCGCTGTCGTAATGCCTCACGGAAATTGGGGGATTGCTTTGAGTCAGGTGGATTGAGGTAGTTAAATGCAAGGATGTTGTTGTTGCTGTGTAATAAGAAAAGGTTTTTATTAGATTGAAATTGTTTTAATAATTTTATTTAATTATTTACTAACTTTTATTGCGTAAACACTATTATTTTTATTTATTTACTAAAAAATATAATTTAACTAAAATTTACAAAAATGAAAATTGATTATTTTAAGTGGACTAAGAGATATGTAATTCTGTCTAAGCGGAAGCATACCTACTCTTTCTTTTTTAACAGTCTTTGAAAGCAGAGGAAATATAAAAAATAATAGAAATTTTAAGTTTGATAAGAAATATTTATAGTTGAAAAAATGTAATTTTCTGATTTAGCAATACTAGTGAAAATTTACTAGCCCAAATTTTTGCCTAAACTACTTATGGAAGAAGTCAAAGCGTTTTCTTTTTTCTATCTTATATATGTCATGATTATGTCTATGTTGTATACTAAATGAGATCGTCGAATGTGGTGGAACTAACTGGGGTTTCAGTCATCAGTGGAATATAGTACGGCATTTCTGCATTCTTGTATTTTTAGCAGAGCTGGCCGGACGACACGAGTTGGAGTTGGCTATGCCTGCGGGTCATCCACTACAAACGAGACTCGAAGTGGCGAACAAGGTCTGAGAAGTCGGCGACTCTCATAGCATAAACATTATCCATAGAAACGAGAATATGAGCAACAAGGAAGTAACAATACTGCAGGACTCGAAAAACGAATTGCGCCAATCCCGGAGAGAAATGGAAGAGCTCCCAAAGACCGTGTACAAACTTATCTTCAGAGGGAGAAGCACGTCTTCTTAATTATCAACTAATCGCTGCCGAAACCCATCAAAACTTTCGGTCTCAAGCTCATTCAAATGAATCTAGGTCTTCACGTTCCTTCAATAATAGGAGCAGATTTCTTCACCAAATTCGGGCTTCAAGTAGATCTCGGTAAAAAAAGGTTAATCGACCCCGTGTTTGGGCATGACGTCAAACGGCACCCTAATTAGTACGAAAATTCTAACGCCAACTTCACTTGCTATAATGAGTTCGATCAGCTACTGAGGGATTTCCCAGACCTGATAAGGCCTCCAGACTACTCTTTCCCAGTCAAGCACAAAGTCTACATCGCAACAACCTGTCGATTACCATACTCCTAGCCAAGACGGCTAGATCCAAGCAAGCATAGACTTGCACACAGCGAGTTCCAACACAACTGGGAATTTGGCGACCATCGTGTTCACCTTTGCACATGGCTCTCAAAAAGGACCACGGTGGCTGGAGGCCCTGTGGGGACTATCACAGGCTTAACGCCATCACAATACCAGATAAGTTCCCCATTTCCTATATTCAAAAATTTTCAATGAACCTCCGGGATTGCTCAATATTCTCCAAACTCGCTTTTACCACCAAATAACAGTGGCCTAGGAGAATGTATTTAAGACGGCGATCACAACCCCTTTGGGAATGTTTGAATTCACAATCAGGATGCCTTTCGGCCTGAATAACGCAGCCCAGAGGTTTATGAACGAGGTAATCACTGATTTCGTGCTCATATACATCGTTTCCAGTAAAAAATTACAGGAAAACAATTTTCTTGAGCACAAAATCAACAGCCAAGGAATACTCCCTTCCGAAGAAAGAGTCAAGACCATAGTGGAGTACAATACGCCTACGTCGATCCACAAAGTTAGAAAATTTAGGCATGGCAAACTTCTACTCAAGGTTTATTCGTCAGTCCTCAAAATTACTAGCCCCGTTCCTTAACCTTAAAAGTTCTTCGCCAAAAATAAAACCGAAAAAGGTTTATTTTCCCTCCGGACTGTAAACCCAATTTCACACGAATAAAAGAAGCCCCAGCATCTGCTACACTACTCAGGCGCCCCTTACCCAACCCTAGACTTAGGCTTAGGTTAGACGAGACGGGTAGGGTAGGGTAGACGAAGAACCATGACATGCAGAGCGGAATCAAACCTTGGACATTTTGGTTGGTTGTCGGGGGCCCAGGAGGTCTTTTTTATGAGGTACTTCCAAGCTAAGAAGACACCTTTTGATGCAATGTTTTAGTAGTAAGCTTAGTTCGATGAAAAAAGGGGTTTCAGGTTACGAAGAGTCAGAAGGATTTTGATAGAGATGGCGGGTAATACTGCGTTTGATCACTTGGACATTGTAAGAGTTCGGAAATGCAGACTGTGTAAGGTTGTTCCACAGTCGTGTTGCTCTATTTAGTGAGGAGCAAGACTGGTCTTGCACATTAAGCAAGACCGAGATAAAACAGGACTAGGAAAAGACAAGACTACAAGATCAAGATAGCAAGACTTTCAGCTCATCACTAAATGCCAAAAGTCTTTGAGTGATGAGCAAAAAGTCTTAACTTGCACAACTAGCAAGACCAAGGCAAGACTAAGACTGACTTTTTGCAAGACTTTTCGCTCATCACTGTTAGACTTTTGGCACTTAGTAATGAGCAAAAAGTTACAGTAATAAGACATTTCTTTGACACAATTTTTGCAGCCCCAGAATCGGTGTGATAAAATGGACCCCAGCATAGATGTTGTGTGGCTGGGATGATTTAATATCTGCGTTCCTTTTCTACTATTTAGTACTTCTGAGCAGAGCAGAAAAGGAACGCAAAATTTTCTGATTTGAGTAAAATCTCACTTGAAATTTTTGACGTTACTTTAAACTTTACAAATAAAAAATTCTTAAAAGAAGAATTTGTGACACAATGGAGAAATTAATGCGATAATTTCTAAAGTAAAACGAAAGATAATAATTTTTGATAATTATACGACTGAAGTTTTATTTATGGGCGTTTTTATATGAGCAAATCAGCTCGACACAAATAAAAGCCATCTAGCGGGTAATGGCGTAAGTGAAAATAATTCACAATAGACTCGAAATGGCCGCTTTTCCCCTAGCGGATTTCAATTGTTTAATTGCAAGTGCTATCTACTCGTTTATAAGAGCAAGTGTAGTTGCTAGTACGCAAGTGTAAAAAATAGTAAAAATTAGCAGAAAAGGAACGCAGCTAATGTCTCAAATCTAGTGTTATGTTCGAGAAAAATGTTTTAAATGTTAAAGACTATGAATGTAGATTTTACGTTAGTTAAGGTGTCTATAAACAACTGTGCAAAACAATTACGTAACTAAATGTACAAATTAATGAAGTATGCTTAAAGTATCATCAAACATAATTTTACCTAATAGGTGCTGCCGATTTTTTGTCTAAATTATTATTCTTTTGCCAAGCTTGTGCTACTCTCCTCATATGAGGCAAATCTGCTATTCTTGATCCAATTATATCTTCTCGGCTGCATGTGATTTCTCCTTTACTTGCTTGTTTTCTGAAATTAAAAAAAGACCACGTTTAACATTTTTCAATATTAAAAACCATCTAAATTCAATCAAGAGAGCATTTTATATCACTAAATAACTCATGCTTTGTCCTGTACCTGTCACGCTCCTCTATTGTTTTGACTTTTTCAGAAAATGGCAGATCCCATATATCAGGGGTATCGTCAGATATATCTGAGGGTGGACTGAATTCAGTATCGAAGAAAATCCATTGAAAGCATGACAAATTGAGATAAGAATTTTGTAATGTGAATCTTTTTATTAACAATTTTTGATTAATTCCACTAGAGTCTTTGCTTACATCCCTTATTTGTTAATTATTTATAATTACCTACCTTATGATTTCCGCCTGCAGTTGATCGTAATAAGAACCATTTCCGCTATTTTTGTTATTATTATTATTCTTGTTGCTTCTTTTAACTTTCACTTTATCGGTTGGGTTGTAGCCTAATAATCCTGGGATAAGAACGAATCCTGGTGGACGTTGATAATCGGCTGGGGGTTTCTCTATTTTATCCAGAGGTATTCCGTCTTTGTATTTACGTAAATTTTTATGAATATCTTGATTAAGCATGTGAACCTGGAATAGAAGAAAATACTGAAGTTCTAATATAATACGATATGCAATGTGTTAAATCATCAGAGATCCGAAGTGAAGGCTGCCCTATCTCATACTCAAAGTTTTATTCATGGAAATTTGAAACACGTCCAAAAGTCTTAATCACGATTCAAATTGACACTAGTTTTGTTTACCTAATCTTACTAATATTATAAACGTGAATGTTTGTATGTATGTTTGTTACTCTTTCACGCAAAAACTACTGAATGGATTTTAATGAAACTTTACAATAATATAGCTCATATATCAGAATAACATATAGGCTATAATTTATAAAAAAATTCAAGATGGCCGCCGAAAACTCAAAATGGCCACGCAAATTGTGTTCCGATTTCAATGAAAGTTGGTATACAGAGGTTTTTAAGGTAGCTAATAACGAATTTGTTGTCAAAACTTATAAATTCAAAATGGCCGTGCCAATATGGCCGACGAATTTGCCAATTGTGTTCCGATTCCAATGAAAATCGAAATCTGGGGGATTTTAAGGTTGCAAATAACGAATTTATGATCAAAACTTATAAATTCAAAATGGCGGACGAATTTTTCCAATTGTATTCCGATTCCAATGAAAGTGAATATCTAGGGGTTTTTAAGGTTGCAAATAACGAATTTATGATCAAAACTTATAAATTCAAAATGGCGGACGAATTTTTCCAATTGTATTCCGATTCCAATGAAAGTGAATATCTAGGGGTTTTTAAGGTTGCAAATAACGAATTTATGATCAAAACTTATAAATTCAAAATGGCCGCGCCAATATGGCCGACGAATTTTTCCAATTGTATTCCGATTGCAATGAAAATCGGTATCTGGGGGCTTTTAGGGCAAACAACGAATTTATGATCAAAGCTTATAAATTCAAAATTGCGGGTCCAATATGACGCACGAATTTTCCCAAGCCACATTCTGAAATGTAGTAAATTTCTAAAATTCCCTCTAACCAGTATAGAAACAGTAAAAACGGTAGAAAGAGTCGAAGTTTGCAAATTTGTGCGCCCCTACATTGTCATCACGAGGTTAAACGATGTCATCTATCGCTTCCAAAAAGTTCGATCGGAAAAAACGGGACCTGGAGGAAGCTGTGTTCGGGACGAATACTGAGTAAGAAGGGAGCAGTGTAACGGCTAACCGAAAAGAGAAAGTTAAAATTCCAATTCACCGAGAAGTTATATGTTTAGATGCATCTACTTGAATACATAACGCTGTTCTAATTGAATCACCGATAAGATTGGGAAGAGGCAATTTTTTCCAGATTTATTGTTTTTTCATTATACTTTTTTTCCTACCGCGTACAACGCACACATAATTTTTTTTTATTTAAAAGCCTTGCAACGCACACGGGTTTTTTGCTATAGGCTATAATTTATAAAGCTATTGAGTAAATAGGCCAAAATATAACAATATAAGTATCACGTAAATCGGAAAAAATTCGCCCATTCTGGCGTGCGCTGCAAAAAGCTTAAAAGTTACTTTTTATAGGTAACTCTAAATTCTTTTATGTACCCATAACCATGCTTCATTATAACCATTTCCTATCCCGGAGTATGCCCACATAATTTTTTTTTATTAAAAGGCGTTGCAACGCACGCGGGTTTTTGCTAGTGATTAATAATAATATGTTATTTAGGAAAATACCAAATCGGACCACTTTTCGCTTCTTTAAACAGGAATGCCGACAACACGCAATAATGCAAATTGGTCATCGTTCAAAGTACTTACCGCAATCATTGCTGCTTGACTTTAGTAATCCAATGATAATCGGTCTATTTGGATTGTTAATGTGCACCCAGTTTCTCTAAAGAAAGTGCCAATGCGAACAGATGCTTTCCAGATTTTTAGAATCTTTGCATTAGTCCAAATTGCCACAAGTCAAGCGAAAACCACACTGCGTGTGAGAAAACTCGAATAGAGTCGTCAAATTTTTCAATCGATTCAAAGTGGAAGTCAGCTATATGATTCATCTCGATCACCAAGCTTTCGGGGTCCTTTCTCCAGCCATCACGGATTTTTCGGGTTCGCCGAGTGGGAAATGGAGTGCTCCAATAGCCACTCCTTGAAGAGCTTACAGCTCTCCTGTTCCCATACCAGTTTTATATACTTTATAACATTGCATGTCATTGCAAGGGGACATACCTCTTATGCTCCTTCAAAAGCATTCTAGGAGTATTATAAAAAAAAGCTTTTTAATAAAGATATGTGGATATGTGCATCCGGTATCGAAAATCTTTTATTTTGTTCATCTTTGGCTATTGCCTTTTTCCAGGCGCGAGTGTTTGATCAAAGCCGGAATGGTAACACTTACATAAGTTGTTTCAATAGACCTTTTCATACAAAAATCTTGAATTTTTGTATGAAGAGGTCGATTGAAACATGTACGTGCTACCACCCAAGTCCCCCGAACTAAATTCTAACTACTTCCAAAACTGGCTGTCCTCCGTATCGAACGATAGCTTACGACACCCAATATGGTCAAGAAAATAATCGGCCGTTTTCTTCATTCTATGAAATTTATGAAAACTCCAGTAATGCTCCCTCAGGAACATATTTAACAGCGCTAAAAATAAGCTCCTCTGAGCAGCGCTCCCAATTTTTCCCATTGGGATATTCGCTTGTCGAAGATGGTCATTTCGGTGTGTATTTTTAAATCTTTGTCGTCATCGCTCTTAGTTTGTACCCACAACAAACTTTCGTTGAGCCTTTTCCCGTAAGCGAGGAAAACAGTTTCACCTTCGCCCTTGCATGTTTCCAGCATAACGTATCAAGGATCTTCAAGTGCCTATATCCGGTTCACTTCACATCACCTGTTTTATTTCGAGCCTCGAAGTTGTCGCATTCTATACTATTTTAAGATCCAACTGCCGCAAGCTCAACAGCACTACCATCGCTGCAGTGGGTGTATTGAGAAATCCACCTCTAATTCCCTCATGCTATTCCCTGTAGTTTGCTCAAGCATCTCTTAGCTGTTTACTGGTTGTTTGGGCATTTTGGCAAAACCTCGTGACTAAAAACTTTGTCGACACGGAAAACCGATTGATCCCATATCCGTTGGTCTTGTGTGAACAAAGGTTTCAATTTGATTGCAAACTGGTTGTGCGTGATTATTGTGAAACCAGTTTGAAATTTGGTTTTGCAAATCAGTCAACTCGTATGCTCAACTGGGAGGACCTTAAACACCACAAAATATTTGAATTTGTTAGTTGAAGATACGGTTCTGGGTTTAAGTAACTATATTTATGTGTGTGTGTATCCGAAAGTGATCAATTACTAAGTTTACATGCAGAGTTTACCCTGGGTTAACTCAGAGTAAACCGCCATGGATACGCGGGTTAAATAAAGTTTCGTTAAATACCATAAAATTCCACGAAACACGTCGGGTTAAGCCGGGGTTTGATTATGTGTTTGTTTAAATGCTGTTACTGAACATATCCCAACGGAGAGACGACGTAAAATTATTTATCTGTCCACTTCAAACCAGAACCGGGATGGAAACAGCATCGAGTTAACTTGAAGTAAAAGCTTTCTGTAAACTCAACGAATACTCAAACCCGGTTCATGGAAACACATTAAATGTCAAGTTAGCCTACTCCTACTACAGGGGATTCTTCAAGTGCATATGAGCGTATGAGTATTACCCTAGCGGCTAATTGTATTGTATATGCAAATGAACTGAGTCAGTCAAACAAAGTATTTAGGCCAATTCTAAACTACGCTGAAATCGATTACGCTGGAATTTTCTTACATCGGTAGCATAAACTACTATGTACACTTCGGTAGCATAAACTACAGTTGTATACTTCATAAATTCATACACATAGCTCCTTAGAAAAAATCTATTTTGATGCGGGTTTGAAATCCCTACTTCCTAGTGTTAAAGCACAAGTCAAGCCTCCAATGATCGTCACTTCCTTAGGGCATTGATTCTTACGGATACCTGTTACGACCGACCACTACCCCCGATATCATCCGCGTGCCCATTCGTAACTGTTCCTTTGGAGAGAGCGCCATTATACTTTGTGTATCACAGGAGGGAAACCAAGACGGGTCCCTGCCGAACTCCACATGTTGTTCTGTAACCGTCGGCTCGTCTTCTGAATTACATTGAAATGATCTACTTTCTTTCCTTCTTAGGAAATTTGTGTCAGCCGGTGCTATGTACACCTTCGAACGTTGGACGTTTGATAGTGGACTACCATCTTTGAGGTCAGTGGTTCGCTCCCACCCATAGACTTCTTTCTGATTTTTGCTGATATTCCTTCTGCCATCGTATATCAGAGCGTTAAGTGGAAGCTACCTTCTACTGACTGCTCAAGTCAGTCTTCTATGGCGGTAGTGTTAGGTTGAGTCGTGTTGTGGTAACAGTTTTGGAAGTGGTACTTTATTGCGGCCCAAACAGTTACCTCAAGTTGAAAGTTTAAGCCATTTACAAACCCCATGTTAAAGTTTTCAGAAGAAAATTGAAGAGAATGTTGAACGATTAAAAAATATTAATATGAATGTGTTAACATTAATTAAAGTCAATAAGACAACGTAAATATTTGTAGGTACTAACCTTGCAAACTTAAGTAAATTAATGTACACACAGGGCAATAACACCCTTGACTACAATTGAGGCACTAGATTGATTAAGCGTCCTTGTTTATTTACAATTCACTTTTTAGATATTTTTGCTAGACATTCTCCAGTTTAAAGAAGCCAAAGATTTCCTCGGAAATATTTTCCTTAAACGTCTACATTTTCTCTGAAACTTTCCCTGTAAAGCAATTTTCGAAAGTAAGCAACAGAACTAAAAAATCCAACAAGGACACATTGAACACAAACCAGATCTATCCTAAACGACCAGACTATAACACGACCAAACTGCGATTAAAAATATTCTAAACATCGATACTTAATCAATCTAGGTGCCACTGACTACCCTATCCTAAGCTTAGACCAACAATCCAAAAAAACTTACTTTTTGAGCAAAGGCAATCAATTCCAATTGTTGATCTTTAGGCGCCAGAATTTTCTTGTTTGGTGACAAGTGATTGTCGCCTTTCGGTTGTGTTTTGTAGAATCGCTGAATCAGTCTTTCTGCTTCATCAGTTCGGAAGCCTTCCTTTTGTAGCATTCTCAGCGCCTCGACCTTGTTTCTAGCTGTGTTCAGCACTAACTTGGCTTTTCCTTCAAGCTCTGGAGTCCATCGCTTCTTTCTTATGGTGTATCCACGGAAATCTGTGAATAAAGTGTGAATATTAATTAATAAACGTTTAGTAAATCAAGAATTATTTTTAGTTTACAGCTTTGGATGATGGTGGCCGCATGCTCCTGGTTCAAATTCTCCTTGTCCTTGACCATTTCCAGCTTGCGATTGTCGGAAATCTCGTATTTTCGGTTTTTCTGTCTTTTACCCTCCTTTGCTTTCCGCTCCTTTTCAATCTGCTCTAACATAGCCTTTTCCTTCATTCTGTTTTGCTTAAGCTCTTGATAGATTCGCCTGCTTAGCCAGCCACGAACATACCGCTGAAGAGTCACCGCACTTTGTGAAAGCGTTTCCATATTCTTTCTATAATGCATCCGTGCCAACCATCGTCTTACACAAGCTTGGACCATTACAATTCGTCGAACTTGTTCTTCATACATTTTAGCCAAAAATTCGACGTGATAGTATTTAAGGAAAACCTTATTCTTTCCCAGAGCCCAACCGTCCATCTTTAAACGTAGTAAGAGCTGTCGACAATTCTCACGATTAGCAACAATTTTCTCATTGAAGCCAAACGCTAAGAAGCAGTATCGTTTCAGGAATTCGGCAAAAGTAAATCTATGACTAAATCCGAACTGCCGAATTCTGATTGTTTCCAGAACACCAGTATATCGTAACTGTTTAAGCACTTTACTCGTTTCAAACGATTTCGACTTCTTTTGATCGTTCGGTTTTATACATCGAACAAACTGCGGTGATCCAGCAACCATCTTCTGCAGAAGATCCATTAGTGAGTATCTGAAGTATGTCGAAACGGTTTGTTGAGCACGAGATTGTGAAGCAAGACCTCTGGAGTTGTAACGTTCCTGAAAAAGACATAGACCAACATAAAAATAATCCACAAAAATAAACTTAAATCCAAACTTACTTTTGTATCAATTTTCGGCAGGTTTTGCTTTCCATTTGTGTCGTGCAGAGCATTGTACAAATTACCAGTCTTTGTTATTGGACATTGAAACAAAAACCGCACCAAATCGAATCTACTTTGTCGAACCAATTGTATGACTTCAGCTGGAAGGAAATTTCGATTCTTTTCGAGGAATGAGTCTGCCTGGTAGATAACTCGCCCGGCGAAATGATGGATGGCGAAGCAGCAGGCATCCGATTTTGGTCGTATGTAGTGCTTTGATTTGATGTTGTTGTGGCATTTTTCGATAAATGAACGATCTGTTGCTCGGGGAAATCTGCTCTCTTCGTCGAGTAGCGCCAATAAGCCTAAAGGTCGACTGAGTAGCATGTCTAGAACTGGACGATTGTCGGAGAATTGTACCAAATCAACTGGGATACCCTCGGCGAGGTATTCCTGAAAAAATATAAGGAAAATATGGATCAGTATATTGGAAAAATGAAGGCAAGCTTAGATCTGCATGTTCCATACACATCGCCTTTAAGCGAATCGTTAAGCTTGGCAGCTACAACACAATGAGGATCCTCTACCTACACCAAAACTCACCATAACCCAATTCCACGGGATCCTCTACAGCCTACAATAATTCAGTAGTTCGGCTCGAAAGCTTTCAAATACAAAAAAATCACCAAATATGGATGCACCCATGACATGGCCTAGATCGGCTTTAAGCCCGCCCATCTAGAAAATGGGGAAAGCTTGATCTTGACGACGGACGACGGAAGGCAGTCTCTTAAAGACGATAGTCGCGTTGGAACAGGGCTCAGAACAGCTCCCATGGCTGAGAGGTTTGTTAGGGCGTCTCAAGTCCTGGAAGGGGTAAACCTCGTTTATCTCGGACCTGGGGCCAATCCAAGAGCTGTGGATGTACTGAGGAAGAAAGAATATGTTTCCTTGAAAGTCAGCCAGGGTAATCTAGTCCAGAAAGGATGACTGCCCTAGAGCAACACTGCTCACGAGGAAAAAGGTTAGGCTGCCTTCCTCTTGACCTGCTGGCGGTGTGGAGGTAGACCTCCCAGAAGATGAAGATATGCCCAGGTTTTTCATAGTCGGCCAGCGGTTGTCAACCTATGGCACGCGTGAACACTTAGTGACACGCGAGAAGATTTGTGATGGCACGCCACACACGACAATCGCGTCGGCATGCACTTTCATACTCATGCGCGACTGCTATAGAGGCATGCGTACTTGCACTTTGATACTTGATGGTTTGAGTTCACAGACGTACACACTACATAAGGAATATACTCTACCGTCTGCCACGGACACGGTTCACTCGAACCTTAATATAAAGATTACCCATTCAGTTATTCACATACAGGCCGCCGGCAGGCCGTGAGCTAAAAGTATCACGACACACTCACCGGCCGCGAACTGAATGACGACTGCGGTCCTGGAAAACTGGAAAAAATCTTTCTTCTGTGGCAATTACCGTCAGTCCGGGCCTGAAGATCTGAACTTCTATTCAATCTGAAATTTTCTTTGAGGCCATGAAAACGTTTTAACTTAAATTACCAACCTGCCACGCTAAACTGTCGTCTTCGACTGTGTGTATGTAGGGAACCGTGAGGACAACTATTCGACAGGGTTAAAGTTTCGGTATAGCTCAGACTCCTACAAGAAAACTCTAACAGATTACAATGAAGAGCTGAGTAGCTTCAAACCAAGGTCATGCAAATATTTCTGCGAAAAAGTAAACAAGCTTTCAACCTTTGTGAGGGCACACAAAGTCTAGTCTAAGGATCACTCAAATGGCATTGCCTCCGTCAAGACCCTTAAAGGTTCCTTAATGGAGAATACCAGGGATACCATGGAGCTACTATTGGTCACTTATTTCTCGAGGTTTCTAGTAACTAACCCAGAAATGTCTTTAAAACCTAACACTGGATCGGAGATAGTTTATTCCCACCAAACCAACAATAGGAGCAAATGCCTTTGCAAACAGTATTTTCACTGCAGGCAAGGGCGATTGGCCCTTAAAGCCCTTCAATGATGCTGAGAAGGAACAAATGTTCCAGGCTCTCATTCAAAAGGGCTTAGGCAACCCTGCTGCCATTATTCCGTAGCCGATTTGTGTATTCCGAAATGCCAGAGAAAGGCTATGGTGGTCTTTATTCGTAAAAGCGGGGAGAAGATCATACACGGCTGCAAAATTTTGTCAATCCATCAGCCTCACTTCTTATATATTGAAAGCGATGGAGGCGGTTTTAACCAAAGATATTAGGGACCCCACTCCATTGCTTGCAATTTGCCTAGCGGCCGCGCAGGTCTACAGAGACTGCCATCTACCGTCGCGGGTTCGCAGATATTGAGAATGCGTTTGACAACCATTCCTAGTCCAACCCATTTTTCTCACGGATTCTGATTCTCCGAAGAGAAATATCAAACTTCTGTTAGAAAATTTTTTTTCCGAAGCCTTTGCGTATCCCCAAATGAATGAACTTGAACCCAAATTTTGCTCGAAACTTCTTTCACGGAAACCCACCCTTCAGGAAATAGCGGACCGTTCCCGGACTTTTGCCGCACGTTGTATATCAAGCCATAGAACTAACTATTGGCTTTAAAGTTCGTGCGATTTGACACTAGTTAAGTTTGACAACTGGAATGCTGGTCGAAAACTTCTATGTACAGCATTTAACCATCGTTTGTCATCTCAAGAAGCTCGGAAAGGTACGGAAAGTGGATAGGTCTCTCAAGAACTCACAGAAAACAATAAGGATACGAGTTCGAATTTTTACTGATTTTGTTCAACGAAACGAACAAGCTCCATCTCTGAGGAACTGAAAATTAATCCCGGCTATTATTGAAAAACTTCAACAGAAAGCAAGAAACAGACTTAAAGCTATTGACACGAAATTTTCGTGAAGATTTTCGACAATATGACCTTAGTGGATATTCAATCTCTTCCTAAACGACAAATTAAAAATCCACACAAAAAGATGTCGTTACCTGTTGCTCCCACGTAAAAATATGCTGATTAAAATAGTACTGAATCTGTTCATTGGCAATGTTGATGCACAACTGTTCAAACGAGTTCTTGGGGAAATTTTCAAATCCAAAAATATCCAACAACCCAACAGACAGCTGATCAATGCTAAAAAAATAAAGTTCCACATTTAACCCCAAACATTTCTTCTACACCAAAAAGTTCGTTAAATACTTGTTCGGTTTGTTAAAGGCCAGCAGCAAGTTGATCTGATTAACCATCCAATCAAACAGCCGGCCATATAATCCTTTCGCCATTGCATCACGTGCTGCAGCCGCTTCAATAAGAGTATTGTTTCTGGTTATTGTTTCGCCACGTGTCACCACCGAGTTTGAAGTCAATGCTTCCAGTAGATCATTCGCTTCAACACCGAGTAGTTTTGAAACTCTATGAACCGGAGCAACGTCTATCACTCGTGCTTTAGGATCAGTATTGTCATTGCAGTTGGTCTCTCCAAACTCTAGATCGCCAAGATTTAAGATGGCTGCTAAGACACGATAGACTGTGTCGACTTCGTCATCTCTAAATCCGAGGACTTTGAAGCTGGCTGCAAGTTGATTCCAACGATCGACATTCACTGATGAGGGGCTTCGAGTTTCGGACAGGTATCGGTGGTGTTTTCGAAAGGCTGGATCTAGATGGTATTGCGAAAGGCGATTTTCAGATGTTAGACCATCGTAGAGGTAGTAGAAGACATGGAAGTTTCCTTCGCCCCTGAAAAATATGAGAGATTAAGGAAAGGTGATATTTGCTTCTATGATTGTGATTGAACTTACTCAGCTTGTTGAACAACACGACTTTGCTCAAGCAGGTACACAGATATTCTAGCGCCAGTGACTTTTCCACTGCGGGTCATTGTCAAATCCAGATACTTCCCGAATCTGGAACTATTGGAATTGATTCCTGTGCGTGCATTACCGAATGCTTCCATGATTGGATTTACTTGAAGGATTTGTTCTTCAAGGTTACGATTTGGTGCCTGTTTTTATTAATAGGAAATATTTTAGAAGATCCGTTCACAATTGAAACACAAATTAATGCTAAATACCTTTCCCAAGAACACCAGCTGTTTCAGCAATAAGTTGGCACTTTCTGTCTTTCCCGAGCCGCTCTCTCCCGATATCACAATGGCTTGGTTCTGTTTTTGATGTACTAAAGCCTGGTGTGCGGCATCAGCTACAGCGAAGATATGCGGAGGATTTTCGGATCTTGATTTGCCTAAGTACCGACGTTGGTGTTGTACTGTGTAGAGTCCTAGATCTGCAAACGGATTAACTGCAACCAAAATGTCTCCGATGTATGTGTAGATTTGTCCTTTTTCGTATCTTTTTACGAGCTGCTCAACAATGGCGTCTTCAGTCAATATATCCAAAGCAGCTGAACATAATAAAGGAGTAAGTTTATGATATCGAGGCTATATCGTTTCATACTCACCTAAATCATCAACATAAATCTTTTGTGGTCTAGACTTCCTGTCAGACTTAAGTTTTCCATGCTTTGTGGTAACTTCCGCTTGCCTTGAAACTCGTCCTTCCGCCTTCTGCTTGAATATTTCCACCTTAAGCTCATTCCTAACCTTCTCAGCAAAACTATTAACATTTTGTAAGAAAGGATGTCTTAGAAGCTCCCTAGCGAAAGGTCTCTTCTCCAAATCCTTTACCAAACACACCGAAATGAAGTCGTTCAAATGAGGACTGTAAAGCTCTGGCTTGCTTAAGGCTGGTGGTGGGTTTCTTGGTATCTGGAACAACGCTCTCATTGGATGAAGATCACAAAGTGGTGGCTCCCCTTCTGCTAACTCAATTGCTGTTATCCCTATTGACCAAACGTCACACCGTGAGTCGTATGATTGATCTAGTTGCTGTTCACACGCAATCACTTCTGGTGCCATCCAATATGGCGTTCCTACACTTGTGTTCCGACGAGCTAGTGTCGCGGCTAGATGTGAGCTTACTCCAAAGTCGACGAGTTTTACATTGGCATTGTCAGTGAAGAGGATGTTATGTCCTGTAGGAAAAAGATTGTTATAAGGTTGTCTAAGAATGAAAGAAGTTCGAAGGGTTACCTTTGATATCTCTGTGCATGCAATGATTTTCATGGAGGTATATTAGCGCTAAAAGAGTTTCTCTTAAGATGTAAGCGATTTGTTGATTTGTCAGTTTGCTGTCTTTAAGGCGAAGACCATGCACCAGGTCTGTGACTGATCCCCCATCGCAGAGCTAGAAAGAGAGATGTAGAGGTCCATTAACATTTAAGTTATTAGCTGTCTTGGCAAGTGCGCAATATCAGTTAACTAAAAAAAATCAGATTAAAGACAAATGACGAAATATAGAAGATTATCTAAAAAGGGTTAACAAAAACACTAAAGGTGAGCGGAAGGAAGTTCGATAGAGCCAAATTTTCAACCAAGTCTGCATCTTTATATTTTATGCTGATCAAAGAAAGCTCTAAAGGCAAATCACACGAGTCATCTCAAATGATTCTAAAATTTCCTCAGGTTCCCCTACAAAAAGCTTTCGTCCTATCGAAGACACGAGCCACATTAATTTTCCCCCCAAAAAAAAAGCTTTCATCACAGTGAAGACAAAATCCTTATCAAAATTTCCAATACAAAAACAAAGCTTTCGTACTAGCGAAGACCCGCACTATATTCTTAAAAGCTTATGTTGAGAAATTCCAAAAGTGACGGTATCCGAGGATGAACGGGAAATGCAATAATATGTGGAGGGGCTTAGAACTACGACAGGTTATCTACTTTATTTGTCAATACCTTTCAAATAACTAATCAAAACGGAACTCCAAAAACGATGGTTTTTGGAATTATAAGAAGCCCGATCAAGGTCAAGGACAACCAAGCTTAGAACTTACTCGATTTTTCAAATCGATTGACTGGCACTAGTGGGTCTATAGAAGGGCGTTAAACTTGTTGCTTTCTGTTCCATTAAAACTAGTAGACTTCCTCACTTTGCAAATCCTCAAAGTCACGGTCCAAAGCCATAAGAAATCAAAGAATCTGCTTTCAGAGAGAGAACAGATGCTAATCTTGTGATCACACGCTTTATTGCACGAAAGGTAACATCTGCAGCCTTAGTTAATTTTCATTGCATTTATAAATAGGAGGTGAAAATATAAAATAAACCCAAACTTAAAATGATATAATGTGAGTTCACCAACCCATGGAAAAGAGTTACTTTGAAATTTGGAAGCGCCTGAGGAAACTCGGTTATAGACAGCTTAATATACTTGCAAATGTACTCCGCATGGCCCTGATCAATGCGCATTAACTTTGAATAGTCTTGGCTTATGTCTATACTCACGGAGATGGCAAAACTAGCTCCTCCTAAATGCCGTTCAAAACGTGATTTTTACAAAAACTAATTAAAAGCAGACTAACCCTTCTCGAGTAAAAGCCTGCAGGTTGATTCCTCCGCCCTTCCAATCCTCCATATGGGAATTAAGGTTTAAATTTCCTGTAATCAAAACAACCAGTGTCCTGACCAGTGCCGGTGGATCGTTTTGTGCCTTCTCTGAAACTTATTTGGTACTTTACCTAAAAAGGAAAGGAGGTAGGTCGCTTTATTGTGAATTGGGAAATCCGCAGAAATCCGTCCTAGACCCTCTTCTGAGTAGTTGCGAACGCGTTCGCGCATGTCATCGTAGGGAGATGAACTCCCTGAATGAAGTGATCAGAGAGATTTAAGCATTGGTCTGACTCTTTCTGAGCACAAAATTGAAGCTGTGGTGATAAGCAAATGGAGAAAACCAGAATAAATTATTGGGGACAGATCATGATCCCGCCCTAAGGTACATCGAAGTGACGATCGGTGCAGCACTTCCAAGAATGCTTCTCAACGTGGGGCCGCTAGATCGAGCCTCCTGATGGTGGTAAGTTCACTTCTTATTCCCAGCGCCCCATTGTGGGCAGCAGCGTTAAACAGGATGGCTAACGGAAAGAAATAGAGACATAAAGACTAAAGGGCCCTCTTCGCGTGCCATGGATACAGGACCATGTTCAACCATGCGGCGTGCTTGATAGCAGGGATGATCCCCCAGGCAAACCTCGAGCAGATGAAGCTCTGCGAGCCAGTAACGGAATGGCAAGAGAAGTAGGACGGGTCTGTTAAGGGTCTGTGGACATACAGACTTTTTCTAAACGTGAAAAGTACGGAACCCAGTCTCGCACCATTTTTGTAGGATTTTGGCTGTCTCTCAGCCAACCTAAATATTCTGCTTCTAGCTGGTCCTCAGCCAACCTTCATATACTTCTTCCCAAAATAATTAGATTGGTTTGTTTTTTAACAATCTTTATTTTTAAACTGTTACAAATATCAAGGACACTTTTATTTTATTATTTACGTTATTTGAACTAACTATATTATATTTTACTTTACTTTTAAATAAATATTGTGATAAGAATTCTTAATTTTATTATGGAGATGCACAAACTTCTATTTTCTATTTTTGTCGAACTGTCAAGTCCTCGAAAATTTATTATTGTTTTTTTTTTTAAACTTACTTAGCCGCAGTCGACTGGGTTTTTATCACTCGTCTCCTTGGCTAAGTAAAACCGGAAGTAGTAGGACGATGTCCCTACATACTCCCCTCCCAGCGTAGCGTTACATGAATTGTACCGAGCGAATTGATGCTGCTTCTACGTCTCGGTCACAGTCAAAAGCAGGTTTCAGTCGATCGATACCTATCGACTTATTTGTGTCATTTATGTTGACGACGAAATGTTTACGTAATCTTTTGATTACTTTGAATGGCCCTTCGTATGGTGTTTCAAAAGGCCGTCGGACGTGATCGGTACGTATGAAAACATACTCCGCGTTCTCTAAGGTGTTCGGCACGTACACATCATTTTGAACTGCCTGTCGGGGCTGTGTCGCCGACAGACCTTTCATGTGTGTGCGAAGACGTGTTAGAAATTCTGAGTGCTCTATTGGGTTCTCATCCGTTGGGATGGAAATTGAATTGGGAAGCCTCAGATTCTGTTCATAGACAAGCTTTGCTGGTGAACATTGTAAATCGGTTTTAATTGCCGAGCGAATACCTAATAAAACAAAGGGCAAATCTTCACTCCAATGAGTAGTGTTGTCCCTTGCCATTAAGGCCGCTTTTAGTTGTCTATGGAAACGCTCTACCATCCCATTTGCTTGCGGATGATAGGCGGTAGTACGTATTCTATGTGTACCTAGAAGTCTTGTGACTTCATTGAATAATTTTGATTCAAATTGCGACCCTTGATCTGTTGTAAGTTCAAGTGGGGCGCCGAATCTAGGGACATACTCGGTGACAAAATGTTTGGCCACCGTAGTAGCAGAGATGTCTCGCATTGGATATGCCTCCGGCCATCTCGTAAATCGGTCTACGATTGTTAGAATATATGAATAGCCTCGAGATGGGGGCAATGGTCCAACATTGTCCATGTGGATATGTTCGAATCTATTATTCGGTAAATTAAAAGTTTCATGTGGAGATTTGGTGTGTCTCGAAACTTTAGATTTTTGGCAGCCTATACAGGATCTAGACCAGTTGTTACAGTCTTTGTTGATCGCTGGCCAAAAATATTTCTTAGTGATAGCTTGTCTTGTGGCGCGTATGCCTGGATGCGACAAGCTATGTTCAGCATTGAATGCTAATTTTCTTAATGATGAAGGTATATATGGGCGTAATGTACCCGTGCTAATCTCACACCAAACTTCATGAGTTGTGAAAGGAATTGGTGTGAGTATTAGTTTTACCTTCGAGCTACTACTGGGATGCTCTTGGAGTCGTTGTAACTCTTTGTCACCTTCTTGTGCTTTCGCCAGATGTGGCAAATCGAAGGTGATTGTGTCAACGTTGTCGGTCGTTGCTGTTTGCAGGTTCTTGTGGAAAGTGTCGAATTAATAAAAAGAAACCAACATGTCTGATAAAAAAGCAGTCGGTCGTCCTATGAAATTCCCATATACATTTTCCGCCAAGATAGCATTGCAAAGGCACGATTCGACTGATTTGCAACTCCCGTTCTCACGTTGTGTGATCTTGCCGGGTACGGAAGAGAGAATCCATACACGGGTGGGCAGAAACCCAAAATGAGAATAAATGAAATTAAACGCAAATATGAGGAGACCAAATTATTAATAAAGAAACCACGATCAAAGAAAGAAATTTAATAGTAACTTCCAATAACAACTGAAGAAACTCGTATGCCGCTTCAAGTAGGTAGAGCATATACGCAACTCAAGCGCGAGATTTTCAAGCTTCGAGCACCCAAGCTGTCATGGAAACGTAGTATATTTTTCTTGCTTCCATATCCGCAAAGTCGTCGATGACATTATTACATTCTATATTTTCTGCCAGCTCTCGTTCTATTGATAATATCACGCAATGATTTAAACATGACTTATACATGATCTTAGATAATTTTTTATAATTATTAATTTCTGTTCTCCTTTTGCAATTGCCTTTTCGCCCTTCTAAACGCGAGTGTCGACAGCAACTTTACCGAACGGTCCCCCAACTGAGTATGAAACGCTTTCAATATGCTGCTTGACCACCGCATCGAACGAGAACGGATTTATGTTTGTTCGTTTTCTACAATACAATTCGATAAAGCTTCAATCGGAGAATATTAGCAGCGCTCTGAATTCGCTCCTCTCAGTAGCGTTTTGATTTTTCCCCGTGGGGATAGCTTCTGGATTGATTCTGCAAAAAGAAAGATGGGTACTGAGTTCCTTTCTAAGACTACACTAAATAACTTTGGGCTCATCCGCGAATAAGGAACCCGACCTTTCATTATCTATATTCAATGTTCTGAGTGAACATATTTTTGCCACAAATTTTGTTTGCCAAAGAATATCCTGAAAGGGCCCCCAGGCCACGTAAGGTGATGTGGTGGGCTTGTATATTGGCAGCGACAACTCAGGTAACCGAACACACCTTGTTCTGTAAGACCCTTGCCCTCTAGAAGATTGCGATTTACTTTACGTTTAGACCCAATGTTAAGACTAAAAAGAGGAGATTAACTAAAACCTAAGAAATCATACGTCCGAAAGTCAGGATCGTAATAGATCACGGACAACCTATAGTGAACCGTCCCAAGCGATCGCGAAGGCAGAGTCGAGAGGATAATGCTGCGTGTGTGGTTGGACTGGAAGGGTATCTAATATGAATTTCTTCCCGTTGGTCGGACAATTGATTCCCTACTCTAGTATGGACAGAAATTGAACGAAAACAGCTAGAATTGAATAATAGAAATGATGCTGTCTTCCTTTACGACAACCTTCGATCACACACTTCTTTGAAAATCCTTACAGTTGGGTTGCGAAGTTTTATTGCATCCACCGTATAGTCAACAAACAGCAACCTCTGACTGTCCCTTGTTCCGCCGATCTCTGCAGAATTCTCTCAAAGTAGTTTAGCTGGCATCAAAGAATCCTGTGAAAAATAGACCAATCATTTCTTCAACCAAAAACCACAGAAATTCTTCACTGATGACATCATGACTCTACCGGAAAAATGACGAAACATTGTCGATAACAATGGAGCATATTCATAGTAGAAGGAAACCAGTTGAATTTTAGTAAAAAAACGTCACGAACTTATTTTTCCAGACTACCAGATTCCTTTATTACTGACCGACTCATTGCTCCAAATAATTACAGGAAATATAATTACCATTATTCAGTCGATAATGGAGTTATTATTTTAGGAAGAGATTAACCCGCAAGGCTTACATATATTCACCAACAGTCTTTCTGTGCTACTACATCTGCAGAATTACCCGGATTACCCCGAACTACTGCACTTATTAATCACCTGCTGCATTCATCAACTGGAACCACGGAAAGTAATAAACTATTCCAAGTGGATCACCACTGAATATATATTTCAATCAGGGACCTTCTGGCTGCCTTAGCCACCCAACAACCGGCAACACAATAACGAAAATTAACCATTATTAATTAACTTTAAAAGCCAGTAGCCTTCTAGCCGAAGAAGATAAATTTTTATTACATTTTTGAAAACTTTTAAAAGCCGCCAATAAAACGTGGCGCAGTAGCGCAGCGATCTAAGACCGTATACCGGGGATTGCGTTCCCATAATTGGATGGCATGGGATCATGCAAACGATGCTCGGCAATTACCATTAATGCGGTGGATAACGCCCGCCCGAAACGATTTCCATTTCGCTGCACCAACTGCATCACCACCATGAATGCAATATGCAGATTGCGCACCGGTGATATTATGACGATCGCAGAAGAAGAACAAGATCACCAGGAATATGATAAAACAAAATTTGTATATGATCTTACCTCCATAACGAACCATAGCTGATCGTCCTCGGGCACTGTGGCTTTCTTCAGGAAGATGCCGATGAATTCGGGCAGATTCGGATGCTTGGACAGATCGCGCAGGACTAAGTATTCCTCCTCAATTTCTTCGATATTGTCGGCGATACTTTCCAGGATTTTAATGGCCACTTTCTGATTCGTTTTCTTGTCTCGAGCACTAAAGACTTCGCCATAGGTACCCTCGCCGATCAAGTCGAGGAGCTCGAAACGATCTTTTGGTGACTGAAGTTGACCGAAGTCAATGTGATGCGATAAGTTGGTGTATGTTGACATTGTTTTCTTCGTTATCTGAAAGATAAAAAAAAATAAAATTATTTTTTTGTATTAAAGTTATTTTCATGAAAAAACATCAATTTTGGCATGTCTGGTCGATCAGTTTGTCAGAAAACGAAAGTTTCATCAATTCGTCAAATGATCACTTTTTTGTTCGGCATGTAATCTTTATATAATTATACAATGACGACTTCAGGGGCTTGTGGTGGAATGATTACGTGTTCTTCTCATTATCACATAACCAAGGAGCGCCACCTTTTTAGAGGTTTACTGAAATTACGTTTTTCGGTAAAGTTTTTGGCAAAAAGCAACGTTTTTATATGTCTTACAAAGTGATCATTGTTCGTGGTTCTCCTGTTTTTTAAAATTTAAGTTTTTTTACTTCGATCATATTGTTACAAGCCAAGATCTTAAGTCTACTCTTCGTTCGGTAGATTTAATATAAGAAAAATGTGTTTTTCCTGATTTGGAGATTTTATAAAGTACTAGAGGTTCTAACGATCGGGTGAAAGTCCCCTTAAAATTAGCTGCCGAATTGTTAGGTTCAGGAAAGAAGAGGCATATGTAAATATTTTCTATCTCTTGTCTATACGTCTATCTCTTTTCGTTCATCCTCTGTAGAAGTCCAAACAATATCAATTTACCTTTCCCAATTCATGAAACTACACCTTCGTGTATTACACACTTTGGAAGACATTACCACAGGCAGCAAACGCGGTGCAGTTGGCAACCTGTAGTCTGAGTCGTGACTTTTAAGCCAAGGTGTAAAGGTACTGTGGCGAAAGCTGAATGGAACAGGCTAGTCGGAAACGGTCTCGGCCGATGCTCGGCAAGGTCGGTGTGTACAAGTGCCTTAATCTGGTATGCGTTATTGCCAAGACAGACTTCATTCCCGGCTTGTTCCCATGACACGAACAAAAATAATAATGTAAAGAAACCAAAACAAACAGATGGACAAACAATTCGACACAGCAACGTACAAGGACTAGGACCAAAGACTGCAAACCTTTCCCCTCGGAGGAGTCTCAGCTTGCTCCAGCTTACCCCGGAGGAGTCTCAGCTTGTTCCAAGTGGCGAGTACCAACCAGTGTACTTCAAAGTCAGGCAACATAGTCGCGGACGTGCCAGGAGTCACTAGCCACAGTGACAATGGCACGTTGCAGTGGGGCCTACAAATAATGATCAAAAAGGAAAAAGCTCTCAAAACCAACCATAGTCGGGGATGCTTCTCCTTCAGGAGCCTAGCAATCAGGCTCAACGAGTAACAGGCCAATGAGCGAAGTAGTGAAGAATGATCTTCTAGTGGCACTGTCCGATACCAATTCTAGTACCGGCTGTATCCCGGACCTTCTCTGGGACGACATCAAGGCCTAAATATAGGAGATGGTCATGGAGTTCCTATTGAGGTAAATTGCTCCAGTATCTTCGGCGCCACAACAGGAACAACCCTATGGACAACTGGAAGGCGCTCAAGGCCGCTCAAATCGTGTTGAATTCAACTCCGACAAAACCAAGTACTGTCTTATCTCCAAAAAGAAGCTCAACACCTCTCCACCCTTGAGAGTGGATGGAGTTCAACTAATGGCCGACCCATCCTTACACATCTTAGGCGTGACATTAGCCAAAGACTTGCGATGGAATGACCACATATTCCAAATCGCCAAACAAGCATCCCAGTGCTTGGGATTTCTTAAGAGGTGCAAGTTCCTCCTCCAGCCATCGGCCCGTGCTGTTATTTATAAATCCTACATTCGGCCTCTTCTCGAATATAACTCCCTCGTTTGGGGCGGCGCCCCAATAACCACCTTGGCATGGTTAAATAAGGTGCAAAAAAGGGCGCTCAAGTTAATTGATGACGACACCGCCTGCTCCACCATCGACCCCCTAAGCCACCGTAGGAATGTAGCAGCACTGACAAAATTTTATCGCTACTATCATAGTGACTGTTCCTCCGAGTTAAACGCTCTCCTGCCTCCACGGCAATCTTATACCCGCAACACCAGATTAGCCCACTCGTCTCATTCCCTTCACCTGCAACTACCCCTTTCACGCACTCAACAGGATATGAATTCGTTTGTTAATAGAACAACTCGACTGTGGAATAACCTCTCGCAGTCAGTATTTCCGAACTCCTACAACATCCAAGAGTTCAAACGCAGAGTTCATCACCACCTTCTTCAATACCCCCCCCCCGTACCTTTTAATCCTTAACCTATACCCCCCCCCCCTCATCCACCCCCGTACTAAGCTTCCTGCTAGACATTGCACCATGACGTGACAAATGACATGACGGACTAGTAGTACAAAGGGTGACTCCTAAGCTTAGCACTGCCACATAAAAAAAAAAAAAAACAAAAAAAGGCCGAGGAACCCTAGCGACATAGTGGAACCCTGGTACTGCTCATCAACGACGAGTGCCTATAGGTACTTAAAAGAGTTGACTATAAACTCCCTTGTGGCCTAAGGCAAGCATAGATAAAGGTTTTCAAAACGGTTTCATCTAACGAAGAGGTTGACTCCAATGAAGAGCTCAGTCAGCCTTTGGATGAACTAACAGTCCTCGAGGTTAAAAGAGAGTTAACATCTACAAGCTTAGATGCAGACAATGTAATATATACATACATGCAGCAGGCAACCTGTACGACCCTCTGGCTGCATGAAGCGAGTTGCTGAATCGCGCAAACCTATGGGCACAGTAATATACTGCACTCTCTACTTCGCAAAATTAAATTTCGGCAGTGTCTTTAATATCCGGTTCCCTACTAGAGAGGAATGGGAAAATTTCCAACCTAACAAGGACCATGATGTTGTACACAGACATCCAATCAGAGTCGGGTGTAGGAGCTGAAGTGCTTTCCACATCAATTAACTTTCAAAAAAGAGCCAGGGTAATTCGGCCGAAAACCGACTTCAGTACATGAGCCATCCCCACATGGTATTTTGTCGAAGAGCCACGCTTAGCAGACCAAAGAGCGACATGAGCCCCCGAGCCGCAGTTTGCGGACCACTGGCCTAAAGGATGATCAGGCTGCCAGTATAACTAACTGTGAAGCACATCACACATATTTAGACCATGAAACCCATAGACACTTGTCAGATCCACACCTTCCTTATTTATGATCAAAGGATAGCACGCAATTTTGTGGTAGCGGGACGATTCTCATAGACATACTGGTGGGAGAAGGCATGTGCCTCTACGACGCCGAGTATGCTAGAGCGTAGACACAAACCATATGGTAGCAGATTTCGTGCTCCGCGTCTGTAACCGTGCGTACCCTAAAGAACAAAACATATGCAAGCTCAATAAGTCAATTTAGGTCGGTGCCATATGAACACTCATGTTCGTTCTTAACGTACGGTTAAGATACGGAACGTCATATTTGGTTCAGGCTATAGATTTATTCCAAACGTAGAGAGATGGGTTACAAGGGAAATTGGGGAAATCAGTTAAAATCTCACGCAGTTCTTGGGTGGGCATAGAGAATATAGACAATACCTCCACCGTTTCGCGTACAATGATTAATCGCTGTGTCCGGCATATTCAATATCCGTTCCATTTCGGGCTATAATATTCACCGAATACACGATGGAGCCGGAAGTGATGTCCGAGGCTCCACATCCTTGCACATCTGCACATACATCAATCAATCAAATCTTTTTTTTTTGTGAATGACTAGAGGCTCAGGGAAAGCCTTTTTGTACTTTCGACGAATCTATTTTTATTTTTTATTATTTTTTTTTTTCATATAGAGTGCAATATCGAACAGCGGCTCTAACCGGAAGGAAGGAGCTGCCACAACCAAGCTGCGAAATTTTATTTCACCTACTCCCTATCGCGACTCTAACAACGGGACCACGAGAAACAACTCGCTGGAGTGTTATTCCTCCCGAAACGAGTTCAATCTCATCAAACAACCGATAGTTATGACACTAGGAATTAGCAATGTAAAGGGGGAAGAAGAAAGAAGGAAAGTTATTTAGGTGGCGAAAGTGGGAAAGGCGAAGGACCGTGATGCTGCCGGGATTCGAACAGGAGACATTTGGGATGGTAGCCAGGCGCCTTACACCCTGACTACTGAGGCAACCTGATTATGCTCCAATGTCTAGTAGTAAGCTTAGATGAAACGATAGAAGAGAATAGGAGATAGATTAAGCAAGCCTAGTGGGTACTGAAACAGATGGCGATTAACGTTACGCATGAACTCTTTGACATTGCACAAGGTCAAAATTACTGACTGACGAAAATCGTTCTGCAGTCAAGTTGTTCTATTAATATATGAGCTTCTAGAACGTAGTCTGGATGCAAAAGATACCTGCAGGATGTAAGGGTGAGCAGAGTGGTTTATTTTTGTATTTCAGTAAAAAAGTTTCTATGATAATAATGACAAAATTTTGATGAGGTTGCTACATTCCTGTGATGGTTCAATGGATGTGGAAAAATTTATATAAACGAGTTGATTTTGGGGCTCGATACAGATTGTAGCCCAGCTACTGGGAAGGCTACTGTATCTGATGATTGGGAAAATGTCTCTGCAATCGCAACCTGATGGTATATTCGCTACAGTCTCTATATTTGCTTCCTATTAGACTGACCGTCAGGAAGGACTTCGCTGTTCAGTGGTTTATCTAGATTATTTAGACTACTAGTTGACTGTTGACTAGTTGAAGGGGAATTGTTGGCGATCCTGAAGACCTGATAGCCAAGCCTCTATAAAAGGTCTGGATGCGCTAAAGATGGCCTCCAACCTAGTAGAGCTTAATAGGCGGCGACCAAAACAATATTTGACTACCACTTGCTCCTATCCAGACAAAGGTAGTGCGCATTGGAGACCTGTATTATCTCTTGGATGCATTCGTCCACTTTTAACAAAGGAAGAACAATGGGCCACCCAAACAGACTCCGAAAAGTCATTGTCAGAATTAGACCAACGATTGTGCTAGGACATCAGCCCACCACGCTTCCAAGCTGGGTATCCTGTACAAGTTTTTCTGCTGTAGGTATGGTGAGACGAAGATCTCGAAGTTTAGAGATCTCCAGACTGGAGGTGTAAACTTCGTAAACTTCACAGGATAGCTTAAGCCACAGCCGACCATACAACCACCGGAAAAAATACTAATTGGCATTCCGATCATACTGGAGGCCCCCTACACCTAACCTAACCACCACCTTCTTCTCAATCTGTTCAGCGGTCCTTCTCCATCGATACTGCCAGATAAAGACCTTTTCTCCTCTTTATTATAAAAGTTGAGTCACACAACCCAGTAGATAGTTCACGAAACAAGAAACCCAAAGTTAAGGATAGATCAGGTGATCGGCCGAAAAACTGGCCGAAATGCAAAAGATAGGTCTAAAAAACATGGGTTATCCTGGATGCATATTTAAACTTTCTAATCTGAAAGAACTTGGTTTAAGGTAAAGTTGCTTAAACCAGTTTTTAGTCAAGGTTTTTCTTTGAACCAAAATTTTATATAGTGTACCTACTCGTATCATTGCTGATTTGATTTATTTTATATGTGGGTCAAACTAAATTCAAGATAGGACAATGGAATGTCAGGCTCACGCTTAAGTCAGTAGTATTGCAATGTAGCGTCTCTTACAAACTTTGATTAAACTAAACACAATTTTGTTCATTTTCAGAAAATAAAGCTTTTAGAGTAATTCTGGACGATGTTTAACAACTACTTTAACATCTTGGATTAAAACCTACCTAGGTTTAATGGAATGAAAAACGCACGATTAACACCTATCACTTATGAAATTAACTACCACACAAATTTCTTCCTCGATCAAATGTTTCTCACTTATTTTCAATCTTTTCATATTGTAAAATTATTATATAATTATTTTTTTCACACTTTCTACAAGCACAGATATTTCTTTCACTTCTAAGGGCAGGTAATTTTCAGGGAGACAAAGTCTGAACTGAAAAAATTCCTTCAAACGACCAAAGTATAGAAGCCGCCAGGGCCTAATTGGATTAAAGGCGGCCCGAATGCTAGTAGCAATTCACGTTTTACACTTCTATGTCCACAAAGAATCCCGCTTACAGGTGAAATCGATTGAAGCTCCGCACGAGGTTTTTTCTTTCGTTGTCTTAATTTGTTGTTTTTGTTGCTTTTGTTGTTGTTGTTGTTGTTTTTGGACTGTGTCCTACTTCACACATGTAACGTACAAGTGACTTCGCATGTTTAATCACACCTAAACAATTTTGACAACATTTTTTTTTATAACTTTATTAGCGGAATTGCATTGGTGTGCGTTCAGGTGAAAAGAAGCCTACATCAAAAGCGCACCTGAGACTTATTCTTTTTGGAATTATGCTTTCCTTCGGTGCATTTTCATACACTGTATTTTTTATGCTGTGTTTTTGTGGTGTGAAGTGAGGAGTGCAGTTGAGGTGCAGGTTAAAAATATTAACGATTTTTTGTTTGTGCGTTTTGCGTTTGAAGGGTTTATTCTGAAGTGTGTAATCTCGGTAATGGAATTCAATAAGAAGATTTTTTAAGGTGGTAGGTGTGGAGTTCACTCGTTTGACGGCATGTGCACGAGACTTTGTTGCAAAAAGGAAAAAGTTATTTAAATTGCAACATAAATGAACAATAAACGTTATTTTGTATCTGCTAAATTTCTTGGTTAAGCCCAATCAAAATGATGCCCAATCTACAAACCCCTTAGACTGTAACTCAAGGTTTTTTCGCTAATTTCGGCACCAAAAAGTTAAAAATAACAACATGGTTCAATCATAGCCATTTTGAACAGTAGAAGTCTAGGAGCTATGATATCCAAAGTACTGTCATCGCCGATTTGAACAATTCTCGTTAAAAAATCTTCTTTTGACCAAAGATAAACACCCATAGGTGGTATGCGGTCATTTGAATTCGATGAGCGCCGAGAAGTTTCGCAACTTCGTTAGAAAGTTCAAATCCAAATTATGTACCCTCATCTCTATCATCAACTATTCACTTTGGCTCTGTCTAAAGCCGGCTCTATACGATGCAGCGAACGTTCATGCGAAACGTTTGATTCAATAACGACAACAGCCCGAACTTGTCCAAACACCAAGGTTGGACGCTCGAGGCAATTATGTTGGTGACCGTGGAAGATAAATGGCTGGCGGAGGCCAAACAGCTTTGGACGTGATTAGTACTTACTTGGGGCACCACCTGATCAAGTGGCACTCCCGTTTAAAAATACAAAGCTTTCGACACCGCTGCAGTTGTTATACCCCGGCTTCACCGGCCTCAGATTAATCAAGTTCACTTCAATCGACATAAGTGGCTTCACCGGCTAGCATGTTCAGTTCGTGCTTGAAATTGTTGTTGCTTTTTCGCCAGAAATTAGAAATGCAAAAGCTCACTGGAATTATTCCAATTTTTTACTCTCTTTTGAGCGAGCTTTTACTTGGAAACTCAATTTCATGTTCTGTAGGCCCAAAGCAGGCATTTTTTCCTGACTTTAAAATGTGAAAAATGTATGGGAAATCAAGAAATTTTAAAGTACAGTAGACTAATTTGCTCGAACTTGCGAAAATTTGGCGGTGAAGCCGGGGTATTACTCATTTTTTCCACTCAGGCTGTCTAGCTTTTGTATTAAAGAGCAAAATGACGTTTCCTTGTAGTGTATCTCTGTTGGCAATGGCTTTCAGTTTTACACACTATTTGTAAAGCTGCCAAAGCCCTTGTGTGTAACAACTATTGTAGATCTCTCTTGTTTACTGCATGAGTTTTAAGAGATTTTCTTTGCGGGAAGGGTTTTTACTCCGCCTTACTGGAAAGAGTGCCTTCTACGCCGAGTGTATCGCGTTTTCGAAAGTATTGACCCTCTCTTCGATTTTCTGTATAAGGTCTATACTTTCCTGTAGGCACACTTTAGAGAGTTTCGCTCTCAGAACTTGACCGAACTTGTTGCAGTCAGTCTTTCTTCAGTTTCTGTGCAGTTAATGAGCTTCAATCTGCAGGTTTACCCTGAAGCGTATCCATCGGTGCTCTCAGATACGATTCATTCCAGTTTTCTACTTTGTTTCCGTGTCCATAGACAGCAGGATGTCAAAAAACTACCTCCAATTTTTCGAAATTCTCCATGTTTGGGAATACGAAGGTTGGGGTGTTTCTCCGGGTACACACCGTTAAGTTTGAATTAATAAATAAAATCAAGTAATGGATGTTCACGCTCGTTGTTCTCGTTGCTTCCACACAGCATATTGTATCTACGGCCAGATTAACTCCGTTCGATTTTAAAGCTGTTGTCATCTGCATCAACTCTTATAGGCTTAGGCTAAATAGAGACCCTTTACTTCCCTACAAACTGCAATCTAGCTACCCTTAAGTGAGTTGAACCAAAGTTGGGGTAGAGGTAGGCTGCGGCTGTGCCTTTTAAACAGGATACAAGGTCTCGGATTACCTTGATCCTAGTGGCTATGTTCCATCCTTGTACCCAGGGCTCTTCATTAGGGTGACATAAAAGTTATCCTCCTTTTGGTTGTGTGCAGCTGCTTTAGAGTGTTTCATGTTGATTTACAAAATCTCAAGATCTACCGATGCACCCTTCTCCTCCAAAGCCAATCCTTCCAGGTGTTCATTAAGTATTGGAGAATTCTCCGGCGTCGAAGGGCGTCTTAAAATGCGGTGGTTTGACATACCTGATGCCAAACCTTAGCCGGCTTTGACTCTCCTCCAACATCCTTGTTGATAAAGAAAAAGAACGAAATGAGCGGTTCTTCTGCTTCAAAGAGAAGCAGTGGTGTGATGATGACCACCCAGTCATTCATTCAAATCGCCTCCATCACCTTCAAGGAATTAAAGCAGTGTGTTTTTCTTTCCTTGCTTCTCTCAGGTTCAACCCCGAGTAAAAATAAAAGATGACCTTGCAACGGGCGAACACCGACCGTGATTGGATCACAGTCCGCAGCCATGTGACGGGCACCAGAAGGTTGTTTGCTGGACTGCCCGGCCGTACACCACACACACACAGACGGGTATACGTTTGTATACAATGCAATTAAAAAAAAATTTATATGCCGACATTTGCCCGTTTGTACAGCTCAGTACGTGGCCATTTAATCTTTTGGTGAAGTTTGACCGTCGTGAGCCCGTATGTGCCCTCATTAAAAATTGTTAATAATTCTATGGCCATCATATGCCCTTCAAAAGGCAAACGGCCGGTGTTCGCCCGTTGTAAAGCCGTTTTTTAGTTTTATTCGGGACACCATTTTCGATAGTTTTATCTTCCAGCTCCACTCAGGTTTTGGGACCCTCAAAGCTACTTGCAGGTCATGTCTGACAGCCTCCCTCAGCAGGGTTTTGCTTGTTCCTTGTTCCAGCAGGGTTTTGCTTGGGGGACCCTATAAAACTTTCCACTTTTTGGCTTCTCACTAGGTTTTCTCTTTAGGAGAGTATTGAGGTTTTTATGTGCTAGCCCTTTGTTGTATTTGTCACTGAAACTTTATTCAGTCTGACTGGTCTCGCCCATGCACAGGTGGTAGTTCTGCAGGAATAATACATATGTCTGCACAGCTGGGGATTGCCTCTACACTAGACGCCAGCCAATTTTTTTTTTCTTTTGTTTTTTTTTTTTTTTGTTATCCATATAAATCCCACAAATAATTTTTTTTTATGTGAAAGACTAGAGGCTCAGGAAAGGCCCTTTATACTGTCGACAATCTATTTTTTTTATAGATTTCAATGTCGAACAGCAGCTCTAGGCGGAAGATAGTGAAGAGATGGGAAGAAGTGAAGGAAGGAACTGCAGAGTAATGCAGAAATGAGTCCATCATGCCAGAGCCGCTTACCAGGATGAGTCACTTATGTGCTCCCATCTTACCCGCGCATTGAAGGGAACCGTTTGCTACCAGCATTCTTTAACCACTGGTAACGCTGGTCACGCAGCAATCGGCATCAAGAGGTAGTTTCAAAAAGTTTGGATAAACTCCATAGAAGTATGAGAGGACGTCGAGTTTGCGAGGTTTAGACCAAGGTGAGTGACATTTTTAAAGGAGCATAGAGGGAGTATTATTAGGGCCAGTGGATTTATTAGCGTCCAGCTTTAACCAATACGATAAAATTTGAGTACTTGTACATATACAGTGTATATATACCACAAAGTGGCTCGAACAATGGCCTTCTTTCCAGCAACCGATATTTTCTGATCTTACTTATGAAGTTTTTGTAAGAAAGATCATCATCTGCAAAAATAGCACAAGGATGACATTTTAGTGATAACATGTTCAAAACAAATATAATTCTATTAGCGTCTATTTTGAAATAAGAAAAGAATGAATCGTTTATATTTCACATTTTTTGGGGACATATGGTTTAACTACTTAAAAAAGAGTTATTGTTTCAAGAAAGAACATTCATTAGTAAGAAGAATCTCCCACAAAAAGCTAGAACTGGGTTAGGTAAAGATGTTCTAAGAAAAAACTACATATTTTCGAAGACAATACGCTAATTACGCTCATTCATCGAACTTATTATTATTTCCTTATTGTTTAAATGTACACAAAATGGCACTAAAGTTATGGCCCAATTTCAGACAATAACAAAAACACCTCAACAAATTCCAAAATTATTACATAAATCCCCGAAATCTGCTTAGAACTGCCATATTGTACCCAAAATTAAAAAAACCAACCAGGTTCGATGACTTTTTCGTGTTTGCGCTCCATTAGGTAAGCACCATTCCCCAGGTAAGCACCAGCACAGTTCACAGTTCCCAATTTAAAAGTGCGCCCATTGCCCAGTAAGTGACTCCGGAAGTCGCAGTTAACTTTTTCCGAATTCCGGCAGCGTCCAAAAAAAATTCAATGAAAAATTCATTCAAATACGAAAATTGCACCGAAAACAGAAAAACCTGGCAAAGGTGAGTAAACATCGTAATTGCAGTCGCAGTAGGGTTTTGTTTGTCTTTCACCGCCTTATCTGGAGCCCGCTACCTTGCGTCACCTGTTGTGCAGGTTTTTGTGTATTTTTGTTAATTGTTCACCGATGAACTTTTCCTCGTAGGTTAGAAAATCTACTGGCAGCTTTCTAGTGGGTTTCACTTTGGTTGCATAAATCACCACCCGTTCGAGACCTACCCAGTCCGCGGAGACATCTTTCACATATATTACCCACCCGCGGAGAAAGTGACAGTCCGATGGCCGGACAAGGGTACCTACTCTGCCCGAAATTAATTTCGGCACCTGTTAAAAGTTGAAGGTTCGATGATTTTTACTGCTTTATGCTTTCTTACCTTCCAGAATCACCACCACCGCCGGCGGGTCGTTAATTGTGCTCAGAGGCATATAGTCATCGGTCACCTCACTTTTCTCCATTCTTCGGTGACTCTTTTTCTTCCTCCTCAAGAAAGAGTTACCTCGCCAACCCCTTCGAAAGAAAACGCGGAAGACAGGTTGTCACTGGATTACGGTGGCCCGGTAATTAGCTTTGTAATCACCATGTGAACTGGACCAGCGCAAATTGGCCTCCTTACTCAGTGGTCATCGATTCGAATCTCCGTGGTCGCACAGGTATCGGACTTTTCTTCCGCGCCGACTTCGGCCAATCCAGGAGGCGGCACCAGAACTGAGTTTTTCTCCTCTTTAATTTTCGGATACCGCCGTGTAAAAAAAAATCCATCAGCGGCACACGGCCGCGGTATATTGGCGGCCTTCATTTAGGTTATCAGGATGGTCTCGTTTCGCTGCGCGTCATAAACTTAGCGATTTTTGTTGTTGTTTTTGTTGTTGTTGTGGATTTTCGAAAAATCTTGCTCAGTTAAATGTGACGAAGTTTTTCTTATTTTTTTTTTTTTTGTTATTTTACTTAAAATTGACGAAAATTGCTCGTGACAAAATGTTCCATGGTGGTTGAGTTATTTTCTTAAGAATTTCTATTTCTGTTTCTTTATTTTGTTAGTATGGAAGAAAGATAACAAGTGAAGAAATTTACTATTTAAAAAAAAAATTAGGTTAAGTTAATGTTGATTTAGAAACTAAATTTTGCGGGGATGGAAAGAAAAATGTTGACTCGGTATTTTATACACTGTCATTAGTTTGACGAAAAGCCTTTATGTATTTTTGGCAAAAGTTTAAAAAGATTTTGAAATACAAAAGCATTTGTGTTATTTTCCGTCTACATGACACACTCTTTGGTTGCGCACTCTTTTTCCTATTATGATATTGATATGGTGCAATCATAGTTGCGCAACCAAAAGCCGGTACTTCATGAAATTTGTACAAAAGAGTGGGCAACCAAATAGTGGAACGTGTGGATCAGCCATTACATATACTCATATGTATGTATGTATATAAATTTTGATTAAAAGTATGTGGAATCTTTGAAATTTATATTTAAAAAATACACTATACTCTGTGCTGAGTTTGATACACATATTATTATTGTAGCCAGATTAAATGTAAATATCTCGATAGATAGGCAGTTAAAACCCTACTAATATTATAAATACTCTGTCTGTCTCTATGTTACGCTATCACGCCTAAACCGCTGAACCGATTTTGAAAAAAAAAAAAAAAATGGTATATAGATGTCGCGAAAAAAGGTTTCAAGAGATTTAAATACGGTTGGAAGTTCGTATTGAAGTCTAATCCAATTAAAAAATTAAAAAAAATTAAAACCAAACAAACAAATCTTCTTCTTTGATGGCTCTTTTTTTTGTGATACGATGAAGCTTAGGAGTCACCCTTTGTACTACTAATCCGTCATGTCGTTCGAGTCATGGTGCAATGTACAGTAGTAAGCTTGATCTGAAGGATAGAAGAGAAAGGATAGGTAAGGGGTCTGGAGAGTGCATGAGTAGGTGTCGATGAGCCTTGCGTTTGAACTCAGAGATGTTATATGAGCTCGGAAACACCGACTGCGGAAGACAGCTCCACAGTCGAGTTGTTCTATTTATAAACGAACTACTAAATCGTAATGTGTGCGAAGAAGAGGGCTGTAGTGTGTGGAGGTCAGCCGAATTGGCTAGTCTTGTGTTGCGGTTTTCCCGTGTAGGCAGGAGGTTCTTCATTTCAGTAGAGCAGTCACAGTAATAATAGCGATAAAACTTGCTGAGTACAGCCACATTCCTTCAGTGGTTTAAAGGGTCGATGGAGGAGCAAAGAGTGCTATCGCCAATGAGTTTGATGGCGCGGTTTTGCACCTTGTCCAGACAAGCCAAACTGGTTTTAGGAGCGCCCGCCCAGATATACGAGTTGTATTCGAGGTGGGGTCGAATGTAGGACTTGTAGATTGTGGCTAGAGCAGCTACAGCCCAATTCGAGCCTTGGCCTCCATCATCTTCTCCCTCCAAACGTCTCTCTGCTCCGTAGTTTGTCTCCAGTTTTTTGTATTGAGCAGTTTTGCTGCATCAGCCTTGGCATTGTCTTCCCACCTTGACCGTGACTTGCCAACTATTCTTTTGTCATCTGATAGTAGGTACAGGGCTTCTTTCGGTATCCTTGAGTCATCCATTCGTTGGACATGACCGGCTGGATTTCATTACTGGCAGTAGTGAGAAGTATGTTCTGTTTGCGGCGTTCATTCTTCTTTGTACGTCTATCGTTTCATCGTTGTCTTCGCTGACTGTGGAACCCAGGTAGTTAAATTGGTTCACCCGTTCGAACTTATGCTCCCCCCATATGGTGTTGTGGTTTCTTCTTCTTCTTTCCACCCTTGACTGAATTAGAATCTTGCTCTTGTCTGCAGCCCTATATGTCAGTGCAGCCCTATATGTCAGTGATTTGCAGCCCTATATGTCAGTGATCTGGCAAGGCAGTTTATGTCGTCGACGCATCCTGCCAACTTGGATTTTTTAAGCAGAGTTGCGTTCGCATCAATTTTTACTTTGCCAATTACTCCTTCTAGGCAGAGAATAAATAGCATGGATGACAGCTCATCGTTCTGCTTTTACCCTTGCTTGACTGGGAAGAACTCTGTCAATTCTTCTGGTATTCTGACTATACACCTTGTGTTTTCCATTGTCATTTTCGTCAGTTTCACTATCTTTAGAGGTATGTTTCGGTCCAGCATTGTCGCATACATTTTTCCCCTGTCGATGCTGTGGTATGCTTGTTTGAAGTTGATGAAAAGTTGATACACGTCGTTGTACTCCCAGCATTTTCTAGGATTTGCCTTATTGAAAAAAGTTGGTCCATTGTTGATCTATTTCTTCTGAATCCAGCTTAGTATTTACTTATTTCGGCTTCTGCATAAGGTTCCAGTCTGGCCTTAATTATACTTGTCATTAGTTAATATACTTTCTTGTGTATTGGGCAGATAATGCTTTGTTCCCAATCTTCAGGTATTTTTTCGTTCCTCCATACTTCAGCCCAATCGAGCATTTGTGAAATGTGAATCATTTAGGACGGGTACAATGCACTAGATTGATTCTGTGGATTAGAGTGCAGGAGTAATGGAGGAACCTCCCCCGCAAGCCAAATTTAATCGAATCGATGCCTCAAATATGTGCGGCAAAAGGAATGGCTACAAAATCCATCCATCCATCCAATGGCGCTACAGCCCAAATCGAGCCTTGGCCTCCTCTAGGAAATTTCTCCAAGTTTGACGGACCCTTGCAGCATGGCCCTTTTCATAATTGCATGGTTGCGCAAATCGATCATTTGCATGGTATTCAAAAAAGCAAATGTGCAACTATAATTTGTTCAAAACTGCAACCTGCTTGACAGGTCTGCGCAAATCTTGCAACTATTTTTGTACGCATGCTTATCTGATTAAAGAAGAAGAAAAGTGTCAAAAGTGAAATTTTGGCAGAAGATTTTCAGTTTTTCGATATTATTAGGGTGTTTTATTTTAATTTTAATTATTATTAAAATTATTAGGTATGTATTCTATAGCGAAAATAATAAAGAAGAGGTTTGGATCACCCCAAGGATAAAACTTCTTTTAAACGAGAGATTAACGAGCTAAACAAGACACATAATTTATCCTTCTTTTTCGCTGTGAAGTTTCAAAATTTCAGACCGGATCTAATGAAGCCGAGTTATCTATCTACAAACTGACAATAACATTAATCACATTTTCTCGATCCATTTTTTCGTTTTATTTTTCAGCGGTAAACAAACTCAGAAAATGAAGGAAAAAAACTTTATGCTTAAAACGTCAAATTTGACATATATTTTTGACAGCTGATTGCTTTCATTCAAAAATGCAAAGTTTCTAGATTGCGCAACTGATTTACCTGACAGTTGCTCTTTTGCAAGAATGCAAGCAAGCAGGCAAGCAACCATGCAATTATGAAAAAGGCCCATGTCTCCAGTTCCGGATGTTGAGCATTGCCTCTGCGTCAGCCGTCACAGAGTCTATCCATCTCCTCCTGGGTCTCCCTACTGGCCTACTTCCCGAAATTTCTGAAATTTCTCAAACCTATTGACTCGTTCCTGTATGTCCTGGGTCATAGTCCAACTCTCGCTACCGTAACAAAGTACTGGTCGTATTACTGTTTTGTAGAGTGAGAGTTTCGTATTCCTGTGCACGAATCTTGAGTGCAGGATTTGTTTTTGGGCATAAAAGGCTCTATTAGTCAGTAGTATTCGTCTAGTTATTTCTTCTTTTTCTTCGTTTCTTTTTGTGATTGTAGACCCAAGGTAGACTGTTTTATCGACTACTTCTAGGTTATGTTCGTCGATGGTTATATTTCTTCCCATTCTAAATCTTCCTGCTCTGGATTGTTGCATCACCTATGGCTACAAAATACTGGGTCTTATTGCTGAATCCGCCAGCGGCAAAGTGAATGCGAATTTGACAGCTTATGATTTTCGAAAATGGAAGTGAACGTTTCCCCTGATTATCAAAAACGCGTGAAGTGCAAGGAAATCACCTTTAGTTATTTTGACATTTCTGTTCACTTCACTTTCCATATGTCACTTCATGTGGCAGTTCCGCGCGGGGAATTTAACAATCGCAGCGACAAGTGAAAGTGAAACTCTTAAGCGACGGGAATCCTAAATGCACCGGATTCAACAATCAGTCCCAATGACTCATGAAGTATTGCGTAGTATCTATTTTACTTTAATTAATTAAAAATCGTGGTGTCCCGATATTTTTGAAAATACCCGAATTGTTTCTTTTTTGTTATAAATAATTGAAATTGTTATTAATTTATGTAATAATTACATATATTTAAAGCAGTAAGAAATGTACACTATTTTTCCATATACCAAGTTTTTTTTAAGTCTCAACGCATTTCAATTATTTGCAAAATACCATGTGTCCCGATATGCACGCAACTATACATATAGAAAAATGCTGAAAGCAATTCCGCTGAACTCCATACTAGGTTTTACAAATGAAGAACGACAATTTCGAAAATTCCACAATGACGGAATCGGCAAGAGCCGTTACGATATATAGATTTCATTAATGGAACTAAGTTCGGCGAAGACACCTTACTCATGGGACTTAGGAGAGCCTGGGCAGGAAATCCTTTTCGGTACAGATTTTTGAGGTAAAGCAAACCTTCCCTGGTAGAATGGCATAGACCAAGAGAGACAGGACTTAGGGATCACAAGCTCAGAATCGGGAAGGAGCAGATGCGAGCGCCCAGGTTTTGATCCCGCTTGTGTGCCAAAAGGTAGGTAAACATTATTAGCTAAAATCCCTTAGTTATACAATTTTCACACTTTTTGTTAAATTGCTAAAAATAATCTTTTTTAAAAATTATATTGTGGCACTCAATAATCTCCTCAGTCGTGTTGTCATAATATCCCACAACATTTTTTTTTTGCGCACAAAAACCTTAACAAAAAAAATGTGTTCTGTGCAAAATATTTAAGATTTTTCTAAGGCTTAAAAACACCTCCAACAAAAATCGTTTTACAACCAAAAATAGCAATTCGCCAATTGAAATAAATCAATTGCGTTCTATGAAGAACAAAACATACGTGTTATTTTACTTTTCGTTTGTTTTCTGCACAGAACTCAATTACCGTGTGTTCTTTGTTGGCGGGGCGCATGTTACCTTCTTACCTGTAGAAGCCCTACAACTTCCGCCAGTCTTATGATAAAATATCAAGTGGCCCTTGTAAGTGGCAGTTATTTGCGACTGAATTCCACTTTTTTGTTCCTTCATGATGTGAGAATTTAATGTCAGGTGGGCCCGTGACAGTAATCTCTTTGGTAAGGCTCCAATTGCTCAGGTAAAATGTATGGCAAATGTCAATAATCTTGTGAGAATGTTGGAATTTTATAGTAAAGGGAGTTTTAGTTTCATAATAAGCAAATGGAAATTTTTTTTAAATGTTTTGTTAGCCGATAGTTTAGTTTTTCTAATAAGTCACTGACGCATGAATCCTACTGATCGTTCATTCATATGGTGAAGTAAGCTTCCAAAAATTTGTTTATTAAAACGAGTAGACAAAGTAAAAAATAAGGCTGGTTCTCTATATTTTTTATTCAATGTCTATAAGCACCTCTTTTGCGTCGATAGTTTCTATTGAAACACTGTTTTTTTATGTGGTCGAAATCTTAGCGATGCTAAAAACCTTCAACCCCCGGCTTGAAACCGATAAAGATTATTTAAGCAGAGCAGACAAACAGGGCCACTATGCAGGTTTCTCTGCTCCTAAATAAAGAGTGCCTAGAGCAGCCAGCTCGTGGCTTCCAGAAGATAGAGCTGAAGATCTATAAAACAGAGGAGGCCGAAGACATGGAAACCGATGGCGCATCGAGAGTCTCCGAGCGGGACAGAGCCATCGGTAATATGCACCCACTCCTTAGCTCGGACATGGACGTCATCTCCAGCAACGAAGAAGTGGAGGTGATCATCCTTGAGGTCAACAATCAACAAAAAGATGAAGGTGGCGCAGATAAACCTTCATCATTGTAAAGTGGCGTCTGCTGGCATCAGGCGATGTCGATGTTGCCCAGTCGTCCCCTAAACATGGATCGTTGGTTATGGGATCTGTGTAATAAGAACGCCCAAATTTAATCTCTTTTATAACAAAGGCAAGAGAAAACCCAAAACAGGTATTTTAGTCAAAAAAGATATTAAACCTTTCTTCTGCCTCAATTTAGTGACGGAGACTTTACGGTACTCGACCTGGAGTTAAAACAGAAAAAAACTCAGGTTGGGCTCCTCACAAAGATGAGGACCCTTTATCTCCGATGACCTTCCAGGACCTGGTAAAATACACCGATGCTACCCCTACCCAAAGTCTAGAAATTAACAAGTCTTTCATCTTCATATGGTTAATGAGTGAAAGGCGAACAGCTGCATGCACAAGTTTTTCAAATGACGATGTCAGGCTATCAGAGAGAGAATGCAACATTTTTATACGCGCTGGAATACAACCATAAGTCGGAAAATTTTATGAGTTTATATGGGGATGTATTGGTGCATATTTGCTCGTTTGTTTTGATGACTTCAATTTTGACAGCTGATTCAATTGTCTTTCCTTTTCTGGTCTGCATACTTGATCGAAGAGAGAGAATCTGGCTTTGTCTGGCCGAGTTCACGAAGTATGCGTTGAGTTTTGCTCAGCAGTGATGTTCATATATGCACGCACACAATCAACGGTCGGAAATTTTTGTATGAAGATGAAAGACTTGTTATTACTAGACTTTGCCCCTACCACGGTCCTGGTTATGGGAGGCGATGCAAATGCACACCATACACAATGTGACAGCACGGACCCCAATGACCGAGGTGAAGCTATTTTTAACTACCTTTTCGGCGCCACCCTTGTCTCGGACTGTCACTCCGACCAAATACTGGCTTGGAAGGTCTTTAACACCAGAACCTTGCTCCTAAGCCACCCTATATTCCCAAAAACTGCGAGCAACTCGACAGCTTTGCCATTAATAAAGCTTGTCCCAACAGACCGCATAAAGAGGCTTGCAAACCCTTATGGTGGTCTCGCGAACTTGAAACACTTCGAAAAGAGTGAAGCAAGGAATTTTATTCAGCTAGACGCAGTAACAGCGCAACCTCCTAGGTCTGCTATAATTCGATACAAAATGGGAATAGGGAAGGCTAAACGTACCTCATGGGATACATTTTGCAGCAACATAGAGTCCACATCGGAAGCCTCAAGCAAAGCTATGTAAAATACTAACTAAAGCGCCAATAATGCTTAGTTACTTACGGAAAGAAAACGGCAACTGGGCAGACTCAAGCGGAGAATCTCTGGCAGTGCTTATGGACACCCACTTCCCGAGTAGTACTACGATTGAGACAACCATCGCAATAAACTCTCCAGCCTCACCACAGCTCGTCAAATCCATCATAAACAGTGGGAGAGTTGAATTGACTGTAAAGCACCTTCTAGCCCTATAAATCACCAGGCCCTAACGGCATAGTACCGGCACAACTGCAAGGCATCCCTAGTCATATCATGCCCTGGTTGTAGGCCATGTTTACGAGTGCCTGCAAATTAACTGTATTCCTTCTAGTTCGAAAGGGGCAAAAGTAGTGTTCATACCCAAGAAGAAAATCCTCCCAAAGACTTCAGGCAAATCAACCTATCATCCTTTTTATCGAAAACTCTAGAAAGGCTAATTGAAATACATCTTAGGCAGACCATACCAACCTCGTAGCTCTCGCGCACGCGGCACGCCTGAACAAAGGGCAGATCCAGATACTACTCTTCACACATTGATTTGAACCATAGAAAAGTCACTCGAGGTTAAAGAGTATACATTAGTGGCATTCCTTGACATAGACGAAGCGTTTAACAACGTACTGCTGGATGCCATTATCCTGGCCTTGACGAAACTGATCGGGGATCGGATCGGATAGGGGATCGAGGCGTCGCTGCAATACCTCATCCACTAAATGCTTACCGGTAGGATGCTAAGCTCAAGCTTTGACGACTTGTCGACTGCTCGGTCCAAAGGGCCGTCAATAGAGGTACCTCGCAAGGAGGAGTACATTGCTCACTTCTATGGCTCGTGACTGTGTATCAGTTGCTGCGATGCATGGAAGCAGTGGGACACCAGGTCCTGGCGTACGCGGATATCATTGCTATCATCATAAAAGGAAAAATTTCCTCAAGTCCTCGGTGATTTCATGGAGGTGGCGTTACTAACCTTTTCAAACTGGACTGCCACCCGAAAGAAATATCAAAAACACATATCTATCGTCGTTAACTGCACCCATGAAAATTTATCATAAGGTGGGATGTTCCCTTTAAAACGATCATGCATGATCGGTCCATACTTTTCCCAGGAGACGATCGATATTGTTATATGCTAGACCAATTTACAAAACCACCAGGAAATTATAATCAGTGCTCTGTTCGTCAAGCAAGGGGTCAATGTTCACCAACTTTTTTACTTTCGAGGATCACTTTGAACCAGGTTTTATAAGTTAAAATCGTTATGGTACACTGTTATTACTTCCTTTGGCGTTATTAGGCGTTAATATGGGCACAACCAGGGATTGTAAAAAGATTTCATCAGTGCAAAGGAAACGTGGTAGTCAGTTAGTAAGATCGATCTTCTGATCTTCATATATGAAAGTGATCTTTATCATTAAAATGCATGCGTAATTTTTGCGTCACTCTCATTATTAAAAAGTACATTTCTATGCTTTTTTAATCATATTTACGTTGTTTAAAAATAAGTAATTAGCAAAACACTTGAAAATCACTTGTCATGCATGTCAGATAAGTTTTTAGCGTAGGAAGTGATCCCAACTTGCTTGTCTTCGCCTTCGCCTTTCAAGAGATAATTCCCCTGGGTTTTAGCGGTTTTTAAGATCTTGATTCAACAAGACCATTTTAAGCGGCATTAATTTACGCGCATGCGTGTCTTATACTAATATTAAGTCACTATCTGTCTTCAGCTCGTTCCGTTTTGGCACTGTTGTGAAAGTACTATTTTTATCACTGATGAATATTTTTTAATTATACGGGAGCACTTTCATATTTCAAACTAGACTGCCCAGTTTATCGGACTGTCGTATCATTTAAGGTGTTAATTTGCAAACTAGCCTGTCAACACATCAAATTTTAAGTAGGTAAACTTGACGAGATTAAAACTTTCCATTTATATCAAAAGTTTTCATAATAATTCAAAACTCCTTCGCCTGCGGTCGTTTTAGATTGAGTTTCCTACTTTCTACTGGACGCGAGAATCCATGGCGCATTCTAATTTTCCCGATAAAAGTGAACCATCATCGTCTCTCCTAATTCAATTGCGAAACATGAAAATGATCCGGCAGACCTCCCCTCGACCCATGGTCTCCTCGGCAGAGTTAAAATGTAAATCCACCACTTTCAGACTTATCAGATATACCCCAGCTACACGAGCTGCATACAATGGAGCCTATTGTGATCGTGGTTGAATGGCTACCAGAAATGTAGATCAGCCCAGAGAAGATCCGAGCCCGACATGGCGTTCGGATGTTTCTCACTACACCCAAGTTGGCACACGGCTGATTTTCACTTTCCATTCAATTTCTTCCCCTAATTACGGATTCTACATGGGATGAACTGATGAATGCGGCGCATTCGCCATGCGGAACAGACCAGTCAATCTGGGCGGAGGCGTCAGGTCAGTAGTCGCCGCTCGTCCGTTTGTTTACATTGTCAGTCTAGTTTCCAGAGATCTTGGTCGATCGTCAGTCCGGCTTCTAGCTGCGCGGATCTGCGGCTGGGCTGTCTGCGCAGATTAATTGTGGACGTGACTCTGCGCGGATATTCCACGGTTGACGGACGAGGATGACGGCGGCTGTGAAAGTTGACTACTGTCTAGAAAATGTCAGATCTGATCGGTTTGTGACTCGGCAGAAATTTGTGTATTTTCATGTCGTTGCAGGCGCCGAATTCAAATTAGTTTAGATAAATATAAATTAACATGGGAAATTGAGCTGTAAAAGCGGCGGCTAGCATGCTAAGTTTTTCGAAGGGGCTAAGGTAGTGAGAGAGAAGAAATCGGGAAAATTGCGAAACAATAGAAGGGGCATTACGTGTGGAATTCAGAGATTGCACGTAAGATTACACTTGAGCTTGCTGGTCAGGAAAGACACAATTTGCCATTTCTGCTATGTTGTCCTATAAAACCTATTAAAGTAGTTACTCGCAAAAATATTGCGGCTAGGTAATATTTGGAAAAGTTAGGCCGATGGTTTCCAATGGAGCGAATAACACACCTTTTACTTTACTTTACTTTATTCCCCTTAAATCTTTCATGGGACATAGGCAAGGCAAGAGCCTACTTATTTTCTATGTCCTAACTACAGATTCGATATACAGGAAATCGAAAAACGATCGATCTGGGTATAGTTCAGAAAAATTACAAAACCGAGGCTGCACACGCACCTTCAAATAGAATCAAATTGAGTGCCGAATTCATTAAAATGATCGATCCTCTAGAATGTACCTTGAATGCCACATGCAGGGAAGGTCTTTCCAACGTGGTAGATCAGACCTAGCCAGTTAACTAGGGAGGTTTTCAATATCTGTATAAATATTGGAACCACTGTAAGAACTGTTTCAGGCCGTACAAGAAATGCATTAGGACCACAAAGAGGCAAGTTTTCTGGAATCCCACTTCACGGGCTGCAAACAGGTGGCCCAAACCCTAAAGTTGAATGCAAGGAGAGCAATGTGGAGGGAACCTGGGAAAAGCGAACGGTCTTTTTTTATATAATAACTAGACATTCGTAGATATCATAATGCTAATTATTTGTAGATCTGACCTAGGGCTGACATCCGTCCGGGTTTCCCCGGATTTGTCCTAGTTTGGGCGGGCTTTTAAAAAGTTTCCGGGTAAAACCCGGGAACTTTTTGTGTCAGGGGTGACCCGATCAATTGAATTACATATACTTAATAAATTAAAACAAATCGTAGTTAAAAATTGACTTGAAATCCGAATCCAAGTAAACTTCGGCGCTCTCGGCTGCTCTGGCTTTATTTGAAAGTTCCAGTGACAATTCAATTACCAAACGTACACCGATCCAAAACGAAAAGAGTAGTTAATCCAGTTGTTCAAGGAAACAAAGATTTTAGTTGTCAAACGACCCAATGTCAAACCGATTTCTGTTCAGATCAATAAGACCAAGTAGGTGGTATAGGAGTCACTAAGGTTTAAGTAGTAATGAAACACTAAAATAAAACGTGGGTTTTTTTATGTAGCAGGGCTAAGCTCCGAAGTCACCCTTTGTACCACCAGTCCGTCATGTCGTTTGTCACGTCCCTGGAGCCTATTTCCTATCCGAGGTTGTGTCGTAGGTTTCATAGCAAGAATTTAATGCCCGAAAGGATTAGTAATCCTTCGCTGTTAGCCGAATATATAGTTGGTTATCGATTTGATACGACGGGTGCATTTTAACTCGCCAAAAAAAATATAACCGTTAAATTTATAAAAAAAAAGGGTGTCCGGGGAAAAAACATTCCCTAAAATACAATTGACTACCACCCGATGCTAACCAGCCAAAATTGCCGCGCACTGAGGACATATACTACCGCTAGGACGACTTAGCCTACTTTCAACAAAGAAAAATGGGCCTCCTAAACAGACTCCAAAGGGTTATTGTAGGAACTACATCGGGAAATTGACCCATAGCGGACCCCCACTACCACTAATAAATTGGGTCTCTGATAAGATGCTTGTCGGACTGTCAAATGTTTGTAGCTTTGCGAAAAGAAGGGTAGAGAAATGCTCGTTCAGTTCCTATGACCAGGGCCGTCTTTAAGGCAGGGCATACCGGGCCCGGGCCCAGGGCCTCCTGCAAAAGGGGGGCCTCTTCGTAGAAACCTGCTTCTCAAAAACATTAATAAAATAGTTATCTTCGGCAGCTTTGAAATTTGAATTAGTTCTTCTTTAGCTTTTTTTCTTTTTGCTGCCCCGTTAGGATGCATTCGCTGCATTGTAGTATTTAAAATCAACAAACACAAACACAAATCACTAAATTGAAAAAATCTCTCAGCTTTAGCAACACGTTGTTGCCGTAGAATTGCGAAAACAAAAAACTGCAGTCTGATACTTGTGTTGAACAGTCTTGTTTATGGCCCACTGAATAAGCCGGAACAACTGGAGAAGTGGTGGAAGAGCACCGATTTCCAAAATTCTTTTTCCCGTATTCTGTAGACCTTCAAGAACATTCACCACCACTAACCCTTGCATTACCTCGAAAAATGAATAAATTAGGAGGATTTTACCCCTCCAAAGCATCCCCATGAATTGCAGTACTGAAAATGTTTGTAAACTTTATTTATTTCGGCACGGAAATCGTCTCTTGGGGGTTTTCGTGGTCGCTGATCAGGAATCCAAGGTCCTTTTGTATGTAGGGGCAGTGGCAATCCCTAAAATCTTCCTTGGTGTGAGGAAATATTTAAAATCGTGTCTCGGGGGTTTTTGGGGTCGCTGATCACGAATCCGAGAATCAACCATGGGGGCCTCGGAAGTCTAGGGGTAAGGCGCCTGACTGCTATCCCAGAGGTCCCGGGTTCGAATCCTGGCCAGCCCCACGGTCCTTCGCCTTTTCCACTTCCCCACCTACATAACTTCCCTTCTCTCTCTTCTTCCCTCTTTACATTCCTGATCCCTCCTGTCAAAGCCTTTCCTAGTCCTTCCCCGCTCCACCAAGCCCATGTCATCGGTTCGTTGATGAAATTCAATTCGTTTCAGGAGGCATAACAGTCCAGCGAGTTGTTCACGATGCCCCGATGTTAGAGTCGCGAAATGGTTGCGTAGTGGAATAAAAATATCTATACTTACCCTTTAGTGAACGGTGAAAAAATTCAAGATAAACAAAAAATGGAAATTCAGATAATACTTATTTTAAAGAAAAATTATAATGATCAATGTTTGAGTGGTTTTTAAGAAATTTCAAGATTTTACGTCTCCTTAAGTGGGCCTCCACCCTAAGTAGGCCCAGGGCCTTCAAGCAATGAGAGACGGCCCTGGACAATGCCTCGCTCTACGCACTAGGCATTTAGACTCAAAAGAGATCTCCAGACTAAAGATCGGGGGCTGGTAAGTTTCTTAAACCACAGTCAGATTAACAACCACATAACCTTAGCCACACAAATTTGTGGCGTCAAAACGGGGTGTCAAAATACTAATATGTAGCATGAAAACCGAATAAAAATAGCAGGGTTGGGTTGAATAACTTTGCTTCGGCCACCAATATTCTCGTGATATTGTACCTACTATCGGACTACCATCTTTTGAGGTCGCTGCAAAAAATTCTTGATGGAAAAGAGTATGCAACCTTTCCTTCAATATCGATTTGTTCGTTCTCAAGGGATTGGATAAGCTTCCAAAGCAGCTGCAAAAAGCTTTAACTAACGAAAGAAATTGTATTTTAGAATTTTTAATAAAATGTGAAAAAAGTATATTTAAAAAAAAAGAAAAAAAAGACAGAACTTTTCCTTACCCCTAATAAATGGTGATAATAACGAAGTAGAAGACATCCCTTAAAACACGGTGGCATAACCTTTACTTTAAAAATTGACTTTCATAAGGTTATCTTATAGCAAAATGAATATTAGTTCTTTCTAAAAAAAAATTTGAATAGAGCTATTATTGTTCTTTTATCATATTTATAGAATGTCCCAAAAAAATTGTGATGTCCCAAAAAATGTTTTATGTTCCTAAAAATTATTGAAATGGTAATTCTATGTAGTATCAACCACTATTAAAATCATTTGAACTATAAGTATTACGAAAAATAATATTACTTGCCACAAACCCAATTACGTTCATAAATTTTAGGATAGCCTGATTAGGCTTTTGGGACACTCTTTACACAAAGCAAAACATGAAAATGGCTGACTACTTTTTCCACAGATTTTGTTTTGATATCTCTAAACTTGCAAAACAGCACTGTCCACAACAAAATTTATGCAATCGAAAAGGAGGACATGTTTTTATTTACTTATTTTTTTCGTAAAAAAACACTGGAAATAAACATAAAAATTATGGAGCGTAACGGCGTTAGCTAGACAGCAGCGCCACAGCAAACGCATTAATTAAAAAGTGATGGACTTGAGGGCATCTGATGTCCGGCAGATTTTATATATTTTATCTCTGTGCGCGCGCAGTTTAATCCGTGACTGCGGTCTTGACGTCCATCCCAGCCGGCGGCGGACCAGTATGGTTAATGTGGTAAGGCGATACTTGAGGCGATCGACCACCATGCAGCCTAAGAAGAAAACCTAGCCTGACTGAGTCTTCTTGAGAGATGCCTACCTAACTCTGGCCGCGCGGCTAGAAACTAGAAAGATGTCGAGTAACTGAATCTGGTTTCTGTGCTACTAAACAGAAATTACGTTACGTGCCAAAGATGGTCATGAAATTGCGATTCGGTTAGGCACTGGTGCACTATGGCCGACACGGCCGGGACCGGACAGGAGAGTATTCTGCAGCTGCAGTAAGATAGTACGTACGTGAATGGAATGTTCTTTGGCTAGCTAGATTGGCTAGGACAAGTTTTTTGGTCATCAACATTTTTTGTGTCTAAGTTGACGGCCACAAAGCGGGCATCATGAGGCCTTTCCGAGCAAAGTCACGCTTAGTTCTTCATTGGTCGATTTAATTTCAGAAACAATGTTGCGCCGCCGCGGTATCATCGAAGGCGGCAAGGTGCGTGCGTGACTAGATTCAATTTATAACACGTTAACTTTTATGACTCTTTATTGAAAGACGATGTACTATGGAAATGAACTTGACCCGACCGAGCAAGTTTACTGTTTATGTAATAAAATGTGGCCGTAAAGACCGCACGAACCCTGCACTACCTGAGAGATTTACCTGAGAAATCAAAGAAACAATTCCAGCGATCGCCGTGTGTAAATCTGCTGATTTAACTACTTTTGTGTTTGTGTATTTTTAATTTTTTTTTTTTTTTGGATAGTTAAACGCTTATCAAAGTGGCGTCGGCCTTGATGCATACTGAATGCGTTTCGTGCAAGTGCATTTCCATTGTGACGTGCAGTGATAGAGAAAATTTAAAAATCGCTAATTTCACACTTAATAATCTCGAAATTAATACGAGCTACTCGCTACCTATGTTAGCAGGTGGCAGGATTTTTCCATTTTGCAGCCTTTGTGGTTACATTTTAGTTTTGAGATTTGATTTACTAATGATGACTGCGCCAATCTCTGCAGGCGAAATGGAGATATTTTTAAATTCAAAAGTAAATTGTTATTTTAACACATTTTGACACAAGTTTAATCCAGCGAAATGGAGCAACGTCACGTCACTCAGGTGGTCATTGGTATACAAGAGTGGCAGGAGGTACTCAAGTTGAAAAATAAAATCTTTAGTGTCATATTCTTTACAGCAATTCCAATTTTAAAATTTTAAGATGTTGCTTGGATGCTAAACCACCCAATTTCCAGGTTGTGGCGCATGGTCCTTTACACTTGCATGAATCAATAAAAAGTTTTAATAATGAATTGCATGTAAACATGGGTTACTTTTGAAATACTAGCAATGACTAGGGTCCTTTCAGATTGCCATATTGTTTTTTAGGTTTTATCATGATATTCATTTCATTTGTTTCATACTAAATTCAGTTCAGAGGATAGAAACACGATTAAGAGGACTCAGGGATGCACGTGGAGGAGACGATGAGACCTGCGCTTGAATTCTTAGATATTGTATGGGTTCAGGAATATAGATTGTTGAAGGTGTGGAGTTGTTCCAGTTATAAACGAATTCCTAGACTTAGCGTACGTAAAAATAAGAGCGGTATGCCGACTGATCTAGTTTTTCTGGAACGGAGAAACCTAACTGCGGAGGCAGAAGGTAATTTATCTCGGTGAAATAGCCATTCTAATATAATAGGTAAAAATTGTTTATAGCTGTTACTTTTTTGTAGTGGCTCAATGACTCAATTGAAGAGCAAACGGCGTCATCAAAAATTATATTGAAATGCACCTTCTCCAGCAACCTCAAAGTAGTTCTTGTTGCCCACCTCAGGAAAACTAAGGCAATTCAAGGGTGGAGGAAGGAAGAATGTAGGACTTGTAAGTTATGGCCCGAGCGAACGGCTGAAGCTTGCTCTTTCCAAGAAATCCTAGGCTCTTGGATAGCGATTTCAAATATTTGACTATTCCAACGTAGATAATCAGTTAATGTGATGCCTACGATGTTAAGAGGAGGTTCGGCCGTTAGCTCTAGACCAGAGGTCGCCAAAGTACGGCCCGCGGGCCATATCCGGCCCGTTATAGCAACCCATCCGGCCCCCGAGCTAAATTGCGAAAGTAATACAAATATTTAAAAAAAAAATGTTAAAGCATTACTAAATCCAAATTTAATTTTTTCTAATATTATTATTAAATTTTCTAATATGAAAAATTTTTATATACTTCCTTTTTTGTGAAAGTTTTTATTTTTAAAAGTATATACATATTACATATTTCTACTATCTATAAAAAATTTAAATTGTAAATCCTGTATATATAACGACACTAAAAACTCTTATTGAAACTCATATTTTCAAATAAAATAACGGTATTTTATTTGAAAATATGAAAATCTCATTTTCTCAGTAATTTAAGTAGGCCATGAAGTTATTTACTATGTTTAGTTTTTTTTTCGTACATGTTAGTCTTTGTTAAATCGTAAATAGTGAAAGTTTGTTTTTGCGTGATAATAAAAATTTAAATATATTTGTACCAATGTCGTCAACGTCATCCAAGATAAGAAAAATTGATAGCGAGTGTCGAATGTTTAACGAAAAATGGACAATAAAATATTTTGTTGTACAATTTAAAGACAAAATAATGTGTCTTATTTGCAAAGAAACAATTGCAGTTTTTAAAGAATATAATGTGAATAGGCATTACACTTCGAAGCATTCTGAGAAGTACTTAAAATATGATGGGGAATTACGTAAAAAAGAAGTTGAAACTCTCAAAAAAACACTTTCAAATCAGCAAAATATATTTAAACAAATGTCGAATCAAAATATATCTTCAGTACGAGCAAGTTATCATGTTGCTAAGTATATTGCTGACGCAGGGCGGCCATTCACAGACGGGGAATTTGTGAAGAAATGTGTATTGAAAATAGCAGAAGAAGTATGTCCAGAAAAATTGAGTGCATTTAAAAATGTAAGTTTATCTGCAAACACAATAATGAGAAGAATTGAAGATATTGGTACCAGCGTTTTTTCGCAGCTAAAAGAAAAAGCAAAGAAATTTATATTTTTTTCAATTGCACTCGATGAAAGTACAGATGTATCCGATACCGCTCAGCTTCTTATTTTTATTCGAGGAATAAATGATGCTTTTCAGATAACTGAAGAATTAGCTGCTCTCAAGAGTCTTAAGGGAACAACCACTGGAGAGGATATTTTTCTTAAAGTTTCCGAAATAATGACAGAACTACAATTAAATTATAAACAGTTGATGTGTGTAACTACAGATGGTGCAAAAAATATGATTGGAGCAAATATAGGTCTCATTGGACGGATTAATAAGGAGTGTGAAACACTGGGGATAAAAAAACCTATGCACCTACATTGTGTTATACATCAGCAAGCTTTGTGTGGAAAAATATTAAATGTAAAATCTATTATGTCAGTGGTTATTTCAACCATAAATTTTATTCGGAGACATGGTTTGAATCATCGTCAATTCCAAGAATTTCTAACATCAATTAATGCTGAACATGGCGACGTTCTTTATCATAGCGAAGTTCGCTGGTTGAGTAGAGGGAAAGTACTAAAACGTTTTTTTGAACTTCGTCATGAAATTGACATTTTTATGAACGAAAAACAAAAGCATATTGCTGAATTATCAGATGATGCATGGTTATGTAAATTAGCTTTTTTAACCGATATTACTGCACATATAAACGATCTGAATTATAAGCTCCAAGGTAAAGGAAAATTAGCATATTCATTATTTTACGATGTAAAATCTTTTGAAGTTAAATTGGAATTATTTAGAAACCAGCTCGTCAATAAAAATATAGTACATTTTCAGTGCTGCTCAAAATTGTTGGAGACTCAGCAATATACAAATGTTTTCCCTTATGTAGAATTTGAAAAATCAATAGAATCACTGCAAAATGAATTTATTGTTAGATTTAGTGACTTTAAAAAAAGCGAAAACAAATTTAATTTATTTCGAAATCCATTTGAAGTAGATGTGAATACTGTTGAAGAAAATATGCAACTGGAACTGATTGATTTGCAGAGTAACGACATTCTGAAGGATGTACATAAGGAAGGGAATTTGATTGAATTCTACCAAAATTTAGATGCCACTATATTTCCAAATATTAAAAAATTTGCAAGTGAGCACATATCAATATTTGGAAGCACATATATTTGCGAACAAACATTTTCTCGTATGAAATATATTAAAAGTCAATTTCGTGAGAGATTGACTGATTCTCATTTGGCGGAAATTCTGAGGATATCAGTTTCTAATGAACATATAAACATTAATAATATTGTAAATGCAACTAAATCCCAGTTGCATAATTCTCATTAATGCCTTTTTTTTAATTACTTTTTCAATAAAAATAAAAAAAATATAAATTATTAGTGTTATAAATTTATTTACAAAATCTTGCATACGAAAACTTTTTTTCTTCTATTAGTGCTTTTTATTTTTGGCCCAGTTCATATTTTTTAAAACTCTATTTGGCCCTTCGTTCAAAAACTTTGGCGACCACTGCTCTAGACTGTCCACTGATACGACAAGAAGGGTAGTGCTTAGAAATGGGCTTGCTTCTAATGTGTTGACTTCGAAGGATTTTTGCAGTACCAATCAAGAACGAGTTTTTAGTGGCCGTGCATAAATAACCCGATAACTTTACGCGACCCACTGCAATTAAACGCCCATTGGTCAAAAAAATCAAAAGCGCCTAGATCACCGATCGGTAATATAAACTTTCGACAATCTACACTCTATCGATCGATCTACTTATTTAAAAAACGTCAATGATAATTTCGCTTAACCGGTTATAAGTATTACAAAATTAAACCCATTCGACATGAGTCCATAATCATGCAAACAGGATCTGAAACGTGCTTGTCTTACAATATCAAGGGCATAGGGCTATATCTCGATAAGTTCATCTGCAAATTTGTTGCAGTGGGTTAGAGGTGATTGACAACAAGTCATTTATAGAAACTAGTAAAAGAGCAGCTATTAGAATTGACCATTAGGTAACATGGTGTGTGGCAGACATGGTGTGAGGTTTAGATTCGAACCAATCTAATATGGCCTTGATTGAACGGCCAGAAAGAAAACTTTCACTCACTCCACTTCTGTAAAATATAGTCGATACCAACTTGGAGTTGACTTAACAAAACAGAGCTTGTCGAAAGCCTTGAAGGTATATAGAGCAAGCAGATTAGAGAAGAATTTTAATTTTTTTGAATCTTGGCTAACAGAAGGTCGCCAGTAGATAAGATAAGTAGTGTCTTCACTAGTCCGAAACAAAATTTGATTTATTGAGTGAGAAGAACAATCGGTGGCGAGAGGTCAGTAGTTTCGCTGAAGAAAGAATTTGAAGCGAGTCCACATGCCGATGAGTTACTCGGCCTTGAATATACAATTTAAGACTGATGAAAGCTCTGTTGTGATCTCCCTGCAATGGCCACTGATAACTGTCTTAAAATAGAGGGCATGAGGGTGTGATGGGGCTAAACTCTTCACCTTCACCTTAACCTTCTATTACGGAGTAATTAACAAGCCTTGGAGGGTAGATTAAACGACGCCAACTGCGGCAACAAAAACGAGTTAACAATTTAAAAATTACTCAATCCACGCCTAGCAGATAAATAAGACCTGAAATATTCCATCCCCAAAATTGCTTCACCTGACTTCATTTCTCCAGTCTACATCATACACAATCAGTTAAGAAGTGTTTTGTGCTATTGGAGCAATGGAACCCAGCGTTTAGGAAAGATGAAGATAAATGCCGTGCAAAAATTTCTGTTCTTGGTGACTTCGCTATGTGTTATGTGCTTAGTGCTACAACTCAACAATACCCTTAGAGAATTTTGATTCCCCATCAAATAAGTCTAATCTAACCTAATCACGGCGCACAGCTGCTAAAAGACTATAGTCTGTCAAGGCTCTTCCAATCCAGCCGTGTTCCGGAAAAGGGAAGTTGTTGGCTCTATATGTATGTATGTGAAGGAGGATGAATGAGGTGACTCTACAATATGCAAGATATGCAAGTGAAGAGAAGCCTCCTTAGTCAAGTTGCGCACTGAAGTGGAGTGGCGGTGACATTCCAAATGGGGGAGTTTAGTAATAGGAGAAAAGGTAACCGGAGAAAATTCGATTGAACGGAACGTATGGGCGGGGGGGAATCGAAACCGTTTCGCCACGTTTTGAAATTTTTTGATAGAGGTTTACATATCACCCTGTATTTTTGTAACCTTAAGACCTACTTTCAAGAGTAAGGTAGAATACTTCCACCTACCTAAAACTGTAAAAGCGAAAGTTCCACACTACCAACTTAGACTAAACCTTCACTGGATGGCGTACATTATAACGCCTACTACTTTGGGGTACCAACCTGGACAATCCTTCATATTGATTATATCAACGTGGCATGCAGCTATGTGAAAGACTAGTGATTAGATGTAAGCAACTTTGTTATGTCGGACAACAGGTCATAATCTGAAAGAAAGTAGATGGAAGATTGAGAGTTCTGCCAATTCTAACGCGCGGTTCTGTTTCCCCAGCTTCCATAGATACTACAACAGAGCGTTAGCTGAGCCGCAACAGTCGGGGTTAGGAGGTGCCACGTCCGCTAGGTGAAGAGCAGACTTTGCAGAGCAGACATTGCTAGGGATATCTAATATGTCATGCACCAACAGTTGTCCCCACCTAAATAGCGCACCTTAAAATCGGTCTACGAAAGTGTGATGGTAGTGGGTGTATCAATTAAGAGTATTCTGTTTATTAACAAAGCCAGCCAAGTCGAAGTGAGATTCATAACTAATTTTTCCAATAATGTTAATCGTCTATTCAGAGCCCGTAAAACCCGTCGTAACTTTTGAAGTTTTTTTAAGTGTAGAAAAATAAAAATGATTACACACTACACACGGCAACGTTATTACGATATGTGCGATTCGACACAATCAAATTCATCATTATATTTCAACTGTTATAATAATTGATGAATAGCGAATTTCTTGTTACATTGTTGCCCCACCCCCGTTTTCTTAATAGGCTAATCTAGAAATAAGCAATATTTTTTCATTAATTTTCCAATTAAATGAAAATCAAAATCAGCTGATACCTTATAAAGCTTAGTATGGAGTTCGAACGGAATTCCGTTTCTCATATAAAATGCACGTATAAAAAGATTTACGGAATTCCGTACAGCCAATCATCCGTGTGCTTTTTGTTTTATGAGTATGCAGTTCAAACGGAATAGTAGTGGTAATATATCGATTGTGCAACTCTCTAACAGGTGGCTCTGCAAGGATTGGAGACTTTTTCCCGTTCACGCTGGAATAGTGACTATTTGCGACGTAAAATTTGCGTTGTTACCTCTCCTAGGCTGAATAATCTGCGTTAGAAACGTCCGTGTGTCGAGGATATTAAAAGAAAATGCACGCATGGAGACATTATATAATTTTTTTGTACCACGTGAACATTGTACCTACTCAGCCAATATTTTAATCCGTTGTTATCATCATTCAAGAATTAGAAGAACTAATTTATAATGAATTTTTTCTTAAATTTTGTAATTCATAATTATATACTATATTTTACTATATTATTATATACTATATTTTACTATATAGGTCCTAAAACCAGTTTTATTTACTTCTGCAGGGTTCTGCTCTAAATTCCCCATCAACAATCACCGATAAGTGCCTTGTCAACTCTTCATTAATCTCATCCGTCACATGCCTTTCACATTTTCGTATAAATATTTAAACGAATCCATACGAATCCAATAAGGCCAAGTTTGTCCGAGACAAAATGTTCGCCCATAACCTAGACCTCTCAGCACCTGAATGGCACCATAACGATGTGGCGGATTCTCTCCGCATTTGGTCTGCCTATTAAAATTATAATTGAGTTTATATGACGACAGCAAGAAAATACTGCACCTGAGAGAAAGTATTGTCATCATTAAGCATTTACCTTTTAGCAAAAGTAATTTTGCGCTAACGATTAATTTAACGGCGGCGATACAAAATGGAGAGAATACATTGTAATTGTTTATGATTTTAATAATTAGTAAAGGCGCAACTAGAGAATACGGAATATTATATGTTTTATGAAACTATCAAAATTTTTCGTTTTTTATAAAATGTTACTATCGTGCTCAACCTTAATTACTGTGTTGAAATTCAAAATTAAAGTTAATAAGCGGTAATAAAACATGTAACGACGTTCATTATCCAACAAGTAGTGGCAGCAACGAGCTCGACTTCCTACAACGTTAATTGACTACAAACATGGGAACCAACCGTCAATTATTATTATCCAACTGGACTTATGCAGAAAAAATGAAACAATTTCACCTGAAGTACACCAAAATATATGTTTCAGCACCTTTCACAATAACGCTAACTAAGAAGACGTAAGCCTAGTCCAGAATATCATTTTGCAACCCCAGTGATGCCGTAACGATTATTGGCGCTTAAGCCGGTAACCGAACCCGCATCACACGAAGCGCGAGTAACTTAAAATCTTCAATTTTTGATTGACAGGTATCCGATTACCGAATCATCTCGAAACTACCCCATATTGGGTTTTGCACCAACCCCAGACCTCCGCAATTTATTCCGCGGTTTCTGGGCTAGGCAGAAAGATCAAAGAGAATGAATGCCCTTCGCACAGTCTCGACCGCAATTCATTCAAAATACTCGCAAAACAACAAAAAAACAATAAAAACTTAATCCGTCAGAATCTCGGGTTTCCCTCCCCTGGGTTCTGTTTGAGGTCTGGCTGGTCTAGCACCGATTGAGTAACAGTCGACGCAGAAAATGTAGGCCAGCTTAATTTGCATACTGGCATACTGGTAAGTACACTTTTGGTGTCTTCTTTTGTTCGGGCCTTAATCTGCTCAATGTTGTGTAAATGACAGAATGCAGGTCATATGGAAAGTGATGTGTCATTTACTGTTGTGTGGCGGCATGATGCCTAGTGACTCTTGTTCATTTTCACCTTTTACAAAGTTGTTTTGTGGAAGAAAGGTGGTGGGCTTTCGCTGTAATTGGAAAATAGTTGTGATTTTTTTCACATGAGTTCACCTATGTATGTAGGTTTTTTTTTTTTTTGCGATAATGATTTTTAATTTTTGGCATAGTGATTTTAAAAACAATCATAAAATTGGTAAAAGCTGGAAAACTGTCAAATAAGGATTGTCACAGTGTCCCAAAATGTCATAACTTGAAATAAATGGTAGAGAATATAGTAAATAAATCTTGCTTATTCGAAAAATCGTCTAAAAAATGTCAGAGTTATTCAATGTTGAAATACCGAAGGTCTAGATGGCGCACCCCATACTTATACCAAATGTGGAGAAATGGCTTATGAGGGAACATGAAGAAGTGAGTTATACTATATAACGCAGTTCCTGAGTCGGCATTGAGGTTATAGGGCAAACAATCATGGCTGACCGTTGGGCGATTCACGCTACGACGCGGATCTGTCCTCCCGAGGTTTATGAAACCCCAGAGCTGTGCTGAAAATAACCACCAAGGTGCAGGTACAACGAAGAACCTTAAGGAATGATAGGCTCAAGGAGCAAAGAAAGGCTAAGAAATGCCGGAAGAGATAGCAGCTAGATAACTGAGTCAAAGTGCTGACGCAACGGTCACGCGGGTAGAATAGAAGATAACATGGAGGTGGCTTTTCAGGCCGAGTCCTGGTTAGAGATCCCCAGAACCGCTAATTAGGACCTTCTAGATAGAATGCTGCTTTCCAGCCTCGATAAGGATGAATCTGTCCTTCATGTCCTTGCTTGACCAAAAAAGTATTTGAATTTGTTGAAGCCGTCTGGTCTACAAATCTAAGGTAGTAGAGATGCTAATGCTCTAATAGGCCTACCTTGCGACTGTGGTGCTCCTTGGATCCATTCCCTCATTGAAAGAAGGAAAAGGATATGAAGAAGGAAGATAGGTAGGCAGATGAAAGGCTGCCTCCAGTGCAACCAGAGGCCCAATAAGCGCGTGGTGCTCCGTTTTTTGCCACAACTCGTGTACCTTGATTGTGGAGTGGTTGTTTGGTCAGTTATGCTACGGCAACAGATATTGAACGGAATGCCCAACTTGGCAGCGTTGTCTCCTTTAGGCCAATGTCCCATGATGATTACTGTGATTCTAGCAATATATCCTCTAGTCTGTTTAAGAGGCCCATTTTTTTTTTGGTAAAAGCATTCTAGAGGTAGTGTAGGTCTCCAGTGCTCTCCACTTTTGGCTGGCTAGCAGCAGGTGGTAGTCACAAATATCATTTTTTTACCCCATCAATTAGGCTGCTAACCATCTCGGTGAACTCCACAGAAAGAATCTCTTCTTGTCAAGGTAGTCGGCTCTCTCGTTTCCCTCTATGTTCCAATGACCAGGAACCGAGAAGAGAGTAACGTTGTGCTTTCTACCAAGCCTATCTACCTCAGCTCTACATCGCTCCACTAACTTCGTATCCAGAGCTTTTATAAAGGCTTGGATATCGATGAAAATTCCAATACTACATCCTTGTGTAGGTTCTAACTTCATTGTCGGGCAGGCGTTCAGGATCGCCAGCACTTCCGCTTGAAAGACACTAGCGTACACTCGGAGGTGCTAGGACAGTGAAACCCTCCTCCGACCTCCTCTGACGTTTTGGAGACGTCGGTGAATATTCGTTCATCAAACTTTCGCAGGACATCTGCGTTTCTCCACTCTCTTCTTGAGGGCAGTTCGGCAGATAAGTCGCCCCTAAAAGTCAATCTAGGGGGAAGGTAGTCTGTGGTTGTAGCGACAGGTAGCAAAATCGAAATATTGCTAAGTCCCTAGTGTTTTGAGGTCGAGGCCCCGGATTTTTTTCAGTCTGAGGACTCTACACGAGGCTACATGTTTGATTTGAAGGTCTGGGGAGATTAGATGCAAGAGAACGTCGGGAGCTTTCGTAGGGAAAGTCCTCATGGCCCCTGTTGCCCATACTGTTGCCGTTCTCTGGACCCTTCCCAACTTTATGACGTTATAGGCCCTGCTCAACGCTGGCCACCATACTAGCGACCCATACGTGACAGTTGTGTACATCCACAGGATCATCTTTGGTTTGAGATCCCCTCTTTTGCCAAAAGTCTTTTTACAGGCGTAGAAGGCTATACAGGTTTTCCTTACCCTTGATTTTCGTTGATGTTCGTCTTCCAGTTGAGTTTAGGATCTATTATTAATAAATTCGGGCTTATTTAGATTTCGAGCCATATCTCTAAACGCCTTGGGTTCTTACCAGTTTGGGGAAAACGAGCCTTAGGCAATCGGACCTTGGTAAAATACGCCGCACACTAGAGGCACACACCTAGTCTGGTAAAACCGCTGCTCCAAATTACCAGCTATAGACAGTCGAAAGGAAAGAGCCCACCACCGGCAGACTCGAACGAGATAGAAAAACCTACATATAACATCAGCAAAAAACCCCGTATTGCCAGAGTCCTTAAAACGTGAAAAATTATAAATGCCATGGTCCATAAAAAATCGCTCGAAGCGCCTGATAGGACTTTCCTAGGAAAACCAACCGATGGGAGACGCTCTGACACTACTTCCAGAGGGTTTTGCTCAACTTTGCCTGGATCAACGCCTGCAAATAAGTTCAATGCATGACTCATCATATCTTTGGAACAGTTTTAAAAAAAAATCACGCTCCAACGAATATGCGTGTCGATTTGTTACAAGATGCCTCTTTTTTTATATTTAAGACTAGAGGCTCATGGAAAGCTCCTTTGTCCTTCCTGTCGACAATCTATTTTTTAGTGTAGTGGAATGCCTCTGCTCAAACATTTTCAAAACAACAAGCGAGTGACAGTTTTCTCTTTGAATGTACTTTCTTGGTGGGATTTGAGACTCTCACTGCCCATGGAAAAAGCGATTTTAAGATTCCCAATTGTTTTGGCGCACGCCATACTATCGCGATCGGTGTCCACATTCGCTCCTCGGCAACTCCTTGCATCCGGTATACTCCTACCATGCCTATTGTTAACTAGAACATGGTCAATTTGGTTATTGTATCTGTCATCTGGTGACATCTATGCCGTCATTGTATAAGTTCTTAGGCTAAGCCAACTGTTAGCCAAAAATTTAAACTACAAATATCATTTACTACTATTTAAATCACGTAAATCCCAAATTTCAACCAGAGAGGTTACATATTTCCAATCCATTAATTTAAAATAAAAAATCTTCTCTTCAAAACATTTTTCAGGTTTATAGGTGTTTAAAATAGACTCAGATTTCAAGAATTTGGAATAAATTAATGTGTTCGAAAAGCGGTTTTGGCACATCAATAGTACATAAATAATTTTTATGACTAGTAGAACCAACCTCTCAAAGTAAGACTCAAATACACTTTCTAAATTCTCCTCCTACTACTCTTTTTATAACACCATCTAGAAATTTTATTTAATACTTCTCTTCTGTTTATGTTTTTCAGATTTATGGCAAAGAAAATATAGGTAGAATACGGAAGATAATAAGTATTTTTATGGCAGATTTTAATGGGACTACGCTACTTCAGCTGCCGAATAGACTAAACTTTTCTTTTGCAGAATTTTGCCGTGGAATTTCATTTGTGTACAAGGTTTTTGCTTGCAATTTTATTTTCGATCTTTAACTTTAAGACCGCATAAAAATCACATAAATCTTGAAGCTGCACATTTTTATTACGTCTATAAATTGGCACTGAAGTATGAACGAAGCAAAAAAGGTGATTTCTATAAAGTGTGAAAAATATATGCAAATGGTAATTGGGTAAACAATTATCGCATAAATAACACATCGATTTGGTATTAAACGCGTAAAAATATATTTATGGAATTGGCAGAGATGTAAATAAGGTATTGGTAAATATAGACCAGAAGGTTGCAATGGCATTAAATTCAATGAAACAAAATGCATATATTTTTGTTATAGAGAGTTTTATTCATCAACCTACCATCCCCAATACCAAAAACTCCCACGGTATAAAGAGGTAAAAAATTTAGTTCGCTAATTTTTTGAAAAGCTTATACGCTCCTACAACTACCACGTTTAGCACACAAGTTTGCCTGCCACAGGGGTTTTTACGCTCCCATGATAGGCAAGAAAATCTAAAAATGCTTCCGCTATATCTATACATCTTCATCTGTACGCAGATAGGATTTTAGTCGTAATAGACCATTCCAAACGCGAGTTTAGTTTTACCAAGCGGTCTCCCGATTTAGTACTAAACATGTCCAATGCTGCTTGACCCATGCAATTAAACGAGTGCCGGTATATTGAGTGGCTCATGCCACCTCTAATGGTCAACAAGGTAATGGTCGATTTTTTTAGTCCTATAAAATTTCGTAAAGCTCCAATTTTACTCTCTTTAGTATAGGGTGAGTATACCGTGCTTCGTTTGATTCGTGCCTGTAGCGGGCTGCATTTGGAAAAGTAGAATTTTTACTCAGACGTACCGAGCCTACGGCCACGTAATCAGGATGGAGGACAATCGTATCCCAAAACGGCCTATAGCCTCAGAAATTTCGGGAAGTAGGCCAGTAGGTAGAACCAGTAGGAGATAGATAGAGTTTGTGATGGCTGACGCAGAGGCAATGGTCAACATCCGGAACTGGAGACATGCTGCAAGGGACCGTCAAACTTGGAGAAATGCCCTAGAGGAGGCCAAGGCTCGATTTGGGCTATAGCGCCATTGGATGGATGGATGGTACCGAACCTATTTTGAGTGCCATGCAGGCATTTTGACGCTGTGCGTTCCTGTTTCAGGCTAGGAACAGGCGAACCTTATTTGTACTTAAAATCCGCTGCGCTGATAAGAAATCCATTAATTGCTCATAAAGCTTGCTTGCAGGGTGGTTCCCTTTCTACCATACCCAAGAGACTTTCGTAGGCCACAATTAAGCTGAGGAGGGCCAAACCAAGGAGAATAGGGATGAAAAGGAGAGCCCCACGGAACATGCACGAGCTCCGCTTTAGCATACCTTCTCAACAGACCGAATCAAAATGACGATTAGAAACCCGAGAAGCCAAGTAGCAGACCCATATAACTGCCGGTCTGGCAAAAGTTTCCAGACCCACTAGAAAATTGGTAAAACCAGCTCTCATACTTACGTAAGGGGCCATCTGGTATGCTGCCTAAACGGCAACGATCAGGGGTTCCTCCAGAGGAGCAGGCACCCTAGAAGAAAAGCAACTATTTCGGCTCGTATGTTAGTTTGAGCTCAGCAATGGTCTTCGGCTCGAGGAGGCCACTACAAATCACCATTTTTGGACACAACGTGGTTCGGAAACTTGCTTGCGTTGTAAGAACTTCGTCGTAGCGACTCCAGGTATAGCAAGGTGCACCATCTTATTGAAAATGGAAGTTCGACAGACCTTTTTCACACATCCTCTCTCAGACACACAACATGCACCAATATGTTTCGACGTTTTTTCCAACATTGAAAAAAAATGGTCTGATGATGATTGGTATAATTTATTTAAAATGAACTAAAAAGGAAAAAATAATTTTGAATGGAAAGTTTTAATTGTTCCAGCCAGTATATGGGAACACCCCCCCTTTCGAAACTAAGCTAAGAATGAAATAAATGAAGTGCTGAGAGAAGCGTTTATCAACGTACTGTCGAGCGCCATTACCCTGGCCTTGATGAAACTGGGAAGTCTCCTTGGCGACTGCTCGTTTCGAAGGGCCGTCAACAGAGATGCCCCGCAAGGAGGAGTACTTTTATGGGTCGTGACGACGAATAAGCTGCTGCATGTCATCTGTGAGCTCATGGAGTCGAGGTTACTAATTCTTGCAAACTGGGCTGCGGATTCAGCCTAGAAAAAACAGAATTAGGTCTCTGAAGAGGTGTCAGGCTCACATTTAGCAACAATGCCAAATATCTACTAGTAACCTTGGGCAAGAAACTCGTCTGGTATATAAACACAGCAGAGCGGTCACCTTCACGAAGAACTACAAGGTCCACATCCCTTCAAGTCTTGAATGGAGTAATAGACCACATAGTATTCGGAATACCATAAACTTCTCCACTGATGGCTCGTGGGTCGAGTGGGAAAAGGAATCTTCTCACCGGAATTCCTTCCGACTACCCGATCACTGCAGTGTATACCAAGCGGAGGTTTTAGCCACACATGAGTGTGTTTATCAAATCAACCAGCAAGCCGACAGGAACCGCAGTTCAGCAGTTCAGAACCCTCCTCATGTGGATGCCCGGTGACACCCTTCACTGCTTAGCCTCGGTAAACGAGACCTCTCAGTTACACTGGGAGTGCTGACCGAACCCTATGTGATAGGAACGCATGTATACGCATACGATTTCTGCAGAAGCTATAAGAATCTAGACGAAGAGGAAAATATAAAATACCTTCTCTGTGACTGCCCAGCCCTATGCAGAAGGAGACTTATCACTTTTGGTGAACCCTTCCTAAGTAGGTACGCTTGCGGAAATCCCGAAGTTTGGTATCTCGCAACTAAGACGTTTCATGACATCCTTGAGGTGGTTTAGCGAAGAAACGACACTTTAACATCAGGTTAAAGTGGGATCATTATGGAATCACAATGGACCTATCCCTTTGGCCTAAGTGTGCAGCAGCAGCTCAGCCAAATCTAACCTAACCTAGGCTTCGGCTGGGAATCGAATCCATGGACTCTGAGGCTGGTGCAACCGCTATTTGCTAGCTTATTGAGCCTAAGTAAACCTGACTAGCAATCCAAATTATACGTACATTACAAAAATTATAGCACAAACACTTCAATAGTCCAAGGCTTGTCCTTTCTATGGCTATTTCATTTAACTCAACAAAATTGTTTATATATAAGATTTAACCTTAACCTTATAAAATTTTAATAAACAATTCTTGAACGAATTTACTTGCTAAATTGGGCGCTTTAATTGCCAATTATATGTTCTATCCAACATAGTAATAATTTCTTAATCAGTGCGTAAAGTAACAGTTTGGTGAGCCTTCATACAATTAACCGCCAATTTAAATCCCATTCGAAGGGCATTGAAAACGCCAAGGTCTATGCCCTGCGATAATTCATCTATAACATAACTTAAAATAAGAGATTTCCGATGTTCAATTCGGCGCACTGATGCAAACCAACCACTGCTAACCAAGACAATGACCTTCAGGTAAGATTTCTACTTAAACCAACGCAAGTGAAGATCACTTTGAAATCAATTTCGACTGCTAGAAATTTTCGTGAAGATCGGCAGCAATTAGGTCAGATTTCAGCCCTTTCTTTACGCACCGTGAAGAGCAGTGTTTTTTCACGCATGACTTGTTGACTTCACCGAAGTCAGTGATCGGGAAGATGACCAAAAATGAAAAACAAGAAGTCTACCTCCAGTGATCGTCACTGCTTCAACCGAAGATCGTCTGAGGTTTTCCGAGTTGTCACAAGCAATTAACCGCGAGAGAAATTCAGGAAACGAATCCGATACCTTCCTAGTATAGACGCCATGATACCGGAGACGGCGGCATCGAGAAATGCCCGTCGTACAGCAGCTCGATCGTATTCGATGGATACATTGCGCAGACGCTGGTTGAGACATTTCTAATTTAAATTTTCATACCTTACGCAATGTCGAAAAAGATGTTGGTGCGAAATTATGCTCACCTTGAGCATCACAAATGGCGTGTTTCCTCTGAGACAATTTTCGGCTTCTCGGCTGGGTTGGTAAGAATAATGCCGGATTGATGTGATGACAGACACTGGATGAAATAATTATTATCCAGGTGCGTCTCGCGGTGCATATACATACATATGCGAAACCATCTTCGTCAGAACAGCGCAGGCGCACGGAGCTCTGCGGGAAAATCTTCATTTTCTTAACATATTTCCAATTCTTACTCACACAATTGGTTTCGAAAAGGTGCACAAAGGTATTGTCTTTGCAGCGGAGATTTCTTGCGGATTTATACAAATCTTTCTTCTTTCGGTTTCTTTAATTGTTTTCTTGGCTTTCTTCCCTTGAAGTTGTTATTGGCTTTGCTGCAGTTACTCTTCTCGGAACGATCGCGTTTTACAGAACGGTTCTCTGTTGTTGATCATTGCGCATGCCTCGGTTCCTTTCTATAATTAAATTTTACTATGTATCGGCGGACGGTGGAAGGTTTCATTTATTGGCTTCCTATAATTACGCGAAATTATCGTGATTGGCTGAAATGGATGAAATGTGAAGCGAAATTTTAAAGGTATTTTTTTGATGTTGTTGTTGTTGTTTTTTATCGATCATTTGCATAGAAACTTTCGAATTTATCATTCGCGAATTAACAATTAACATTTTTTATGAGGTTGAAAGGTAATCATTTCAATTATATCTTTTATTGTTCTCGGTAAATATTGCTATTATTAACTTTGTTTTTTTCTATGTTGTATAAACTTTAATTTTTCTTTCACTTTCACTTAAAAGCTACTTGAATTTAGCTAATACCCTTAAAATACAAAGGAGTTATACAATTCTGTCTATATTTTCCACACCTCCGACATATATTTTTTTTTTATGTGTTAGTCTAAGCTCAGGTGTCACCCTTTGTACTACTTGTACGTTTTGTCGTTTAGGTCATGGTGCAATGTCCAGTAGTAAGCTTAGCTCGAAAGATAGAGAGAAGGACATAATAGGTTAGGGGGAGTCAAGGGGGTGTTGCAGAAAGTGGCGATGAACCTTGCGTTTGAACTCTTGGATGTTGTATGAGTTCGGGAATACTGTCTTTGGAAGGTTGTTCCACAGACGAGTTGTTCTTGTTATAAACGAATTTCTAGATCGGAGTGTGCGCGAAGATAAGGGCTGTAAACTGTGGGGGTGAGCCGAGCGGGCAAGTCTTGTGTTGCGGGAAAAATATTGCCGTGGAGGCATAAGGTTACTTATTTCAGTGGTGCAATCAGTATGAAAAAAGCGATAAAATTTTGCAAGAGCTGCTACATTCCTACGGTGGCTTAATGAGTCAATTGAAGAGCAAATGGCGCTGTCACCAATAAATTTGAGAGCGCGGTTTTGCACCTTTTCCAGCCAAGCTAAGATGGTTCTTGGGGCCCCGGCCCAGATATACGAGTTGTATTCAAGACGGGGACGAATGTAGGCACTTTGGAATATGTGGTTATTCCAGCGCAGATCTTCAGCTAATGTTACGCCTAGGATGTTTAGAGAGGGTTCTGCCGTTACGGTCTTGTTGTCCACTGAAATAGAAAGCGGTTCGGCGCAAGTTTTATTGGAGATGAGACAGTACTTGGTTTTTGATGCATTAAATTCGACACGGTTCTTGTGGCCCCAATCAAGAATTCGTTCGATGTCCCTGTTGATTGAATTAGACAACAGTTGGCGATGATGTAGACAAGGTCTGGCACGCGATTGTGTTACATTATCAAAACCATAGGAGTAACGTAGAGTACCGTCATCAGCAAAGCTGTGGAGTGAGTTGGAGGGGACTGAGAGCAGGTCATTTATAAAAACTAGGAAGAGAACTGGTGATAGAATTGAGCCCTGGGGAACACCTGCGGAGATGTGGTGGGGGTCGGATTCGACGCCATCCAATACTACCTTGATTGAACGGCCTGAAAGGAAGCTCTCAATCCAGTTCTTCAGAACTGAGTCAATACCAATAGCTTGGAGTTTAGCCAACAGAGCGGGATGCCATACTCTGTCAAAAGCCTTGGAGATATCCAGAGCAACCAGACCAGATTCGCCAAATCGGTGTATACTTCGGCTGAGGTGCTCCGTTAGGCATACAAGGAGGTCGCCAGTAGATCTTTTCGGTCTAAAGCCGTATTGTTTGTCGTTCAATATTTGGTTGTATTCAAGATATTCCATAAGCTTTCTTTTTATTATTGTCTCCATAACTTTGGAGAGAATAGAAGTAATTGCTATTGGGCGGTAGTTAGTAGGGTCACTAGCTTCACCTTTTTTCGGTATGGGCTGAACATGAGCCAGTTTCCAGGAGCCAGGATAAACTTCGGAGAAGTATGAAAGTGCAAAAAGTTTGCGCAGAGGTTTAGCCAAAGGTGAGGCGCATTTTTTAAGAACTATAGGGGGGATTTTGTCGGGGCCAGTGGCTTTGTTGGAGTCCAGCTCTTTGAGACACTTATATACTTCACGCGTCCTGAAGAAAACTCTATCCATTGAGTGAGCGGAACACTCGATATAAATAAGACCGTGAGAAGTCGATCCTGAAATAATCAAGTACTTGGGTCTATTACAGTGGAGACAGGAACCATTCTCTGATAATCGCGTATCTAGAGGAGCCTCGACTTCACGAGTAGCCCTTAAGGCGACTTAACCAGGGGACCAAAGCTCCAGCCTTCACGTAGCAGAGGTGGTATATCTTCTTGTTCACTTGGTAGTCTGGTATTAACGGCGGGGCAGCTTTATTTAGCTGGTGGTTTTAGTGAAATGGTGACCTGTCAAATTCCATACATTTTGACGTCAGGTTTTCATGTCCATGAAATTTTCGCTACTGCGTCTTGGTTGGTTTTCATCTTCTCAGATAGTCAGGCAGCTCTGAAAGCCCTGCGCCCCTGCACAAACATCTCTAGAACTACCTCTGAATGTCGCAGATCTCTTAGCGAGATGGCTCAACAGTTCAGGACCCTCCTCGTATGGCTGCCCGGTCACCGAAATATAGAGGGAAATTGTAAAGCTGATGAACTGGCTAGGAAAGGCACGACCGCTTCTCTCCTTCCAGAATAGGAAAGAGTTGGCATGCCTTGGACCACCTTTAAAGTCCGATGCAAGCAACACACAATGCAGCAAGCGAAAAAGCATTGGAGGGATATTAATAAATGCACTTTGGCCAAATTAATCTGGCCCTCGATCTCATGCGGATCACCTCACTACTGAGCCTCGGGAGACAAGACCTCTCAGTTATAGTGGGAGTGCTGACTGGACACTGTCTGATAGGGACGCATGCGACCCGCTTAGGTCTTGAGACCTACGATTTCTGCAGAAGCTGTAAGAATCTGGACGAGGCGGAAAGTGTACTACTCACCTCATTCTGTCACTCTGTCACTGCCCGGCCCTAAGCAGATGAGGTTAACCACATTTAGCGAACCCTTTCTAAGCACCCTTGCGGAAATCTCGAAGATTGGGATCCTGCAACTTAGAAGATTCATAGCTTCCTCGAGATGGTTTTACCGAACAAACGACGACGCTTTAACATCAGGTTTAAAGTGGTATCACTATGGCATCACAATGGGCCCGTCCTTCTGGCCTAAGTGTATGAGCTTAAACCAACAGCTCAGCCATAACTAACCTAACCTAACTTCCGTTGTCAAACATGAAGTCTACAAAATCTCATCGGCTACTTGTTCACGTCCATCAACCACTTTTCAAGTCGGTGAAAGGTTTTCATTTCACTTGCACTTAGTACTGTTGGGAAGGAGCTCACGAAAGCGGGCTTTGGTATGCTCCGTGAGGCTCCCCAATTCTTCTTCTTTGATGGCTCTACAGCCCAATTCGAGCCTTGGCCTCCATCAGCTTCTTCTTGCAGGCGTCTCTCTGCTCTGCAGCTTGTCTCCAGTTTCTTGTGTTGAGCAGTTTTGCTACATCGGCCCGGTTTTTCCGTCCGTTCCGAAACTTTGCTTCGGGTTTCTTAACTGATGTGTTTTTACAAGGTCCGGTAGTTAGCCCAACGCCCAAACCCACTGCCAAGAGGACTGGATCCGTGAATTATACCCCATGGGATTGAGTGGCCCAGCTATACCCCCGAGCACTGGGTACATTCGTCGTCGGTTGGCTATCAAGGGGGCACCAGCGAGGAGGTGACGGTACGATTTTGCCTCCGATTTTGCTCCCCAATTCCACTCAGGCGATACTTGCTTCTACAACTTTATTGGCCCGCAAAAGCTCCATGAGTATGATATGAACGATAACTTAAAATCCTGGCTTGTACTCCAAGGAACAAAAATGCAGGACAAGATTTTTTTGGGTTGTGTAGGTATCGGTATAGGTGTAAATTTAAATTTGAGTTTTAGGGTTCGGCGGCCCCCCTTTTGGGCGCCATCTTGGAAAAGATGTGCAAATGGTTTTTCCACTGTATCTCCGTAACAGTACATATTACAGAAAATTTGTAAAGAGATTTTTTGTTTAGAATTAAATTATCTACAATTTATTATATAAGCCTTTTTGTCTTAAATTTAATAATTAAGAAGTTATAAGCCTTAGAACACAAAAATTACACGGCAGCAAGATGGCGGCCAGATGGGGGAAAACATGATACACAGATACAAAATGGCACCAATGGCACCGCTTTTTTAGGCAAGATAGCATTCAATATCATCCACAGACCGTCAATAACATTGCGCAAATCAAAATATTGGATAATATTATTGAGAATCTAGGGGCCCCATTACGGATACATGTTATCCCAGGTTGCTGATCAGCGCAGTTACAACTTGATCGATCTCATCGAAGCGTAGCCTCAACACATCATGATACATGGTGATCCACGAGGAGTGGTCCTAGGACATCACATGTCGTTCTGTACACCGTCGGCCCATCTTTCAATTCACAATGAAGTGACCTACTTTCTTTCCTTTTTACGAAAGTTTGTTACCAAATAACAGATTCAGAGGAGAGGGTGCGTTTGTTTGACTAAAAACCTGGGCACTGCTTCTCATTGGAATAAAGACTTGCTGCGACATTCTAAATCCGAAACTGCCCAATTTAAATTCTTTGCAGTTGGGTCCTATTTCAATACAGGTCTCAGAATGGCCGGGTTTCTGTTTGCAGTTCTGACTGCGCACTGTAAGTTTTTGCAGTTGTAAATTTAATGCTGACTTAGTAGACTACGGAAATTTAACTGCGATATTCATGAACGCTTTGCTGCTACTTAGATCTAAGTCAGTTCTGCAAACATGAACCCGGCCAATACCTTACTCAACTTCATTCTCTTTTCATATGGTAGTTCCAGCTCAGGTGTCACCATTTGTATTACTAGTTCGTTATGTCGTGTAAGTCATGGTGCAATGTCCAATAGTAAGCTAAGCTCGAAGGATAGAAATAAGGATTGAATAGGCTAAGGGTAGACAGGGGGTTTTGGAGGAAATAGTTATGAGCCTTGCGTTTGAACTCTTGGGTGTTGTATGAGTTCGGGAATACTGACTTTGGAAGGTTGTTCCACAGACGAATTGCTCTTGTTATAAACGAACTTCTAGATTGGAGTGTGCGCGAAGATAAGGACTGTAAACTGTGGGGGTGAGTCGAGCCGGCAAGTCTTGTTTGTGTTGCGGGAGAAATGTTGCCGTGAGGTTACTTATTTCAATGGAGCAGTCATTGTGGTAAAAGCAATAACATTTTGCAAGAACTACTACATTCCTAAGGTGGCTTAATAGGATGATATCACCAATAAGCTGCATAGCGCGGTTTGGCACCTTGTCTAATATTCTAATATATAAAGAACTTTACAGCAGCGTATTCTCGAAATCAAGGTCAAAAGTATGTATATTTACTCGTCTTGTTAGCTCTGGAGGACGCCATTTACGTTTTGCTTAAATCGATCGCGTACGAAAACCGTTCGATCTTACATACGAAGGCTCCCACTATGTGATTAATGTGATTAAAGAAGTTCGCAAAAACTTCCCCATGAACGCCACAAATAAGTCAGTATTTATTGGCAGGCATACTTGTGATCAGCTGACAAATCAGAAACTCCACGATCAGTAACTTTTCGATAACAGATACTGTGGATTGGAAGTACGTAAGCACTTGCACTTGTAGCTTAATGCCCAAGATGCGTAAGCCCATTGATTGTCAACCTCAAGAGTCAAAACGCACTCTGCACGATCAACGATCACATGATCGATGTGAATTACCCCTCTATTGTCTCCGGCATTCATTGTAGAATCTTTGAATTCTGCCACCTTCGCATAAGAGGCAAACAATTCTTCAAAAGAGTTTCTTCTCGCACAGGGTTCAGTGTAGTTTTCGTAGAACATTCAATGGACTGAAAGACCATCAACATATGAAGCTGAAGTTTGGATTACACCCTGGTTTTGAAGAGTCTCGACAGACAACAATAGGCTTTGTAAGCTTTAAGCAAGTTCGGACATTCTATCATTGATCCAAAGTAGGTGAAGAATTGTACTACTTCGTATTCATGCTCCTCCACCTAGATTTTGGGACCAATTTTAGATCATTTTGAAAACGGTCCACCAGATACTTTCTTTTGTTATCATTGATGTGCAGCTGGTTTTGAGCTGTCCACTCATTTGGCGAAAGAAAGTTTGTCGTTAAAAACTGGCGATCGTACTTTTGTGATTCTATCGCGATCATCCGCTCTGTTCTTAAATTTGGTCAGTTAATAACAGAAAAGTTTCGCAATGGTAATTTCCAACTTAAATCTGCGCTAAAATCACTCCATCCCAGGAAATACACTGAAATCGCAAAGAATGATCGCTTAATGATCTCAAGAAAAACCGCAAACAGTTAAGAGAAAATCACCGATCTCCTCCACTCTGTTTCAGTCAATTACTATGTCAATTCCATTAAAGATCACATCAATTTGTCTAAAGATGATTGCAAGCCATCCGTTTGGTGTTCGTCAAAATCTGGTGTTCGGTCACTAAATCTGGCAAAAAATACCTTAATTCGTAAACGACTTTCATTCTAGCTTCTACAACGTCAGAAGTGAAATTTAGGCCAAACTTGGTGAGAGCGCTACCAACAGAACAAAACAGTTTGGCTGTAGGCGCATTATAGAAATCATCGGCTCTGTGTCGAGGGAAAAAGATGATCTATGTAAACACATGCCGCAACAGGAGAAGATGGTACAAAACAAACGAAGGTAATTAAGACCAAAGTCACAGTAGTTGTCGATCGCAGATCTCCCGTAGATCAGCAGTTCGCCCTCTTGGTGGATGTATAGATAGGCGATCGAAAAGTCTCCAGATGATACCAGAAGTAAAAAAGAACGGTTACGACTATTTTTACAAATGGCAGAGGTAATTACAAGATCGTTTTACCTCGGCAGAGGATCATCAAGTGGGTCAGTTACAGAAGGTGCTCCTCCAATGCCGTTTCGTCTCTCCAGATGTTGACTTTTGATAGTGCGCGCCATTCTGAATGGTTCACGTTTCGCGTCGCGCTGTAACTGATAGCGTCTAAATGCGATCCGATACGCCTCTGGGTGCCTCCCAGCCGCAGGTAATGAAGGGGGCAATTTCGCAATTAAACTTGAATCAAGAATTTAGTTGCACCTTTGCTCAAGTGCGCGACGCAAATCCACCGTTGAATGATGATTTCGGGCGGCGATGGAGTACCCAAATTAATCTCGTGGCTTCTTCATAAACGCTTGAGCGCCGAATGGCGCATGAAATTGACTTTAATTTGCAGGTAGTAAAGTTGTTTCTACTTTTTTTTCTCTGTCTTGTTGTGTTCACTACAATCTCGCGATTCTTTAATGATGTTTGTTCAGCGCGCGAATTGTGCCAAGTTTCCACGCAAAGTACGCGCTTGAACTTGGCGCTTTTTCTATTATCATTTAACATTTTATATTCGCGCCATAAATTATTGTTTGCTTTGTTTCGAGCCAAGAACGTGTGAGATTGTTGAGGATTTAATTTGCAGTATTTAATGAGAAGATAATTCACATTTGAATTTATATTTAATTCATAAGCATGATGGTGTATGATCGCTTTATTGAAATCGAATGAAACATAATTGAAAATGGTCTAATTATAAAATACTGTCACAATGTTTCAAGATATGCACACATATGAAAAAGTTTGTAGGCAAATATTTTCAAAATATCCTCGTGGCTTTAATGCTAGAGGTTCAATTGAGTGTGATAATAAACTAAAAGGCGGAAACATAAAAATGTTTTTACATATTTTACTTCAAATATTGACATCCACTCTTGAATACCATCTACCATCTATTAAACGCATTGCAACAAGCCTCTTATCAGGTTATAAAGATAACCTTCTGTTGTTGAAATAATTCTTAGATAATAGGCAATGAAAATTGAATCATCTATGAAGAAAATTGTGTAACCAAATTTTACACTGCAAACAGTTTGGCTCTAGACCATAAAGATATTATTGGGATACCATAGTATATTAAAGCGATAATTTGAATGAAAGAATGAATGGTTTTGAGGTATCAAGTGTGGTTCCTCCAGATAACTCCAAAGCGTTTGTTTCTGCTGGCCAAACTGGTATTGAATTAGTTCTATACAACTGGAAATTTCCTTTCAGGGCGAACATTCACTGTTGTCGTCAATGGCGTCGAATCTAAACCCTGCATCAGGTCTGCCTTATGTTCGTTTCGATCATTTGCCCTCTTTCTAATCTTTTCCTAAGCAATTCTCCCGCTGTCCCTTGAAATACGTTTTATAGCTTAGCTAATTTCGTCTTTCCAAAATGTAAAACAAGCAATTTTGATCCAACAGGAAGGCCTAACTACCGATCGTAGTACCCTACTCATAAGTATGGCAATTCGTCGGCACCTAGTGGGTCTACTTGTAGCGAATGCTGTGACATTAGACCCTGCCATATCCTGAGACTGATGAAAGACATCTCAGATGTTTTTCTCGATGGTCAGGAGAAAGTAATTGGTCGTCTTAACTCCTTTTACGGCAACATCTCACACTTTCAGATGTTAGCCGATGACGTCCAGGCCATCAATGTCCGGCTCGACTCTTTGTCGGACACCCTGGCTTCGGTTGCAGCCAGCTCGGATTCCTTGATGGCCAAATTTCAAAATATTTCTTCCCGGGTGGCAACGGCTTTAGATTCGCTTGATGACATTCACTCGGGGATCCTAAATCCTGTCGCCACCTCTTCCTACACTTACAACCCCTCGGCTTCTCTTCATCCTATACTGGATGACATTAAAAGAAGTACGAGGCGTGTTCGGGCAGATATTGAATCGCTGTCTACAGCAGTGATTCAGAATCACAATGCCCTCAATTCTCTGTCTTCAAAATTTGAAAGTGTTTTTGACGGAGAAAAATCCAGCTCTGCGGCGGTTGTGTCTGATGACGCCCTACAGGTAGGAGAGCAACCTTTTTCCTCATCCTCCACGGATGCTTCTCCTTCGGAGAATGTTATTCTCCAACAGGCTGCCGGCAATCAGATCGCACCAGGTCTTAAGGCGCGTCGTAAAAGTCGTAGGAAGGGTCGAAGTCGCCAAGCCACCATTCGTGACGGTGCCACCTTAAATTCTTCATCTCACGTTCTGATGACAGAGTTATCATCTACGCCGGTCTTGATATCGCCCTCTTCCCCTCAAATAGTTGTTGTTCCCCCGGTCACTGAAGCTACAGATCCTCCAGGACCTCGCACCCCTCTGGTTACTGTACCAAGACCTCTGAATATCTCCATCTCGCGATTCTCTCCTGAAACTAAAGCGGAGACAATTCGTGAATACTTAAGGTTGAAATCTATAAACCCGGAATCTGTGCTTTGCAGAAAAGTCAGCCGAACTTCCAAGCCTGTTTCTTCTTTTGTTTTGTCTGCACCGCCGTCTATTGCAAAGAATCTTTTAGATCCCGGTTTCTGGCCTGCTGGTGCCCTTACCAAGCTTTTTGTCCCGCGTACCCGTACTCAAGCGCATCGTGCAAACGCTTCTACTCCGAGCACTATACAGATACCAAAAAACTCGAGACGCTTTCCCTCTACTACCAGAATGTAAGAGGGACTAGGTCAAAAACTAACGACATCCTTCAGGCATCGATGGCTAGCGGGTTCGATGTCATAGCATTTACTGAAACCTGGCTTCATGAAGGTATTCTTAATGCGGAACTCTTTGATTCCTCTTACCAAGTGTTTCGGAGGGATCGTTACACTGACTCGGATGCTCGTGGAGGTGGCGTACTTCTTGCTTGTAGTAGCCATCTGTCTTGTAATCCAATTTCTCTTCCTAGTTTTTCTATCCACCTTGACATTGAGCTTGTCGCTCTTAAAATTACCTTATCAAAAACTAATCTCTTTCTGCTGTGCTGCTATATCCCTCCAGATATGATAAGCACTCTTGACGATAGAGGTAAAAATCTCTATGATATTCTCATCTCTGGTGTTGATCATATCTCGAGTATGATGGACACTGGTGATGAATTACTTCTCCTTGGGGACTTTAATTTACCCAATATTCAGTGGGTATCGGATGTAGATGACGATAACTACCTTCCTGAAGGCAACCTGAATTCTAAGGAATCCTGTTTTCTTAATTCCTTATTCTCACTTGGCTTGAATCAAATGAGCGGTGTATCTAACGTTTTGGGGAGGCAGTTAGATCTGGTATTCTTTACTGACGAAGTCAATATGACTGTCGAACTCAGTCCAACAGTCATGACGTCTGTTGACAGTTACCATCCTCCGCTTCTGCTTAATTATTGCTTCAATTCAGAGAATACGCCTTGTTCGGAGGAGGTAACCCATTCCTTTAACTTTAGAAAGGCTAACTTTGGGGAGCTGTCATCTAAGCTTGCCTCGATCGATTTTAACAGTTTGCTTACCGCAAATGAGTTGGATGACGATGTGGCACTGTTTTATAACGTACTATACGAGGCCCTCGTTTCTTGCGTACCTTATGAGCCCCAAAAACTGCCCAGTTCTTCTCCACCTTGGTTTAATAATGAACTCAGGCATTTAAAAAATCAGAAGAATAGACTTTGGAAAACCTATTTAAAGAGAAAGGACTCTCCTAGTCGCAATTCATTTATCAATTGCTATAACAGGTTTCGTTCACTCTCTTTTACTCTGTATCGTGAACACCTTAGCAGCATGAGTGATAAAGTGTTTACTGATCCTAGGAACTTCTTTAAATTTGTCAACTCTAAGAAAAAAGTTGATAACTACCCTAATACTATGCAGCACACGAACTGGTCTAGTTCTGAGTCACTTGCGATTTGCAACATGTTTGCATCATTCTTTCATCAATCTTTTTCACCTTCTGACTTTCAGCCTAATGACAATAATTTTCGTCACATTACCCCTAACCGAGAGCCTCATTTTTTACCTCTCTCAATTACCATTGCTGATATCGTGAAACATATTGATGAACTCCCTTTCGACTACACTTCGGGCCCTGACGGTATTCCACCTGCTGTCCTGAAGTCCTGTGTGGAGGTTCTCCAGTCTCCACTGAAAATCCTGTTTCAGAAGTCCCTGGATAAAGGGTGCTTCCCTACGCTTTGGAAGAATTCGTTCATAATTCCTATTCATAAAAGTGGTAGCAAAAACGAAATATCGAATTATAGACCAATTGCGAAGTTGTCTGTTATACCGAAGCTTTTCGAATCAATTATCTATTCTGCGATCGCTCCGATCTGCAAGAGGCTGGTCTCAACGAATCAACATGGTTTTCTTGCAGGTCGTTCCACTACCACCAATCTTCTTGAGTTCACTTCTCATGCTGTCGAGGGCTTCGTTTCTGGTTGTCAAACTGATTGCGTTTACACTGATTTTAGCAAGGCATTTGACAAGCTCTCCCATTCTATTATAATTCTCAAATTAAGAAGGCTTGGCTTTCCGATACTGCTTGACCTACGCGATCGAAAGAAAACCTCTCAATTGAGTATGCTAATGGAGCGCTTTATGGTCACCAAGGTCTATCCTTCGTTTGGACTATTCCGTGCCTCTTTGATGCTGTAAACATGTTAAGGACGACCGACAAATCGCCTTAGACAGCGAATATCACAAACGATTTGAATATACGACTTTATATGAAGGTGCGCAATCTGCAGACCACTGCGATGCCGACCGAATCAATGTCGCATAATTGATCAATGATGCCAAAGTTGCATAGTTGCTATGATGTGGATTTGTGGTAAAATTATTTAAAAAAAAGTTATCTAAAGTATCTAAAGTTGTTATCGAATTTCGTAGGGAAAAGGGCGTCACCCTTAGCAAGCTTACAAGTGATACGTGCCTGGTGCAGGCGGCATTTGGAAAAGTAGAATTTGTACGGTGCCTGTTTTGAGTGTCATACAGGCGTTTTGATGGTCGGGTCTTATATTTACTCGGGAGATAATGATTCTTGCACCCAGACGCAAAGACTCTTTTTACAAAGGAGGTGGAAATAGTAAAGAATTCCGAGGGTAAAGCGAGAATTTTTAACAGCATTCGCTTTCAACCTTCTTTGAACTAAAACCCGGATTCAAAGTCGAACAAGAAAGAAATTAATGCTTTACGCGGTCATTAAGTCTGCCATTTTTTGAATACACAGCTTACAGACAGATGTTCAGTAAACTTTCAGGAGACCTTTTACGTTTGCATGCATACGAATGCTTGAGACGAGACGAATATCATTAATCGACTGATATAAGCTTTATCGCTTGCAGATCGAGTTGGATGTTAGGTTTATTTTAGTTACTTAATGTTTTCCTATTTCCCGCAACCGGGGTTGGTCTGTTGCTGGTTGGACTGGAACAACAAACCCCTTTCACTGTTGGCTCAACTGCCAATCTCATACAATTGTTCTCAGGCTTACTGTTTACTAAATTGTTTAAAAGAGAAGCTATGGACTCTATTCTATTATTGAAATGTCTGCGTCTTAGCCTAGACTCAAAACTCAACTGAAAATCGACAACAAAGGAAAGGGTATAGAGAGCTTTCTACCGGTGTTGTTCAAGCTTTGGTACGCCCAATACTAAAAAAGGCTGACCGGCGTGGTGTCTGGCACTAAAAAGGACCCATAATATTATAAAGTTACGCAGGGGCCAAAGAACGGCAACAATAGGGGCAAGCAGGATCATGAGAACATACCCCACCAAAGCTCTTGTTGTTCTCTTGTGCTTGCTCGCTCCAGACCCTCACATCTGGTGCTCTTAGACCGATGTGAAACACATGCCACATTTACCCCTTTTTTCCTCTCGCCGGTTACTCCGACAGCTTACCTCTCGCCCTCTTGGCGAAGCACAACGCACCCCGAAGGAGCCAATGAGAATCTGGCGACATATGTTCCGGTAGGCAAACGCTTTTCAGGGGCGCCGGTCTTATAATAACCGACAAGAGCTACACCAGCTATCTCTCCAATTTCATTTAGAATTTTGGTCGAGACTCTCGATCCGTCGAGAGTCAAGACAAGACTCGAAATGGTCGAGAGTTACCGATGTCGACACGAGAGTCTTAAAAATCTCGTCTTGTCTCGGTCTCGTGATACTCTACTCCTACTCGAGGGTGTGATTGTTTTTACCACACCCACAGATTGCCTTCTTCCTAGACTTCCGCGTCAAAATACCCAAACCAAGCGAGTGGACCAACGGAGTCAAAGAAAAAGTATCAGAGAAATTTGGGGCATGGGTCTATCTAGAGTTAGCAGTTTATTGTCCTAATACCTTCAAGCGGTTATTCTGAAGGCCAGCCGGAGTATGAACCTCGAACATACCCAAGAGAGGTAGCATTATAATTTTGATAAATACACAAACCTCTACAAGAACTCTACACTAAACTAGTAGAACGATGGAGATCTAACTCGATAGACAGGCTCGGTACAAGGCATCACGTACCTCTCGTCTGGGAACCGGACCTAGCAACATAGATGAAAACAAGAAATCCTACTACCTAGCCAAGAAGGGCCTGATTTTCCAGAGCTGGATCGAGATGGTAAGCAAACAAACCAATACGCGGGGTCAAAACCGATATTTTTTAATACCTCTTGCTGCCAAGCAACCAACAACGGTGGAATGCACTTGAGTAACCTCCAGGATGATTTGGCCTCAGGTCGCACTGGAGGCAGCCCTATACCTACATACCTACTCTATTTTAACACTAGAACTACCGACCGGTCAAAATGACCGGTTGCATCAATTCTTCATAAGATTTTCCCTTTAAATTGTATTTAATATTTTATAAAAATATTATGACTTTTCTTAAATTTATGTATTTAATAATATTATAAATTATTTTGATTTTGCACCTTTATTCTGCTGAGATACATATGTGATATACCTATTTGTTAAATTTTTACATTTTGTCAAAATGACTGGTGTGGTAGAAATAGGTATACAACAACTGTTGGTAGTTCTAGTGTTAAGTGTAGTTGAAATAACGTTTCAATAATAATATTTTGTGGACATTGAATCAATACTTGAGCGTATCTTGTTCGTCGATGTATTTTTTTGGTAAACCTATTTAGCAGAATACACATTAGGTATGTCTTCTAATGTATTAAACATCTTAAAATGTTTCTAGTCAAATTTTGACCTTGTTTTTTCTGTGAAATTCTGTCTTCTTACATACCTTGTCGCTATCTGAGACTATGGAAACAGATACGTACCTATTTCTTGCTATTCCATCAAAACGACTCAAAAAACACATTCCAAGGTAAATTCAATCAAATTTAAGAAACACGAAACTCTTTTTACATCTACAAAACGCTGTGCTCGTACGTCTCTACATATTAGCAAGAATTCTGTTGTTCTCCACTTTATCAACACGACAAGAGTGAATCTCTGATCATTTCAGCTCGGGTACACCATAAAAACATAAACAAGCACTTTGCACTTAATTAATGGCAGCTTGCAAGGCTTGTTATCAAAAACGGGTTGGAAACGTGCACGGCCGGTGAGTATCGCACAGAAAAAGTTTTCCACCAGAAAGAAGAACCTCGAGCGAGATAGTGTGATACTCTGGCTGGAGTCACAGGCAACAACGATCGCATGTACCTGGATTTACCTGTATGCGCGCAGTACGTACGTGGGTACATGATTTTCCGGTCAAACGAAAATACCAACAAGCACCACCACCAGAGTGGGTAGAGTCGTCGTCTATGTAGGCTTCAAGTGCTACTTGCCCATACTCGTCTGCATTTCTCTTGAAGTTTTCTTGAGCAGCAGAAACGATTTTCAAGTTCAAGATTTCGAGCGGCCAAAAGCAGAGGTGGAAGGAAAACTCGTTTTCCTTCTGCACCGCCAGAGAGTGCTGCTATTGGACGTGTTAATTAGATGGCCTGAAAAAATTTGTCATTTGAACGGCGGTAAATTTATTTCAAATGTCGTGTCTTTTCGCTATGAGATACCCAAGAATTTGGGGCAAAGGAGCGCATCAACTGCGGATATAGAAACTCTACTTGAGTCGGAGATAAATAAGTTTTATTGATTCATTAAAAAACTTGAAATTAACGAGCTCAGTACATTCTCAACTGTTCATTATCTTATCACTAGTTTCCCACTGGAAAAGCGCCTCTTACGGAAAAACTGGTAGACATCTCAATTTTTCGGTAGAACAAATTGGTCGTCATCAAGTCGTCTTCCAAGTGAGCATATGCGGTCGCTGCAGAACAAGTTTTGCAAATGGGTTAACCCGACCCGATGTGCGCTCCAAGTGGACTAAACTTGACCCCTTTTGGTGCAAATGGCCTACATCAAACGAACTTTTCTTCAATGCTAGATTGTTGGTGGATAAGTGAAAAAGTTCAAAAGCCGACTTTAATGAATCAAGCGCGCTCAAGGACTTTCAAAAGGGGGTTTTTTATATACCCAGAAGTTTAAAGCCAAGGTTGTTTGGGTTTTTGTGGTGTGTGCATTTGACATTTTCGAGTTATTTCCTTTTGCAGTTTTGTGAATTTTAGTTAAAAACTTTTCAAGGTTAATAAAAAATTTCGTTGAAAATAATTGACTTTACTGAAAGAAGCCCAAACTTGGACAAGGGAATATTGGAGCTTTCTTCTACAATATGTTAAAAAAATGTAACAATGGCAACACTGAAATAATTACATAAACCCTGGATGATTTTTGTTCCTAACTAAAATCGAGTTATAATATTTAATAACTTGGGCACAAGTATCCAATCATAGAGTTCCTAACCCAATTTCTATGAAACTTACAAAGAACCGCAGTCATTAATTTTCGACTCTCATTAAATTTCTCATCAACGACCAACTTATATTGCTTATTTGAGAAACTTGACTGCTTAGAAATTTATCCTCTAGTTAACCTATTGTTCGAGTGGCTGGTTGGCATGTGGCGCTATCTTTGTGGAAAACAAATTTTGTATAAATATCTTGTCGATTGGGAATAGGGGCCATAAGTACCTCGACCGACTTGAACCTATTGTTTGCTTTAACAACAGCTCAAATATGTAGGCCAGACTTCTTAAACAATCTCAGCAGTTTTCCTGCAGTTATTAGGCTTCGGCTGGTATGTTCGAGAGATCACTCCAAACAGCGCTATTACCACTATCGATGACCAAAGATATAGAGTGTGAAGGGTAGGGTCATCTTCCTAGAGGCAAACATACAGGTTGGGTTCTCCGTCCTTATGATACTTCATAGATAACACGCTATACTGCTTCATATATTCAAGTTCATACCAGGCGCGGATTCAAGGATGGGGTCACCGCTATCTAAATTGATGTCGCGGTGAATGTACAGCATTGCCGATTAAACCTCTCATCTGTCATTGTTAATCTCAGCCAAGTTCTGAGGCGACGAGGAGTTGGAAAACTTCGTTCGGCAGTGGCTATACTTACAGAAAGTGTGATTAGGATACGTAGCAGTATATTGATACATGGATAAATATCTTGACCACACATATCACAAATTAGAAGAATCGAATCGGCGAGTTCACTGTCGTTTTCAACAAATATATTCCACTTGGCTACGCATAGTTCGAACTATGCAATAACTCTAAAAGCTGCTTATACGTTTCTGCTACTTGACGAACATCTTCAATGTATCAACTGAAAGAGGTCCAACATGTACGGAAAAAGCACTTAATTAAATTTGATAACAATGTTGTCCAATAAAGGAATGAAGATTCCTCTTCTCTAATATCCTTCTAGAGTTTGATTTTTTTGATGATTGGAACGGTGTTTTTGAAGAGAAACAATCCATAGTACTTTGAATTCCACATCCAATTGTGCAGCGAGCGGTTGGGCTTAAGTAAATAACTGTCGAAAAATAGAATCTACATCACGTCTTTTGGTCTCAAGAACAGCATGGCTATCTTTGATAGAACGTCATTTAAGCAAGCAGATGAAATCAGAAACTCTGGGCTGAAAAGTACAAGATAAAGATTTGCGGCAGCAGTTGCAGATTTCGCGTCCTCCCAATCCGAAATCTCATTAAGTGCGTCATATTTTTTATCAATTGTTCACCCTAAAACTGCATGTGCTTATCGTGATTTTCTACCCAACGTGTCTAGCAAAGACCTTAAGTGCTTTGCCACCAAGATACGTCGTGTCTCTTTGCAGAAGCGTCAGCAAAAGCCACAACTGTTCTCAATGTTCCTAAAGCATTGCGGCAATTTGTGACTTTGGAAGATTTTAATAAATAATTGTACAACAAATGATTACTGCAAGAACAACGTCTTGCGTGAATTGCTACCTTGACCAACTGATGACATATCCCTTTCAAATCAGACGCCATCCCTTGTTGCTCGCAACTATCTGTTCCAATCCCAACCAAATATTTTAGGTCCAAATCGAATTTCTCACCCAGACCAATGACAATTATGTGGCACTGCCACTCCAGTTAAACGACGCTCCTTTAGTATATCCTCAGATCGAATGGCTTGGTATGCATCAAATTTTGATTGCTTTGATTGCTCTGTTGTAGTAGTAGCGAAAGCACAAGCTAAGCTGTTCTGTATGGGAATTATCGGTCGTCTCATCAAATACAACTGTGTGAAACTTTGCCGCTCTAACTCTATCCAGAATAGCTTTCTGAATTTCTTCTTTGCAGGCTTCTATAAGTTGATTTTGGGTGGTCTTACTGATGTACATATGTCACTTTTGAACCCGTGGTTTCCAAATGATGTTGAACACTATAGCCACCAAATTCAACCCTATAGCTAAGAAGTGCTCTGAAGTTCCTATCTACTTTTCCGTCAGTGTAACGATTATAGAGAAGTCCATCATCCCTACATACATATGTAGCAATATAACTCCGCCATCGTCTGGTCCCAAGTCCATGGTGTGAAAGGAGGGTGGTCGACCTGCCGAATTGACCAGAACTAGGAAACCGAAGAAACTAGGCAAGAAACCGCATTTTTTAAAGCGGCACCGACAGCAGCGTATCCATTGCGAGGACGAAGAAGAAGAAGACGGGTCTTTAGACATCGAAAGATTAATGAAACCAATGCATCTTTCTACCACATTTAAGTCGATGCGTATCTAATGGTGCTATTATTGCTTCGATTACTTCATTTTGAACTGGAATGTTTTTAGAGATGTGTTCTCTTGATGCACTATTAAAGGCAAACCCTTACCTCCTAATTTCCTTATCTCCTAGCTAAAAAGCCTAGCGGGGGTCACACAAAAGAACTCTTACGGCCTGAAAAGCATGAGTAAAATTAGTATGAAGTTACCCTCAAATATCCGGAGAACATTACCTCTGCAATTGTATTACACTCGAGAGACGTATGTTTCGCCACACAAGCAACTCACGACTGACACCTTAAGAAGTGTCCATCTCCAAGAGCTATTTTAAGGCCAATCAGTAGTTCTTGAATAAACAAACGTTTTAAGGGAATACACAAAATATACAATTGAGGCATGAAGTGTGCAAAGGGCATGGATTGCTGAAATCGAATTAAGGAGCTCTGAAAAGAAGGTAGAGTGCCTTAACCCCTAAGCTGCCATGACCCAATAATGAAGGATGCCAACGACAAAATTCGGCCACCTCGACAGAACGTTGACTTTGTCGATGGTAGAATCAGAATTAAAGTGGTAGATACAATGTTATATTAGTAACTTAAAAAGGCCCATGGATTTTGATAGCAGTCTGCATGACTATCTATTTAAAATACTAGGCGGCCAAGCGGTAATTAAAGCAATAGAGTCTCTTAGAACCAGGTCCAAATTTGTATCGGAGCCTCGTAGCTAAATACGATTAATCGGGCCACCCTATGTATGTCCTGGGACATTAGGCCTTCGAAGGCAATAAAAAGGCGTAACGATCTAGCTAGATAGAACTCTGGGACTGACTCATGTGTCTAGAACCAGCTATGAAGGTACCTAGGAGCCTTTTGTAGAGGGCGCTAGACGATTGGACTATAATGAAATGTATCATACGTGTGGCGAGTTATTCTTGGGACGTCTGATAACGCTGTCAGAGATTTACTGAGGCGCAACAGAAAGGATGTCAGGGCACTAGTTAGCTCAGTTACCAAATTTGTTAAAGCTGTGAATGGAAGAAGACGAGTTTACCCTTCACATTTTCTCTCACTGTAAGGAACATTATCATAGATAGTTCGACATAACCTTGCTTGATCAAGAAAGCAAATATTCTGAGTCTATTCAAGTGGTCTATCCTAAAAGTCTTAGATAGACGGACCGCTTGTGATACAATAGTTTCACGTCGCGGCCGCGGTCTTCATTGGACCCATTAACTCATTGAAAGAATAAAAGATAGAAAGGAGATACTAAGCTCAGTTTGTAAATTTTGAAAGGTCCTAGAAGAAAATATGGAACTTTTGACCTTCAAATTTTATCCCAAGAAAACGACAGTCTCTTTAAAAAAAGTGGAATTGAAAAAAGAAATTACAACTTAAAACCAAACTGACGTAAACAATCAACTTTCAACACCCGCAATTGAGCTTACGAAATGGAAATTTTAACGACTTTAATTGTAAAAACAAAATTCGTTATTTTCACATTCGCTGAATCGCAAACAAGAAGACTCTACACAATCCCTCATGAGATAACCTGTTTTACTTTTAGCGTCTGTGCTGATGATGCTAGAGCGCGAGTCACTTAAACCTCAATACGCGACCAGTTGTTGTGACTCATTGAACACGCTGCGCACACACCTTACCCTCCAGTACCAGACTGCATCTTGACGTACATAATGTAAGTAGGTAAATCGAAGTAAAACTGTTGATGGCAGCAGCTAACAGCAATTGGCATATTTTATAGTAACTGTAACTCCTGTAAGTTGGGTTTGCAGATTTCTGGTATTGATTTGGTCTAGGTTGGTTTATTATAAAATGGCATTGGTAAGTATGGGCCTAGTGTTTGTTGTATTTGGAAGAGCGTAACTGTTGCTGTGGATCATCGAAGAAGAAAGATCAAATCAACCTAAATTCGCCCACAGGTATTGAAATTGGGTGAAACCAACATTTCAAAGGTGGGGCTATATCTTAATAAAGATAACTTCCACATATGTATGGTATGTTCCACAACAACAAAAATTACAATCCAATCACTCACTGTCGAAATCATGAATAACAACGAAACATCTTCGGTGGGTTTTGTTGTTGGCGTTCAAGTTCAATATCGGAATTCGCCTTGATCTTGACTTGAGCATAGACGAAGCTCGGCTTAGACTCGCCTCAATCCATCGCCGCAAAACTTGCATTTTTTCGCAATTTTTCATCTAGCTCCGGCATTTCTCCTTCATCAAAGTCAGGTAAATCACCTGGATGACGGGCTAGTATCACTGGCGATTAATTGAGCATGCTTCCCTCGCAGCTTACTAATGGACTAGCCGAGCCGGCAGCGCAGCCACTAAGCCACTGGAGTCGGCGGTAAGATGCGCGCGCGAAAAAACAACAACAACACCGCGAAATTGGAGCGGCAAGAAGCGATTTTCAAGACTTTCAAGTTCAATATCAAAAGCAGATATTTAGATAAAAACTAGGTTAAAAAACAGTTTTTTAAGCAAGACTTAATGCTATCGAGCCACCTTTCATCTTGCGGGCTTCTGCCGTTCGGCACCTTATTGCCCAGGTGAGAGATGTCAGGTGCGCAAGCTCGCGGCTCGCGGCTGGGTGATGCTGAAGCCGGTAGTCGACGGTGGGTTTTAGAGCATTTACCTCATTAATTATTAATTTAATTTACATTTGATATCAGTTGCTTATCTCTCGTGGCCCGCTCTCAGCCCGCGGCCTTTTTTCGCCCAGATTCCTTGACGAAAACCCACTGGAACATGTCGATCAGGAGTTCGCCACTCGAGTGTGGATCAAGCGAGCTCTTTAAGAAGTTTCCCCGGATTTGGAGAAAAAAAGTGTCTGACAGGTGAGCACTACAAGACTCGGGTTTGTCTTCAGCTTAATTGTAAATCTAAACTTAATAATTATTCAAGGTCCTCCTCTGTCTGCCACAATGAAACTAAACAATGGCCGACGACGACGACTATGAATGAAGTTATTCTGGATTTAATAACTGGGCTTAAAATGGTGGAACAATCGCAGATGCCCGATCTGGGTGCAACTCTTTCAACTTAAGCTGGATCGCAATTTTTAATAGGCACTTTGGCTAAACCTTTTCGAATATTTCCGCAGCTCAGGGACTCTCTTACTGCGGCGTGGAGAATAGCACAAGAAGCCATAATTTTTATTTAAATCACGGAATGTTTTACGAACGAAAATTATTATGAAGATGGAGGTTGATTACTGGCTTGGATAATGTCGAGTGGAATGAAACAACCGAGGACAATCTAGTTTTATACTTCGGATTAATTCAATTTAAAACAGCTTGGTACGATAAGTTTATTGGGGGTATGCATTTGAAATTAATTAGGGTCAATTGTTCTTCAATTCAGGAAGGTAGTTTGTCTAACACGGAGCTTATTTCTATTCAGGGAATGCTGAACGCTGATGTACAAGGAAGGCCTTTGCCTTTGATATTAACTTCGGGAAAATGTATCATTGTTGTGTCAAAATGGTGCACGAACATGTGTTTATGACCATGGAGGATCTAATTAAGTTTAAGTGCACAAAGTTATTTTTCCAAGTCGTTGTAAGTTGCACTCTTATAATTTTTATGGCCTGTTCATATCTGATGGTGTGGTATGATCGATAAAGAAAATCATGAAGCATGTTCATCTTTGTGATCAGAGTCAGAGCATGCCTAAACGGATTTAGATCAATTTCAATCAGATTGCTTGTGATACTAAAAATGGGACATGAACAGTTTTTGATATCAATTTCTAGTTTTCGAATGTCCCCTGATGAATCCGCGACGGGGACGCTCATGTTGAATTACTGTCCAAGGCTAACTATAAGCAGGGATGCCGGAGCTCATGAGGCTGGTTTATTTCAAACAGTTCCTTACGATAACTAGTAGAATCAAAGCAAGGAAGCAGTCGGGCAATCCCCTGCCCTCTAACTAATAGCCTTATGACACTGGCTTTATCGTAGGATGAAAATGCTGCCTTGGCTAGGCTGAAAATGACGAAATCTGTTATACCAACTGTGGGACAAAGATAGCAAGTGAGAGTAAGAACGATTATCTGATTATTATAACAGATAGTTGTTAAGGGGAGAAGAAATCCGTTGGAAATATTTGAAATATTCAAATTTATTATGATTAAAATTTAATAAATTTAAATTTATTGTATTTAATATTAAACATGGTCAACATGAGGTAAATTAAAATTCTTTGTTCTCTTCCTTTCAATTTCCTCATTAAAAAATCTTGTTTGACCTGAGTCCTCCAGAGTAAAACAATAGCTTCAAATATTTTCAAAAATACTTCAACAACTATATATAAAAAAATAAAAAAAAAATATTTTTCTTTTAGACTCCCCCAATTCGCAACGCGCACCCGCCCGTTGTAATAACAAAAATATGTCTCCCACGATTTGAAATTACTTTGGGGCAATTAAAAATCACACTAAACCAGTGGCGGGCAAACCTACACAGCTAAATAAATGCATTTGTGTAAAAGCTATCAAAAGCTTTCTAAAGCTTCACACTGTTATCCAGTATATGAGCACAAAGTCGCTCAAAATACGCTCCCACATGAAGTCTTAATTAAGCCTGATATGCTTTTTTGTGCATACTCGAGTCATTTGACTTCGTATACATATTCAGAGCTTTAAAGCTCATTTGCCCGCGGGCATAGGAATGCCCAGCACTGAAACACATCAAAAATTGTTTGGAGCGATTTTACTCCGGAGCCCCAATTCTAAAAATTTACCCTTCAATAAAATATTATTTATTCTCACTTCAATTATAATTATTTCAATTTATTACTTCAATTTATTTTGATTCTCACTCACTGTTATAAAAAGTCTAGAGATGTAGAAAACTATTATAAAAAGCATAGAAAAAAGAACATGAATTTCATTCTTTTCCTATGCTTTTTATAATAGTTTTCTAGACTTTTTATAATACTTAAAATTTAGCCGAGAAAAGTTTGAGTATATTCCTCTCACTCTTACATATGGGAAAATCTCGTTTGAATTTTTTCTTTCAGTTTTCAGCCTAGCCAAGGAAGTATTTTCAGCCTACGATGAAGCCAGTGTCATAAGGCTATAAAATGACTCTAGGTACAGGACAAAAAGGACATGAAAAAATTGTCCAATTCGGCATACCTAGAACAATTAAATATAGGTAGGTACTTTTTTTGCTACATAGCTTTCCCCTTAAATTCAGACTGTTACTTTCACAACAACAAATATAACTACTGAGTGCCCAAATTACTTCTACTTCTTCAAAGTTCTGGACTCCCCAGAGGGCCCGAGTGGAATTAGAGAACAGCAGTCAGGATTGCAAGAAGCCCTAGTTGGCCGAGCTCACTATGGTAGTGGTACATTTGTTGAACGAAACCCGCAGAAATAATCACGGAAGGAGGGGCAGCAAAACAACGCTATAATCACCGGATTGGCCCAGAACCAGAAGTTCGATGAAGAACTATTCAAAGAAATAATCCTACAGGAGAATACTGCGTAGACAGGATGCACCTCATGTGACGCTTTCATGCAACACCGCACAAAGCCCCTAAAGACGGTCCCCGAATTTTTGGTTGAATGACGATATTGAGGAACGTCGATTTGCCTAAAAGCAAGAAGGTGCTGCAGCGAAAGCGGCAGTGGCCAGATTTCGACGAGCTACATAATATAATATAATGCAATCCGGAAGAGTAAAGCGAAGCATTTGAAGAGCCTGCAATGCTGGAAGACTTTAGTATGAACACTGTTCTTACAAAATAGGAACATGAACAGCCTACAGTAAACACGAATGACGCAGGCAGGGAGGAAGAAATTATAAAAGCTGCAAAGAGAAAAGAAAAAGCTAAAAAAACCAAGAATATGGAGATTTTTTCCATGCTTTGAGCCAACAAGTTCTTTGTACTAAGTTCTTTGTACCAATTAAAAGAATACACAGTTATTGTATCTATATATATACATATATAGAGTTTCCCTTCTAAGACAGAAGGCGCACTTCCCAGCAGAGCTGAGAAATATTTACCACTGCCGTGGCTCAGCTGAGACATGCAAACATAAAATATTAAAACATAAAAGATCAAAAACATTAAACAGAGAAGCGTGCAAAACTAAAAAGGGAGTGAGGCACGCAGAGAGTCACGCCACATTGAGAAGGGTCCTTTTAAGGACAACTTCACTGGTTAGCAAGCTAAACACACTCCTATTGTTGTTAATATTTATAAGCATGCGATTAACGGGTTCGAACATGCCATAATTGGTGTTAGAGGAATTAATGTGCAAAAGAGGTTGTAGTTATTCACTCTAAATGACGCGCGGTTTCTTAAGAAACCAGAGTCCACTTTGTCATTCATCAGTCGATGAACGAATATAACGTCAGCGACCTCACGGCGCTTATGGAGGGAGCTTAAGTTGAGCAATTTAAGTTTGTTCTCATAAGGCGGAAGAGCGAGTGGGTCATCCCACGGGAGGTGGCTGAGTGCAAACCGGACGAACTTCCTTTGAACCGATTCGATTCTACTAACATGGGAGGAGTAGTAAGGAGACCATACCTGGGAAGCGTAGTGAAGCAAAGGCCTAACCAAAGATACGTACAGGTGTTTAGTGACGAGGGGGTTGTTGAACTCTTTGGACCATCTTTTTATAAATCCCAGGACTGAATTGCCCTTAGAGGAGATATAATTGATGTGGGTGGAGAAATCCAACTTACTTTCTAACCTAACCCTAAGATCGATTACAGATTCAGTACGGAAGACCTTGTTGTCAAGGAAAGTATAGTCAAAAGTTATAGCACCACGTTTCCTACAAAAAGTCATGATCTCGCATTTACTAATATTAAGCACAAGGTTGTTGTTGGAACACCAAGAATAGAAGGTGTTTAGATCTGCTTGCAGAAGTTTGCAATCCTCTATACTCCTTATGTGGCGATACAGTTTGATGTCCTCAGCGTAAATAAGGATTTTACAGTGCCTTAGCTGAATAACAATATCGTCAATTGATAAAATAAAAAGGAGAGGGCCAAGATGACTGCCTTGTGGGACTCCAGAGGACGCTTCGATGTTCTTCGATTTGACTCCGCGGAATAGAACCTGTAGGTTCTATCGGCTAAGTACGACTGGAACCAATCCACAAGGGCATGAGGAAAGCCTAATTTCTTTAGTTTAAGAACTATAATAGAGTGGGAGAGCTTGTCGAAAGCCTTACTAAAATCTGTATAGACACAGTCAGTTTGGCAGCCAGTGACAAAGCCTCTAATTGTGTGTGAAGAGAACTCCAGTAAATCCAGTAGTAGTGGAACGGGCTGCAAGAAAACCATGTTGGTTTGTTGAGATAAGCCTCTTGCAGATAGGGGCGTTGATTGGTGTTTCTATCTGGTTGAAATACAATTGGAGCTTGGGTGCTGAATGCACTTGTACATCCACCATCAAGTAGCGTTGATGAAATCCATTTCATTTCCTTTGGGTGCACGTGGCATTTCCTACGTTTTGTCGTAGGATTGTTTTGATCAACAACTTATTGTCTAGCCTCCGATCGATCTGAAAGAATTCTTTAGCCGTAATTTGAAGAGTACCTGCATACAAAAGTTTCAGATTTTACCATATTGGTACACAACAGCTACCCGAAGGGTTTGAGATAGAGCAAAATAAACCGAGTAGGAATGCTCCACGTACCCGAAGACCCCCATATACAAAATATCTTGCCAATCGAATGAGCGGTTTCTGAGTCTACAAAACATTTACACACAGACACATAGACGCACACACAGCCAAACTTTCTCTTTTATATGTATAGATAAACTAGGTTAAAAATTTAGTGGGAGCGATCTGACATTGATATGACATGGTATGACATTCCTTTTATAGGACAATTTGCTTATGGAAGAGGAGAAGCATGAACTACGACTTTTGAATACCACACAACATCTGTTAATGGGTTCGATCTTTGCGTACTCAGCTCGATGAGAGTATTCCTTGAGAAATTTTGTGTGCATTGTGCGCCGAACTTCATCATTAAATTTTATCCCATCTGATAGAAACTGCATATTCAGATCGCCGTAGAGGAGAAAGCTCCTTTGGACTGATTCAATCCTATTGCAGTTTGTATCAAATATGGGATCCAAGATTGGGCATACATATTCGAGGATTATTGATATCAAGATTGATTAAGCTGAAAATTCAGTGCCTATGGTATCAGTTTGCGTTGTTCCAGTTATGGGGTTGAAGACTTCACTGAACTTATCAGCAAACATATTACAGATTTCGTGTGGGCAAGAAGTGTGAGTGCTACCGTTCGTTATAGCTATCGGGTAGCCTGAAGTTTTTCGTTTTATATTAATGAAATCGATAACACATTTTTTTTTGGTCTTTAATAATATTTTCTCCGACTTTATTAACATATGCAGAATCGGTCTCAAGCAACCTACGAGAGAATTCCGATGCTATCCTAGTGTATTCTGATTTCAACTCCACATTGACATTGAATTGTTCTTTTATCGTGCTATTGCTCTAGTGTATTTGTCAAGCCACAGTCCGGCTGTGCCAAATTGCTTGGTATGTTTCCTTAGCGTTGTTGAAGTGAATGGGAGATATCTATGGACCTTTTGCATTTACCTTTGCGTTGTGCAAATTACAAATACCATCCTTTTTAAAGTTTTTATGGCTCTCCTTCCAAATTTACAAAGAGGAAGTTATAGCTCCCTCCTTTGTTTATTAAACAAATTGTTTTTATTACATCACTTACCCTCTATCAAAATTAAAACGTAACTAAGTTAAAACTCCTTTTTTTAAATAAAACAGATTGTTTTTTAATGATTTTATTTAGCTTGGCCTCGTATATTTGTTTGTTTGTTTGTTGATTTCTTTGGTTCAAATCTTGCGACAGCTTTTTCAACTACTTCTACTTAACCGATTCTTATGAAACTTTACACACATATTGAGTTCCCGTGACAATGCAACCTGACAATTTTGAAAAAAAAATCTAAGTTGTCAGACGAATTTTACAACTGGGTTCCGATTCCATTGAAAATCGGTATCGGGGAGTTTTTAAGGTCGAAAATGATGAATCTGTGGTAAAAATTACAATCAAAATTAGAAAATTTAAAATGGCGCTGGCAGCACCTTATCCATCCTAAAGCCATACAATGTCCAGGAAAGATTAATTATGGAACGCCGAGAGAAGGATGTTGCCAATAATTTTGTCATAGGGCTTCACTGTCCATAAAATGCAGGGTGGTACTGTTGACCATGCTGTAGTGTATTTGTAGTGGAAGGTCAAGCGTATGTAGCATTGAGTCGGGTAAGGGCTTTGAGCGTTGAGTACAAAATAAGATTTAAGTAATTAGCTGATCGTAATTGGAGGCCTGGCATCAGTTCTGTGTCTTCCGGGTTAACGTATAGCAACCAACAGCTGGATCGCTTACTTTTCCAAGAACTTACTTCAAATTTCACCTACTGTGGAAAGAAACTCTCCAGCTATTACGATCACCAGATCATCCCCATAAGCGAATACATACTTTATATGCTGATATTAATGTGTGAATCTAATTCTTATAAGCCATAGCAGTGGCGAAAGGACTCCACCCTGCGGCTGTGAATGAATGATACTAGTTTTAAGCATGTCGATGGTTGATCTACCATGGGGAATCGTTCTATTTCGCGCAACCGTGAGATCAATACTGATCCATATCCTGAGGTACTGGACAGAGGATAGGATGGTCTTTAATCCCAAAGCAAGGAGATGATCATACAACATACAGTAAAATCCCATCGACCAAACAGCCTCTCTTCCTTTCTCTTGAAAACGATGGAGAAGATTTTAGACAAGCATAGTGTATTAGCGAACTCACTCCACAGCTAGTAATTTGCCTCCCTGCTGGGCAGATCCACAGAAACTACCATATTTAAGCAAGGAAATGAAGTTGATTATTACTCACGATTTTGCAGAACAGCGGAAAATTTGGTTATATTTCTTAACAGTTACGAAATTCGAAATACGATCAGTACATATATATATATATATTTGTAACTATGGTTTGTGTATAATTTGATCAGTGAACATTTATCGATCCTCAAAACAAAGTGTCAATTTTCAATATAAACTTCTTCAATAAGAACTTGACGCATAAAACCAAATTAAATGTTTAGTCAACTTCTTATTACCTTCATGATCATTGATCGTCATTCCTCCAAAATTGTTTATCCACCTTTATCTCTTCTCCATACTCAAAAAACATAATTTAAAACATATTTATGTTAACCTCTTGTACACAAAAGACTAGTAAACTGTCATTGCCCACCTATCAATCAATGAACATCATTAATATTGCATAATGACTTCCGACAGGAACTTATTAGTAGCCGGAAGATAAAACAATTAGACTAAAAATGAATTCTATGTACTTCATTGAAAATGCGAAAAGCATAATGTTCACTGATCGAGATAGCTCAATACTCGTGTAAAGTGAACACTTTTGAAGCATAATAAAAGGGTTTGGTAATGACAGTTCAAATATATTTACAAGATCGCAAAATTTCTTTCGTCAGCTTTTTTTTTGTGAGGAAGGAAATGATTGTGTCATTTTATAAAAATACGTTTTGCAAAATGTGGAACCACTTTTGTAAATATTGATTCCGATAATCCATAAATTACCAATCTATTGTATTGGATAAAGGAGAATGGTTTTTAGAGAGCACAAAAGAGTTGAAGAATCACCTTGTTTGGGTGATCGTACATTGAACTACATTGTAAAAGATCCTAAGGATCGTTAATACTGAATCTGAAAATGTTTGAACTACACAATAAAGAAAGAATGAACTCATTTAGCTCCCATTCAAACTGACCAATATCTTATCGCATACGTGTTATCGATAAAGACTAGAACTACTTGAACTTAGTAGATCTTCCACGATCGATCAGACTTGATGATGTCTACAAAGAAAGCAAACAAAATTCTGTCGTAAATTTCTACTTAATTCCAAAACAAACCCCATTCCACACACCTTCCTCGCGAGAATTAGTATCTGATAACACTTTACCCATGTTTTATAATACTAAGGTAGAACCTCAAGTAAACTCACCTTCGTGCCCTGTCCGTAATCAAATCAAATATTACCGATAGCCAACAAACGGAATCTCCCTCGCACAAGTGCTGCTGATAACACAGGTATCCAAACAGATTTGTCACATTTTGTGTTTATCCACTCGAAACAGAACCAATTTTCACACTTTAACTATGCACAAAAAGATACTAAACACCGGCCGGAAGTATATCCACCTTTATCGCGACTGCGACTCAAGTCACCTGTATACTATCGATCGCTGGTGATGATCGCACAAAATTCCTAATCGATTTTTGTTTTGATCTGCGCAACTTAAGCCGGTGATGCACCAGTGAAGATCAATGAAAAAGAAAGAGATAGAAAAACGATATAAAAACTTTTTTGCAACTGTTATGCGCGCGCGCAATCAACTAAAAAAGTCAGGTGTGTTCGGAGCGTAACTGCCTGGCTGACGGCAGGTGTTGTGAGTTCGCGTAACTGGACTGTACTGACTGAGCATGAACATAGAACGGTACTCGATACCTCCTCTTGCGATTTTCTTGCTCAAAATGATGACGTCTCTTCGGATCGAGTACTTCATCGTTCCAATTCTACGTCATCATCGGATCTACTATATGGAGAAAACTGGAGGGAGATTGTGGATCGTGGAACGAAGCTTTCGAGAAGCTTTCTTCGCAAACTTTCATGATTCTTCTCTTGGCTTATACTGGGAGTATATTGAACTGATATCGCAGAACGATCAGTTTTTTTTTTATCTTGATCTCTTGTTGGATAAACAAAATGAACTATTGTATAACCTCAGGAAGTACATGTGCCTAGGCACCGTTGAACTAATATTGGGATTTAGATTACAGGAACTAATGGGAAGAAAATTGTTGTATCGAAGTGATTTTAACGGGTTATGGGATTATGAAGGAGAAATTAATCAAGAGATTGATAAAAATATGATCGTGTATGGTGCAATGATCGCAATTATTGACATTAGGGAAGGTAATTGTTTGGATTTCGTTTGTTTACCTCTGGCACGGGAAGTTTTCTCCGTGACAAATCAAAAAGAGGTTGTTCCACTGATTTTTTGAGCATAGTTTAGATGACATAACACTTTTAATATCCAAGAAGTATTTTAGGAGTATAAACGAAATTTCACTGGAAAAAATTGTGCTTTTACTTGATGAAAATTGCTTATGGTGAGCCCGTGGCGTCCTAGTCACTTTTTTTTATGTTTTTCTTCTTTTAGATTCTACACCTAGCCTCGTGCAGTGTACATAAACTAAGGAAATTCCGGACTTGGCCTCAAACGGTCAACGCCATCAACACTATCTTAGATTTGCTAACCGAGGGTAAGGTCGCCACAACCACAGACTAGCTTCATCCTAGATTGCCTTTCAGGATAATTGAATAATTTTGATCTACGGCCAACTACCGACAGCTCCAAGAGGTCAGAGGGGTCTATCTAGAGACCACTAAAAATTAACTGTGCTGGCACTTTCCAATACATGCTAGTAACTTTAAAATGGAGGTGCTGGTAATCCAGAAGTCTTACCAAGTAATCAACCTCGAGCGTACACCACCAAAAAGTAGCAGCATTGGAGTCCTCATACATCGCCAAGCCCCTATAAAAGGTCTAGAATCCAACCAAATTATACACGACAAGCAATACGGCTTCAGATCTAAACGGTCTACTGGCGATCTGCTTGTGTGTTTAACCGAGCGTATCAACCAAAGCATTCATAGCTTTGGTGAGTCTAGCCTAGTTGCTCTAGATATATCAAAGGCTTTTGACAGAGTATGGCACCCAGCTCTGTTGAATAAACTCCAAGCTATTGGTATACACTTAGTTCTAAGGAACTGGATTAAGAGCTTTCTTTCATGCCGTTCAATCAAGGTAGTATTGGATGGCGTCGAATCCAACCCCCACGCCATTTCGGCCGGAGTTCCCCAGGGGTCAATTCTTTCACCCGCACTTTTTCTAATCTTCATTAATGATCTGCTCTCAATCCCCTCCAACCCACTTCACTGCTTCGCTGATGACGGTACTCTGAATTTCTCTTACTCCTTCGACAATATAAGACAAGCACGTGCCAGACCTTGTCTTTACCACCGTCAACTGATGTCGGCTTCGATCAACCGGGATATCGAATCGATTCTTCATTGGGGCGAAATGAACCGCGTCGAATTCAATGCCACAAAAACGAAGCACTGTCTGATCTCCAACAAAAATTGTACCGACCTTCCTCCTGTCTCGGTGGATGGAGAGAATCTAACGGCTGACTCAACTCTCAACATCCTAGGGGTAACTTTAACGGAGCATCTGCGATGGAACGATCACATATTCCAAATCGCCAAACAAGCCTCCCAATGCCTTGGATTTCTCAAGAGATGCAAGTTCCTCCTCCAGCCAGCCGCATTGGCTACAATATACAAATCCTACATTCGGCCGCGCCTCGAATACAACTCACATATCTGGGCAGGCGCCCCAAAAACCACCTTGGCTTGTCTCGACAAGGTGCAAAATCGTGCCCTCAAACTCATTGGTGATGGCCCCTTTCGCGCCTCCATAGACACCTTGAGCCACCGTAGGAATGTAGCAGCCCTCTCCATACTTTATCGCTATTACCATGGCGACTGTTCCACCGAAATTCAGGACCTCCTGCCTGCACGGCAATACTTTTCCCGCAACACAAGACTAGCCCGCTCGGCTCACCCCCATACCCTACAGCCCCCTCGTTCACGCACAATACGGTTCAGAAGTTCGTTTATGAATAGAACAACTCGATTGTGGAATGATCTCCCGCAGTCGGTATTTCCGAACTCGTACAACATCTTAGAGTTCAAACGTGAGGTTCATCGTCATTTTCTTCTACACCCTCCAGACCCCCTCTAACCTTTCCTATTCTCTATTCTTCAAACCAAGCTACTACTAGACATTGCACCATGAACTGCACGACATGACGGACTGGTAGTACAAAGGGTTACACCTAAGCTTGGTTTTTTCATATAAAAAAAAAAAAAAAAAAAAAAAGAATCAGTGATGATGATCTCTACGCTAGCTGAGCCAGATATGCTTGATAGCAAGCATAACGTGACTTACATCTGGGTTTTCGAATATATAGATGCGTACGAGAAAGCCGACTAACTAACAAAGCAAGAAGCCTCTCTATAGAGCTCGGAGATCGAGATAGTTGGCAACCCAATAGACGGAGTCAATGATCTGTTTTGAGCAGCACCTGCTGCTAGCTAGTCAAAGGTGGAAAGACTGGTGGCCCCTTTTGTGAGGAATAGGTGAGATACTTACAACGGTCTATCAGCTAAGATAGTAGGGTCAGATTCCTACTGACTTAACCCACCAACTCTTTTCCATGACGTCGCCGCCACACTTAGCCTGCAACAGCAACGCACGGCGTCAAAATGAGCACACAGTGCCAGAAACAGGCACAACATGCCTGAAAACATAAAACTCCCCCACTCCTTGCCTGCGCCAGACATGCCCGCACAGCATCAAACCACCTGTATTTCACCAAAACGAGGCAAGGTACATTCACACTTTTTCAATACTCAACGACGAAAAATCAGGGCGTTAAAAAATTAAATAGGACGAAGAAGACGGGCACTTATTTTATCGACCCTAAAGGGTGCCAATGGCATACTCAGTTGACCGGCTCTCGTTCGATTTCGTAGGTCAAGCAGCATTGGATAAGTTTAGTGCTTAGTGGGGGGACTGCTTGATTAAAGAGTCAAAACAAATCCAAGGCCGATTTATTAGCATCTCTGTTCGCTTCAAATTTTTCTTTACTCAAAACTGATAATTTAATCCCTGTTTTCGAGCACAACGCCCATTCAGTGGACAGGGTATTCTTCAGGACTCGCGAGGTGTACAGCAAGGAAGGCAACAAATCTACTGCTCGAAGGCAACAAATCTACTGGACCCGATAATATACCCCCTATCGTCTTAAAACTGTGCGCCTCATCTTTAGCTAAACCTTTGGGCAAACTTTTTGCCCTATCATACTTCTCCGGATCTGGAGTCTTTCCAAACTCTTTGGAAATTTGTCCAGGCTCAGCCCATACTGAAAAAAGGTGACTCTAACCTGCCCTCGAACTACCGCCCAATAGCAATTACTTCTTTTCTCTCCAAAACCATTGAGACGATAATTACTGGCGACCTTTTAGTTTGTCTTACAGAACACCTCAGCCGAAGTCTGCATGGATCTGACGGTCCACGGTGGATGCATTAAAAGTCAACCAAGCTCTTCCAATTTTTAACGGGTCACCAAAAAAGTGTATGGCCCTGCGTTGTCGTGATTCAATTGGTTCAATTACCTTTTCGTTCAATTACCTGGCGTAATCTCTTTTGTTGTCTGCAGTAGTCTAACCAATTGTAAGTAGCTAATAGTAGATGATGCCTTCGAATAGTAGACGATGCCGACAAAGTCCCACCACATACAGGATGGCAGCCAGAAACAAGGGTTATACCAAACCCACCACACCAATGTGATAACAGTAGCCAGAAGTAATCCTTTTTAGTTTACCACTATATTGGGGTTCAGATATGCAAAATCTCTAAAGGGAATTTCCTCACATCTTTGTATCTTTGATTGTATCTTTCGCTGGCTCCCATGACATTACCTGCATATTAGTCAACCCTACCAGGTGCTGATTCAACCAACTCGGAAATAATCAGCCATTTTCAAATTCCGGACGGCTGTCAGATGCTGGCTACAACCCATCAACAGTACAACCAGCGCTGGTAGCCAGCTAAGTGAAAACCCTGCTTTAGAGTGGATATGCCGGACGTGCTTAGTAAGCTCTCCAACATATCATATCATATCAGCATATTCGAAAAGCATAACGAACCAAGTCCGGTGACGCGGGGCTCATGATTCCAGGAGTGGTCCCTATTGACATACTGACGAACCAAAATAGACGCCTTCTTGGTCCAGAGTATATAAAAGTCAGTCAAAAACCATGCGACCACGCTACAACTAAATTGCAGCAGGCCAGAGGTGATGGGACGGTAGACAGAAACAGTTCGACCTACAGACTCATTTTCTTACGAAGGAGCCTTTAGGATCTTCCTCAGTCGAGCAGTGAGGTATGCGTGCTCGACCATCTGTAGGGCCTATTCCCAAAATAGAAGATATCGCTGAGGGGTCGCACTGAGACGATGTATCAGATTCATACTTATTAGACGCAAAGCTTCCCACGAAGAGCTACCACCAGAGCCGGGACAGTCGATCGTCTCTGCTTCCTTGGTGATAAATGTGGCTATCTAGCTCCTATCTTTCATGGCGATTCTTTGGCTTTCTCTGTCTTTTTAAGCCTCGGTTCAAGGTCCTGATAAATGGCCTTCATCCACTGACATATAATAATGGACTGCTCATCAGCAATTATTCCCATACAAACCGATGGCACCAAAAAGGTATAGTCGCTCGCTCATCCATAAGCCCCCAAACTGACAGAAGCACTCAGAAATAAAATCAATTAGAAAAAAATAGACGGGTATAGTGATGTTTATATCTTTTGCTCTTTTCCCCATAAGCCCCCGGATTTTGACATACAGAATGTCAGTTGCTAAGACAGGCGTTAAGAACTTAAATCAGATACACATAAAATTTGTAAATTAATGAAAAAAAGGCATTTTAAAAGGTGAAAAAGTGAAAATAGTGTTTATTAATTTTTTTAAACAAAATATTTGTGTTGTTTTAATGTTTTAAGTACGTATTTAAAAAAATGTAAATTTCAAAAGTGATTCCGGTGTTTACATGGAGTGAAAAAAGGTTTTTAGCCTATGGAACAAATTGGTGCCATGAAAAATTTCTCATAAGCAGTCCATTCTATATGTCAGTGCCTTCATCGGTAACTCCATCTTTTTCCACACGTCCGCCGCTATTAGCTGCACCTCGGCCGCTGTTTTCAGCACAACTCTGTGCTGCCCAAACCACTGGCATTTATTAGACTCCTCCTTCCTCTTCTGCCATGCTGCGATGGCCTGTGCACGCGGCTGAGTCCGTCGCACTACCTTTGGCTGCCCCTGCATTTTTTGTACAACCTCCTGCTCTCCGTCGCCAAAATATCGATGGCGTTCATTGCTGCTATCACCCATGCTACATCGTCGGAATTAGTATGGTATGAACAGCAATGCTATAATAGGACCAAATTAACCAGTTTTATGATAAGAACTCGTCGATTTGACTTGGGACCCCCTATATTAGGCAGCATACTGGTGAGTTCTGGGCTGATAGCGGAAGCTTTTTCCACCGTACCAGCCAAGTGCTCCCCGAAGTTGCCTCTTCGATCAACCATCACTCCCCAAAATCTTAATGACGCCTGGGAGCAGATAAAGTGGTCACCTACTTTTGCAGCTACTGTCTCCACCTCTTTCCGCTTGCTGATTAGCACTACTTCCGTGTAAAGCTCAGCTAGCATTAGTCATCAGGGCTCTTGAGCTGCATCTTTATGCTGCGTTTACGAACATCATGATTTCGTCAAGCCGCCTTGCTGCTACCCGACTCCAAAATAATCGACAAACCAAATAGCGACCGCTTCCAGCGGGAGGAATAGCGTCAGTAACGGTATGATGACTCCAAGAATGGTCCTAGAACGGAGCAATGGCGGACTCCGCAAGTTGTCCTGTACTCCCTTACCTATAAACTCATCGAGCAAAAGAAGACACAGGGCCTCCACAGAGTGAAAAGGTCTACCAAGTGTTAGATGATGGACAAATATAGAACATGATAGCTCAAAGCCGAATTAGATGTCGTACTTATCTTGGGACCTTATGCTCCCATTTGCAGTTGTGGGTTATTGAGACTAACTCTACTTGTTAGGCTAGATAGTATTATGGTATCCTCAGCAAACAAAAGGCTTTGTACTTCTACACCTTGTATTTTTCAGAAATATTTCGACACTTTGTACAACTTTCTTCGCCTACTGGCTACATCCCCTCAGACATTATGATCGAACCCTGAAAATTTATTTAGAGCGTGTTATTTTCAAACGTTTTGTTATTTATGTCAGACGTATTCGTGTAAAAATTCATTTAGTTAACTTCAAAATTGAGGAATTCTAATTTTTAACGATGATTAAGGAAAAGTTAATGAAATTGCTCTTAACAAAAATTTTAACAACGTCCAAACTTTACTTCCCGTCCAACAAGCCAGTGGTGAAGAGTCAAGCAGAGACTCAGACCCCGTACTCAGCTAGGGACCCACCAGCGGATTGCGAATACAAACCCACAGAACTGTGTACCGAAACCTTTGAACCACCTGAATCAGTCGACCTTAAGGTCTTCAGACCACTCAAAATGGACGAAATGCTTGGCCCCTGCGCCAGCAAGGATCAAACCTACAAAAACCCCGAGTACTTCGCCTACCATCGATTCTCCTACGCCCAGTTGCTGGTCGAGCACCTCAAGATTAAGGGCGGCGGCGGCAAGAAGAAAGCCATCTGCGGGGGGAAGAAGAAGACCGAAGTGAAATGCTGACGAACTCGAAGATGAAGACCATAACTCCACGAGCACAAGACCCAACACCACACCGCTTCCTGGTCGAATTGAATTTAATTTTTTTAGCGTATGCAAGGAAAATTTTAGTCGTAGGAAAAGAGTAAAACTTGAATAATAATCCAGTAATTAACGAGGCTTTCATTGCGGCTCAATGCATCAATTACGCGGTAATTGGCGCTGCGGCGGTGGCTTGACAACTCCCACAACTCTTTTACGACTGGAGCCGCGCGATTTTCTTACCTGTCCAGGAAATTAGACGGCTTTGTTCGGGAGATTCTCACAACAATTAAGTTCCTCGGCGGTGGGCTTTAGTCGGCAGAAGAGTTTGGGAGCTTCAGTTCAGCGAACAAATATCATTTTTTGTTGCTCATCAATAAGGGATCTGAACGGACAGTTTTAGGATTGACAAGGGAGAATTTCACTTTGCAATTTCTCTCTCAGCAATTAAGAAAAGTGGAGAGAAAAAAATTGGATTCAATTTACGGAAGCAATTCTATTGTGGGCTTAGTGTGTAATTGTAGTTGTAGGAATGACAGCGAGGAGTTTATGCTGAATTTTTCAAATTGTTTTCACTAATTATAAGCGAAATTACGTAAATTATAAGTCTTCAAAGAAACCGTGAATGGAATGGATTTTTTTACTGAGGTATAACATCTAAACAACGGCACAAAGCAAGTTACTTGACCGAAAGTTGGAAGGCTGAGGCGTATTCCCATCGAAGCTTCGAGTCAGTAAAGTGGTAGATGTAAGGGAATGTTCTGTCATTTGTTTACAATGACACCATCAGTTTTTGAGACCAACAAAATTGGATTTCTATTAAAGAAGTTTTGCAACAGCTTGAAAAAAACCCTTAAATGAGTTCTCTGTAGAGCTCTCTTACTCTTACTATCATAGGCGGTTTTAAAGTCGATGAAGAGCTGTTAAATTGAATTTTGAAAATCCATTTCTCCATAGCCTGCCTCAAGGTGGAAATTTGATCAGTTGTTGAATTGTCTGGGTTGAAGCCACACTGGTATTAACCTATGCTGGGTCTAGCGTATGGGGCCATTCTGTTTTGTACACTGGCGAAGAATATGGCTGCGTTCGGTAACGTCGGGCGTTTTCAATGATTCAAACTTGCGGCATATTTGCTTTTGCATGTTGTTCAATGAAGCAACTTGCAAAAGCACAGTGTTCAATGATTAAAACTTAAAAGCAAATGATTGCATACTTTGCCAGCTTTTTCAAATACTTGCCGTTGTAATTTTGAAGAAGAAGACACGTCAGTGCTGCCATACATTTTTGCTTTACTCACTTTTTCATTATTAATTTAACCAATAATGATTTCTTTTTCATTTTTCTCTGCACGAAATGGGAGACATTACTCGTATCCGCACTTTCTACTAGAATTTTGTTCTCAACAATTCCAATTAATGTTTTTAAATTTCTTTTAGCCATTTTGTTTTCAGTTTCTCGCAATACGTAAGTAGTGGAAGCACTAATTTCACGTATGTCAGCTGACAATTTTGACATAATGAATTATGTTCAATGATGCATGTTGTTTGCTTTTGCATGTTGCTTAAGCTGTCAGTCAACGTCATTTGCTTTCGTGCAAGTCTGCAAAAGCATCCTGCATCATTGAAAACACCCGTCATTTGCAGCGTAGTAGACGCAACTCATTCGTTCGGTATTGCAGTAAAGTGTTCGGAATCGTCATTTGCAGCGCTTGCTTTTGTAAAACTAGTCACTTTTGCAAACTGTATCAGTCAATTTTGCAGGCGACTCAGTTGATTGACCCTCATTTGACGATACCGACTGCGGCCTATCTCATAGGAAGTACTCAACAACGTTTCACCGCGGTCATTTTGCAAGTTGTGATATCTCCTTTCTTATGTACCGGTGCAGTTTGTGGCCTATCCAAGTTGCATGAAGTGCTCAGCCAAATAAAAGGAAACAATTTAACCGGTGCTTTCATTAACGCAGTTTGCGCATGTTTGCGTTTGTATTAGTTTCATTAAAGCAAAACATGCGTTTACACAGAGTTCATAAATGAAAACATGCGGAGCAAATATGCGCAAGTTTTGCAAGTTTTTCGATAGCTTTGCGAACAAAGCAGAAGAGAAGACACTTTGGCGAAAAAAGTCCATTAATGCCTACTTGCGTGCATGCGCAAATGATTTTTCCGCAAGTGGATGCGGGTCCAACTTACACATTTTGCATTTCGCTTTGGGAGTGATAAAGCCTACGAATGCTAGTGTTTTGTGTCCTTATGGCACTGTACGTAACATGCGAGAATTTAACGAATATTCGTCAAGTTTATTAAGTCAACTAAGGTCGGTGCCATATGAATAGACATGTTTGCTCTTTAGGTTACGTATGATTACGTCACGGTACGGAATACTAGGCTCAAGCTATACTCTTGTGTATATGTAGCATATTCGCCCCAAGATGGTTATTCTGGTGTGTGTTTTTTAATTTGTCGCAGTTGCTCTTAGTTTGTGCACACATCAAATTTCGTCGGGATTTTCGCCGTTGCTTTATTAGCTGTTTCTGGCTGTGCTGATTTCGAGCCTGTTCAACGGATACAAAGCTTTCCAGCATTGTAATGCGCTCTCGGAGCACCATACCAACGAGATAGTGATACCAGTCGAAGTTAGCACCTCGGTACGTTCGTACCATCACCAGAACCGAAAGTTGGCGGCGGTCTATTAACACATGGCCTATTTGGTTGCGAGTGACTCCATCAGGAGATCTCCAGGTAGCGTTACGGATATCTTTACACGCAAATCTAGTACCTACTTGCAACACCAAGCTCTTTCTAGCTGCCATCTATGATTCGTTTCCAACATTTAAATGACAGTTGTAATATAATTCATACTCAGGTTTTTGAAAAACTTAATTCCCTGTCCATCGCATACTTTGACAGAGTATTAGCTATTGGTGTGGTGAGTTTGTACATTCCATGAGGAAATTCTTAAATCGTTGTAACTGTTACACTGCGTTTACACATTCCTTATTTTTCGCCTTCACCATCGCCATATATTATGGCTTGAGCTGTAAAATGTTATGGTGGCGGGTAATTCATGGCAAAGTTTTCATTTGAAAAAATGGCATATCTTCCCAAATTTTACCGAATCAAACATTTTTAGAATTCGCGTACTATTAAAATTATCCAATCAAACTATCCAAACCAATCATTTTCAAACTATCCGCCTTAGTTATTTGAACAAAAGTCAAATTATGGCCAAAATCATGGCAGATTTGATGGCCTGCCATAATGGCTTTCCATTGATTTTGCCATAAAGCCTAGTACTAAGTTCACGTGAATTCACGTGAAATGGAATTGGGCATTTTGGGCTAGTGAAAAAGCAACCGAGGTGAATTAAATCAGCTGTGCAAGTTTATGACAGTTATCAGTTATCGTTTAAAAAACTAGAAATTTTAAATAGAAAGTTATTAAATAATCAATCGTTTTGAAAGGAAAATAGTAAGTGGAGAAAGTAATTTTAATGGAAAAGAAAAATACACTGATATATAATTTACAGATTTAAAGAATGGTTCTAAATACGAATGATTTACTTCTACTAGCAGCAGGGGCGTTAGCAACTGCGAATGCTGCTATTTTAATTGAAGGGAAAAGAAAAAGACGTTCAACAAGCGCATATTTACAAGGGAGAAATAAAAAAGGGCGCTTCAATTCTGATGTATGTGTATTTTTATATTTATAAAATATATCCTGCAATATGTACATAAATGAATACCCTATAGTTTGAAGATTTGGTGGCATCACCCGCAAAATTTAAAGAAAACTTCCACATGGATGTTAAAACTTTTGAAGGGTTATTTGCTTTAATAGAACCACACCTTCAGGCAAAGACAATGACGCGTCCAAATGATGGAATTTCTTCCAAAGAGAAATTTGCCGCTGTTTTAGAGTAAGAAAAAGCAATTTGCATGATGGAGTATAATTTACCAAATTTTTCCAGATATCTGGCTAGTGGATCTTTACAAAGACACGTAGCATCAATATATAGGATAAGTAAGCAACACTTCGGTCTAATTATTGACGAAGTGTGCGATAGCATATCTACAGCATTATGCGAAGAGATTCCTGGACTCTCCAGGAATAATTTAAAGTCAGCTGCTGCGTGCTATGAAAGCAAATGGAATTTCCCTAATTGTGTGGGAAGTATTGATGGCAAGCACATTGCCATCAAATGTCCACGAAATGCTGGAAGTTTATTTTATAATTATAAGGTGAATTTTAACGATCACATATTTAACTTATTACATTTTTGAAAATTGCTTCTTCTTCCAGGGCTTTCACAGCATTATATTAATGGCAGTAGCTGACGCAAATTATAGATTTACGTTTGTAGATATTGGGGCATGTGGCAGTGAAGGGGATGCTACTGTATTTGCACAATCCGATCTAGGCAAAATGATCTACGAAGAAAAATTGCAGCTTCCAGAAGATCGTCGTATAGCTAACGCAACATTACCGTTTGTATTTGTCGCAGACGATGCATTTCCTCTTCGGAGGAATATATTGAAACCATATGTTCCCAAAAAAGCAGAACGCCTTAATGACCAGGAGCGCATTTTTAATTATAGGCTTAGCAGAGCTCGACGATGCGTAGAAAATGCATTCGGCATATTGTCCTGTAGGTGGTATTGCTTAGGAAGGACGATGTTGTGCTCTCCAGATAGAGCACAAAAAATCATTAAAGCTTGTTGCTATTTGCATAATTATTTAATATGCAATAATAAAGAAAGCTACTGCCCTTCAAGCTATGCAGATAAGCAAGAAACGGATGGGAAAATTGTAGAAGGTGATTGGAGAACACAATTACCAGATAACAGTATGTATAATACACATGTTCCACCTAAACATGGTCGATTGTCTACAGAGGCGAAGGCAATTCGAGACTCCTTTAAAGAATATTTTTGCACTGTGGGTGCCGTGGAATGGCAAAATAAAAGCATTTTCAAAGAATAGCCTCAAATACTTTTTTGTTTAATAATATAAATTTTATTGAAAGAAATCTTCTAAAACTATTTAAAATAATAAACTTCACTATTAAAAATATTTCTTATAACTAATTTTTACTTATTATTTGATCCTTTCTGGAACTCCTTCAGGGCCCTATATGCAGAAGTAGTGAACTCCATATTTAAATCCTCTGCTATCTCGGAAGGTAGTTACTGCAGAATTCTGTCCAAATTTACATACATCGACATGTATTTTAATTTGGGTTCTGCTGACGAAGTAGAAGCAGTAATTAAATTTCGGACAGTAGAGGATAGTTCCGCTGCTTCTTGGAAAAGGTGCGATTTGTCTTTCTTTGGCTGCAAAAATATAAATATTACATTCATTTACTATAAATTTAAATCAGCTATATTACATTATCGAAAGAATAGTTGGAAGAAGATTCTTCGCCTATGTCTTCTGTTCTAGAACTGCTGGATATCGTTCTAAAAAATGTACATAATATGTAAAAGACATTATTGTTTTTATATATTATTACCTTCTTTTTGAATCGGCTGTTGCCAGGAAGCTCATACAGTCCGAGTATTCCCAATCTGGACCTGGATTTTCTTCCGCAAATTCTAAATCAGCAGCACTACCTGACTTCGCCTTCTTCGATCGATACCTTTTGCCATCTTTCAGGCTCTTCCACGCAGTCTTACATTCTTCAACTGTTAAATAGATAATCATGTTAAAATGTTCCTATATGAATGAAAACAAACATCATGTACCCGATTTATTAATTTCTTTGCTAATGCTCTCCCAGGCCGATGCAATAGCACTACAGTTGGAATGTAATTTTTGTTGTAAATTCCAAATTTCTGGCCTGTCTTTCACTTTTTTAGCCAAAAGTTTGTTTTCTTCAACAGAAAACCTTTTTCTTTTTGGATTTTGCGACGTGAAACTTTCTGAAAAAATGTCTTCCATTCTGCAAATACTAAAACCACCAAATAAACACACAACGAATAAATAAGTCTAAATCTATGATATTAATTATCTACGTTTTATTAATAATTGTCAAAACTCTTTTATAAATTCACTTTCACGTTTTTTTTCCGTTAATAACACCTTTATTCGTTTAACAGTCACAATTTTTCACGCGGAAAAATGCCGAAGTGCATTCTTTAAAATGAAATTAAAATGAAATCTCGTGGTGAATGCATGCAGCGCCATCTGCTAGAGACTAGCAGCGTCTGATTTATTCACCAAAAAATTCACGTGAACTTAGTATCACAAATGAAATTTTGAAAAGCGAAATTTTCACTCGTGAAAATTTACATTGAGTAGCCCATTTAAATTTCATTTCACGTGAACTTAGTACTAGGCTTAACATCTGCCATTCAAAACAATATAGTTTAAAAAAACTAAAAATACGCATTTACTTTGAAATTAACTAAAAAGTAAAAAATTATTTTGAATGTATAGTTTTTATTGCTCCAGCCAATCGACGTGTTTCATTCGTTTCCGCTGGTCAACGAGGCCCAGACAGCCGTCCGAGATCCATGGCTGCGTCCGCTTACGAACAAGTGGACACAACTCCATTGCACACCCCACAATAGACTCTGACATTTGCCTTTCTTCTACATCGATGTCGTCCGGTATTGCAAGAGCCGCGAATTTATTGGGTAATGCCATTTGAAACTCTCGCCCGTCGACCAACGTCCTTTCACACCCTGGATTTGGGACAAGACGACAGCGAAATTACGATGGCTCAACCGTATTCGTTCGCGTTCGTATTCGATGCGACTTATCCGAGGAATTCCCGATTAAAGCTGATATCCGAAAAGGAGACGTCGCTTCGCCACTTCTCTTCAACGTCGTGATCGACGCGAAGGATTCGATGGACAACGCGGAGTTCGATACGACGACAACAACTTCGTAACAGATTTGATGTCCGCCAACGATAGCGCCGTCTTCGCCTACACGGATGCCGAAGCACAGGACATCTTATACGACATTTCCTGCATCGCCCAGTCATACGGGCTAAGAATAAATACGAAAAAGACCAAAGTGCTGTTCACCTTGATGGTACCCAAACCCAAATCGAACAGGTTCCGATGTTCAAATATTTGGATCATTGGTTGAGGAAAAGAAAGTGGCATCGACGGCCGACGGTCACAGCCACATCGGCCAGGTAACAGCAACATTAGTTTCGCTCAAGTGGTGCATATGAAAACGAACAAATATTGCCATCAAAAAGAAGGTTCGCCTTTACCGAAGGTTGGTCCTTCCGATTCTTCTTTATGGATCGGAAACGTGGACACTGCTCAAGCCGGACGTCAACAAGCTCGAAGTAATCCAATTGCGATGCTTGAGGCAGATCCTCGGTGTCTCACTCCACGATCGCCTACGAAACGAGACAGTTAGACAAAGATGCGATCAGCAGACACTGACCGAAGAAGAAATGCAAAATCGTCGACTACGGTGGTTTGGACATGTTTGCAGAATGAATGATAACCGCTTGCCGCTTGCTGTGGCGAGATTTATTATTTATTTATTTAAAAAAAAAGTGTACAAAAGAAGAACAATTTCTTTAGTGTACGCATACTGAAAACTATTAGGAGAGAAAAAAAAATAAATAAGAATATATAAGAAAAATTAAAAATTAAAAATTAAAAATTAAAAATTAAAAATTAAAAATTAAAAATTAAAAATTAAAAATTAAAAATTAAAAATTAAAAATTAAAAATTAAAAATTAAAAATTAAAAATTAAAAATTAAAAATTAAAAATTAAAAATTAAAAATTAAAAATTAAAAATTAAAAATTAAAAATTAAAAATTAAAAATTAAAAATTAAAAATTAAAAATTAAAAATTAAAAATTAAAAATTAAAAATTAAAAATTAAAAATTAAAAATTAAAAATTAAAAATTAAAAATTAAAAATTAAAAATTAAAAATTAAAAATTAAAAATTAAAAATTAAAAATTAAAAATTAAAAATTAAAAATTAAAAATTAAAAATTAAAAATTAAAAATTAAAAATTAAAAATTAAAAATTAAAAATTAAAAATTAAAAATTAAAAATTAAAAATTAAAAATTAAAAATTAAAAATTAAAAAGTAAAAATTAAAAATTAAAAATTAAAAATTAAAAATTAAAAATTAAAAATTAAAAATTAAAAATTAAAAATTAAAAATTAAAAATTAAAAATTAAAAATTAAAAATTAAAAATTAAAAATTAAAAATTAAAAATTAAAAATTAAAAATTAAAAATTAAAATTAAAACTGCCACGGGAATTATGCTAAAATTTAGTTTAAAATTTAATTTACAAGGTTTCCCTAGCCATGATATAGGACAACAGTTGAGACTTAAATCTACTGATACGACCTTCTCTCTTTAGATCAGTTGGTAGTGTATTCCATAACGTAACACCATGGATAAAACACAATCGCGAACTAACTTGGCAATTATGTCTATCTATCTATGTGCCCCTTAATCCCTCGTGGGACATAGGGCGGAAACAGTTGCCCTCCAGCGGACTCTGTTTTGCGCGACAGCTCTTAGCTCTGAACAGGATCTCCCCGTAGTTGCGGCCTCTGCTAGTAGGGTTCTCCTCCACGTTCTTCTAGGTCTTCCAACTCGACGGGATCCTTGCGGGTTCCAGTCAAGGGCCTGTTTGGCTAGATTTTCGTTATCGCGTCGCAAGGTGTGGCCAACCCAATTCCATTTCCTTCGCCTGATTTGGTCGTCTATCCTTTCTTGGCCGGCACGGCGCCATAGCTCTTCATTTGAAATTCTATCTTGCCAGCGGATTTTTAGGATACGACGTTGGCATCTGTTTATGAAGACTTGTAGGCGCCCTGTGATGAATTGGGTGACTTTCCATGTTTCGCAACCGTATAAAAGAACTGCCTTAACGTTGGAGTTGAACAGCCGCAATTTGGTGTTGGTTGAGATCTCCGTTGATCTCCATATGCGGAACAAGCATGCATATGCGCTTCGTGCTTTATTTATTCTGGAACTGACATCTTCTTCTGCACCGCCATTTTCGGTAATAATACTACCGAGGTAGCAGAATTTATCTACCAGTTCCACGTCACGGTTATTCAGCGCAGTTCGTTCAAGTGTGTTTGCATTTATCCGCATTTCTTTGGTTTTATTCGGATTCAGCCTTAAGCCTGCTAGACTACTTTCTGTTGCCAAATTGTTTAACATGTTTTTTAGCTCCTGATGTCTGTGGGCCAGCAAACAGATATCATCTGCGTAGTCGAGGTCCTTAAGGCGATCTAGCAAACCCCACTGTATGCCGCCTGTTCTACTATCTAGAGCGCCAACAAGAATGTCATTTATTACTACAAGAAATAGTAATGGGGATAGTAAGCATCCTTGTCGTACTCCTGAACTCACCTCAAAGCTGTCGGATAATTTTCCGTTATGGAGAACTCTGCATTTGGAATTGTTGTATAGGGCTTTTATCAATTCTATTATCTTATCCGGCAGTCCACGTCGCCGTAATGCCTGCCATATAAAGCTCCTATTAACCGAGTCGAACGCTTTCTCATAATCTACGAAAGCAAGGTAAAGGGGGGATCGGAATTCAGTAGACTGTTCCACTATTATTCTTAAGGTGTTGATGTGATCTATACATGAACGGCCCTTCCTGAATCCGGCCTGCTGCCTTCTAAGCGTTTGATCTACTGCCTCTCTTATTCTTGATAGTATAGTGTGGGACAAGATTTTACCCACAGTAGATAATAGACAGATGCCTCTCCAGTTGTCGCATATTGTTAGATCCCCCTTTTTGGGTATTTTGACTATGATACCTTCCGTCCAATCCTCCGGAAAGGTACAGGTGTTCCATGCTAATTCGAGGATTGGCTGAAGCGCATCTGCTATGAGGCTTGAGTCGGCTTTCAACAATTCTGGCGGGATGCCATCTTTTCCAGCTGCTTTACCATTGGCCATCGCATGAATTGCGGTTACTATTTCCGTCTTGGATGGGGCCCGGGTGTTGATTCTTATCGGCTGTGCATTGTTGCTGTTTTCCTGAGGTTCCTGTGTGAGTGAGCCATTCAGGGCGGCGAAGAAATAATCTTTCCATCTTTGGAGCTGCTCCTCGTCGCTGCACAGCAGCCTTCCATCCGCACTCTTAACGGCATGCTTTTTAGTAGAGTGCTTTCCCGAGAGCTGTTTAGTAATTTGGTACAGCACTTTACTGTTGCCTGTGTTTGCCGCGTTTTCCGCCTTTTCTGCGAGCTCATTTATCTGCTGCCTTTTATCACGTCGGACACTTCTCTTAACCTCCCGATGTAATTGGGAGTATTCCCGTTCAAGTTGGTGACGTCTATCCGGGTCGCTTGTAGAGTTTATGTTATTTTTGAGGGCCCTCCTGCGTTCTATTTTTTGCCAGGTGCTGTCCGAGATCCAATGTTGCATGTTTCTCTGGACATAACCGATACTCGTTTCCGCAGCCGTCAATATAGCGCCCTTTGTTGCACTCCACAGGTCTTCAATATTTGTGTCGTCAGAAACGGTTTGCTGGTTTAATATTTGCTGCAGGTTTCCAGCAAATTCTCGCTTTTTAGCGCTCTCCCGCAAGAGGTCAACGTTAAACCGTCTACGGTTTATAGATTCACGTTGAAAGTTTCTGATTGCAGCGATTCTAAGGCGAATAGTTGCTACTACCAAATGGTGGTCGCTTCCAGTGTCCGCTCCCCTGAAGCTCCTGACATCTTCCAGAATGGTTCTCCATCTGCGGCTGACGGCCACATGATCTATCTGATTTCTCGTTCTACCATCGGGCGATACCCAGGTCTCTTTGTGTATCTTCTTGTGACAAAAGTAAGTTCCACCTACCATAAGTTGATGGGAAGAACAAAAGTCAACGAAAAGCTCACCATTGTTATTGGTAACTTGGCTTAGGCCTTGTTTTCCAATTGTTTGTTCAAGACCGGTGTTGTCGTGACCGATTTGTGCATTTAAGTCACCCATTAATACAATGATGTCTCCCCTTGGAATAGAGCGAAAAACCTCATTCAGTCGCATGTAGAACTCGTCTTTGATGTCATCTTCTGCGTCTTCGGTTGGAGCATAGCATTGAACTACCGTAGTACTTCTTAGCCTGGTACGTAGGCGCACGGTAATAATCCTCTCAGAAACTGGTGACCAGCTAATGAGGCTAGCCCTGGCTTCTTTGGTGAGTATTACGCCAACACCACTCCTACGGCTTTCAGTTTCATTTCTCCCAGAATATAAGAAGGACTCGCCATTTGGGCAGATATGTTCCCCCGCATCGGGCCATCTGGTCTCGCTCAGTCCCATGATCTTGATTTTATATCGATTCATCTCGTTGAGGACTTCATCCAGCCGTCCCTCAGCAAGCATTGTTCTCACATTCCATGATCCGATTCGTGTCCTTGTTCGAAAAGCAAAGGTCGTCGTCGTGTTGTCCATCCGGTTCCGAGGCACTGTTTGCCGATTCGTAGCAATAGTGTTTTTTATGGGAGCGGGTTGCTAACCCTCAGCCCAACCGACTTAAAAGCTCTGTTTTGTGGCGCAGAGAGCTCGCCATTCGCCCCTCTCCCGTTAGCTCCTTCCGAAGAAGTACCCCAGGGGGCACCGCGGGGAGGTGGGATTAGGACTTGCTAACAGGTCTGCTTGGTGTTTGATTGCAGTGGATCTCTTCGGATTTTAATAGAAGTGACAAATCGGGTGTCACCACTTTCCGAGATCTTTGTTAGCCGTTCGCCCCCCAAATTATGTCTAGGCATATTTAAATTAAGAGTCCTATTGGAAGTCGAGAACGTAATTTTAGTTTTAAGATAGGTAGGGTAATCAGAAAAAATAATTCGGTGCATAAAAATTAGCATATTATATTCAAGATAAGACAAAAGTGAAAACCCTAAAAATTTCCGAGTAAATGAAGAAATATGATCGAACTTCCTCAGTCATAACGGACAATAGAGTTAAAAGCCTTTGATAAGATACGCATAGAGGCATAATCCAAACGGCCAAAAACCGGAATACCATATTGAATAAAAGGCATAAGTAATGATTTAGCTACCTTTAGTTTTGTCAGGAGCGGCACATAAGACGAAGAATGCCACAGAGTTCGTAAACCACAATAGATTTTGGAAGCTATATCAAAGATGTAGTCATTCCACGACAGAGTTTGATTTAGAACCACACCAAGATACCTAACTCTATCAACATATGGAATCGTCACGCCATTAATGTGAATCTTCGGAAAAATCGCCACATTTAACACTCTTTTATAAATGACAATACTTTTAGATTTATCAGGATTTAGTTTAAGCCTATTCTCTTTTGCCCATTTGTCTAACCTATCCAAGTCACCATTGATTTTTGCAACGCAATCATCAATGGAATCCCTGGGGCTTGAGCAATAAAGCTGCACATCATCAGCATACATATGAACGTTAGCAAAGCGAACGTGACTTACAATATCATTTATAAATAAAGAAAATAATAGTGGTCCAAGAATAGAACCCTGAGGCACACCGCTAGTGACATTGACTAGTTCTGACGAGTTGCCATTTGTTTGGACAATTTGCTGACGATCAGTGAGGTAACTAAAAAGAAACCTAACTGCAGTACGATGAAAACCAAAGTAATCGAAAAGTTTCTTGCATAGCAGTTCATGGTCCACTGTATCAAAAGCCTTGGAAAAGTCCAAAAGCGACAGAATTGTGATATTGTTAGTATCAAGTGCTATGCGAATGTCATCAATTACCTTTACTAATGCCGTTGTACAGCTGTGGTTTCGTGAGACCGTCCGGCAAACTAGAGAATTCAGCGATTGGCACTGAAGAAAACCTGGCTAAAGAATATCGAAGGCGATTTAAAGAAACAATGATTATCAGTTATCGAGGCTCGATACGGCGGCGTCAAAAATCGTCGAGAATGGAAAAGAATCGCGAATGAAGCTCGGCCCGCCAGCTAACGGATCAAAGAAGAAGAAGAAGCCCATTTGCACCTTCTTCAATACGTATTGTTAATCTACATGCAGGGTTTTCGACACCTTTATCCTCCTCCTTTCTAAGCCAGGCTTAAGATCCGACTTAGTGGAGTTCAAATCAAGCTTCGAGCTGGATGTCGGCCTGAATGACATGACAGACGGGGCTGTACAAAGGGTTATTCCTAAACCTGACTTTTTCAAATAAGCGAAAAACAGCACCCCCCCCCCCCCCCTTGATATAAATGCCATATTGGTTTAATCTCCACATAGTTTAGATGTAATGCAAAGAAAGCCCTAAATATTTTTCACAAGAAGAAACCACAGCCCTCATGCACCAATTTACTCAAGATCTAAAAAAGCAAACCAAAGAGATACAATCTTATCCAAAAACAAATCTTATACCAATCTACAATATGACCAGAGCTGCACAAAGTACTGACCAAAATTACTTGAAGTAGTAAGTACTAAGTAATTGATAAATGTATTTGAAGTACCAAGTACTATGAGTCATTAATATTTAAAGTACTTGAATTATCAATTACTTCCAAAATGTACTTGAAATATTTACTTCAAGTACATAGAAAAACTTCAAGTAATTGAAGTACATTGATATTTTAAGTATTTGAAATATCTAAGTACTTCAATTACTTGAAGTTTTCCTATGTAGTTGAAGTAAATATTTCAAATATTTCAATACAAATATTTCAAGAAAAATACGAATAGTCCAGTGCAATTAGTCGAAAAAAGGGCATGAAATTGCCTTTCATGATGTACGAAATTTTTTTTTTTTGGAATTTGTTTGGGTACATCTGAAAAGCCGCCATCTTGAAAAAGAGGTAGAGGCCATTTATACCAAATAACCAGTTTCCATGCAGTGATAGCTGAAAATGATCACTGGCAAGGTATTGGAGAATAAAATTATCTACAAAATCAGCTCTCAACGAGGTTTGTAAGTTGATTTGGCTCAAAGTTATGGCCGCTCAAAGTTCAACCTTGATCATGTGGTTGGGGTTGAATGCAGTTTTTTGCGATTAACTCGTAAGATATTAATTTGTGTGGGTTAATGCCGATTACCAAACTTAAAGTGCTAGTAATTACCTTTAGAATAAGCCCTTAGTCGTCGTTCTCGCTTGTACAGTTTGCGAGTAATTCAACGCCAAAGTTCGTACTGCACGTGCCTGAAATAACTGATAACGCCATTTTTTTTGAATATCTCTTTAACGGTTGCTCATATGATAATGTAGTAAGAAGCAGAAATACGGGTATTAAAATATCTTTCAAATGGGCTATTGACCGAAACTCTATGTCGTTTCATGTCCGCGACATATCGGGTGAAAAGTCAACCGCGAAGGTTGTGACACTTCTCGAGGAATAACTCGCTTCCAGCCAGTTTCGCGTGTCGGATGAATTAAAATTTTATGGAACGCCCTGAATTATCTATATTTTGGGTTATTTAACTACTTTGGAAAATTATAATAATGGGAAATAGCAGCTAAGAATCATAATTTTCGAGGTTCTAAAAGTAAAGTTAAGGTAAAACTTTCTGACCAGACTGTCTTTGGAATCCGGGAAACATAACGTGTGCAAAGAAGCCTAAATGAAAGTCAAGTGAAAGCTGTTTAAGCAAAGGTGGTGCAAGCGATTCGTAACCCGAAAAACGGACAGAGAGAATAAAAGAAAGCAATTATTATAAGTACTTGAACTATTTATTAGTACTTCAAGTATTTATTAGTAATTCAAGTTTTTATTAGTACTTCAAGTTTCTATTAGTACTTCAAGTTTTTATAAGTACTTGAAGTAACTAAAAATATCAAAACCAATTACCAAGTACAAGTATTTGAGTAAAGTACTTGCAACATCAATTACTTTCGTTGGTTTAGAAAAGTAATTGAAGTAAAATACTTCAAGTTATATAAAGTAATTCAAGTACTTTTTCAAGTACTTTACTTCAAGTATTGTGCAGCTCTGAATATGACCCAAGAAGAAAGAAACATTACTACTTCCGTTTCATTTTTTTTTTTCACCCCCCGCACAAGAAATGATAAAAATAACCCATGCTCCACATTTTTTTCCCTATACTTCCTCATCAAAAAATACCTTAACCTACTCTACTCCCTTTTTACACAACCTACTCCCTTTAAAGAAAACACACACACACACACCAAAAATATTATTAATAAACGCAAAAAAATCATATTTTAGATTAACTATTCTCAGTACGAAATTTATTTATGTGCTTAAGTCCATAAAAACCAAATATCCTCGAAGTAACCAACCCAAAAAAAAGGACCCTTTACAACAAAAAAAATATTGTTACTCCACAGCTACTCCCCAAAACAAAAAAAAATCCCGTTTCGTAGTATATCTATATAAAATCTGCTACATATATGGTGTGGTATTGTTGTTAATATTATCGTATTTAAGTATCCGGAAATAGAAATCAAAGTTGGAAATTGTCATGAAATTTGAATATACATTTACTATATTCAATAATTCATTATTCATCACATCCCATTTACAGAATAGAAAAAAAAACATGATTGCATGTGGCCTGATTTTATATGGTATGTTCTGCCAGTACTACTTTCCAATCGATTTGCTCTATTCAAATTTACTACTGTGCTTGGTGACTTGAAATTATACCTACCCCACTTTTCGCAATCTTAAGACTACAGATGGATCTATATACCATCATATACGTATATAGTAGTATATAGGTAGCATATAAGTAGTATATAGGTAGGATATAAGTAGTATATAGGTAGCATATAGTATATATAGCTAGCAAACATTACCTGAGAGAAAACTTCCACAATAAAAACTTGGTTGTTGTAGAAATAATAAATATCATCTCTGTTCTGATTTAAGGGATGGAGTCAACCCCAAAAAAAAATATTGTCTATTCAGTAAAGGCCTTAAAACTATATTAGAAATTCTACAATGATTGCAATAATTTGTTTTCCGGTAGGGTCACCCTATCCCAACCCCAAAATCTAACTCCCTCCGCGATAACAAACCTTCACCTGATTCCCTGTCACAAGAAAAAAGCACAGGAGACAATATGGAATGTTGTGGCATATCGCTATAATTTCATCCTGCTTGGCCTAGGGCGGTGACTTAACAAGCTCTAACAAATCAGGGATGTCACCCCCAAACTCTGTGCGTATACCACCCTGTACAAAACTCCATTGATTTTCACTTTCAAGTGATATTAAGACGAGGGGGTGGGAGAAAATGGTATGTTGTTTTTGTTGTTTTTGTTAGTTTTTTTTTGGTGGTAGAGAATCTAAACCAAAACAACCGAAGGCTTTGCTTCTATTGCATGCATCCCCAGACTGTCCCATCCCCCAACTGTGTTGTTGTAGATTGATTTTATACTTTGCAAAATGTACACTGTAGTCTTATTTATCCAAAATTAGATCAAGTTCACCTGTGTTATTTTATCAATAAATTCCGGTATCATAGTTACCTGGATAACAAAAAATTCGCAATTTTCTAGTTTTCCTTATTACAAAAATGTTTTCATGAATTCAATCGACTTTTAGGCTTCAAGTGGTTGGGCTTACCGACAGTAACTCTTTCTGGCTAAAAAAATAAAATAAATTTTACAATAAATAAAAATTTTAGTTTAAAAAACAAAACCTTTAAAAAAAATAAAAAAATAAAAATAAAAAAAAAACCAAAAAAAAATTTTCTTCATAGTGCATCTTTACACGAATTAAATTTTTGAAGTGAAACTTAACAACAACAAGGAAGAAATTCTTTTAAGGACGAAAAGTTTGAATAAATTGAAATTTTGAAAACAGGACCCCTTATTTTTTTGGAGTTTAGACGCTGGGAGTATTGCGGATTCGGTACCGAATAAAAATAAACTTTTGCTGTCTTTGCACTAATCTAAAACAGAACAATCTAAGATGTAAGTTTGATCCTTGGAAGTTAATATATCCTTTTTAATCATTTTTTTTTGTATCTTCCCAAACAGCAAAATGTGTGATCCCTGCTGCCCAGCATGCGAGTGTTGCTCACATTATAGCGAGGTACATATTTGTTATCATAGTCGTTATCCATATTGCGGTAGCCATCGGTATTGCCGCTGCTTCAGACATCGCTGCTGCTATCTATGCTGGAGACGTAAATGTCATCTCCTGTAGATCTAAAAAAAAATGAATGATCGATTTCAAGGATATTTAAAAAAAAATCACACATAAAAGGACCCCCTTTTTCTCGTCTCCATTTTTTTATGTACCAGTAGTATTCTTCATTGTGCAAAAAACAAAAGTAAAGTTTTCGTTGGTCTTGTTCTGATTTTGAAAAGGACAGACGACTATAATCAAGCACTGGATCCTTCTGCCTAAAATGTCCCACTCATACTGGGACAAAACAATGCAGAATCCTCCAGGATTTGATCATAGTTAAATTGGTAAATTAGTGTTCGATAGCCATCGCTTGAAAGAATTTCGATGAAAAAATAAATGGAATTTGACCACAAGTGATCGGTAGATTAAAAAAAATAAAATTAGTTCGTGTCATGGTATTCAAGCAAAAAAAAAGTGCAATGGTTTTGTTAAAATGTTAAAAATCGATGGAGAGAGTTTTAATTCAGTTAACCACCCAATAATGTGATTATTTCCCGTCCTAATAAGTCCTTACAAATATCCTTGATTCCTTGATTTTTATGCTTTTTAATTTTAATCTGCTTAAGCTTTATTTTGAAATTTTTGCGTTATTTTTTTTTATATATTTAATATTTTTTTGATACTATTTTTACATTATTTTTGGATGAACTATATTTTTTTTTGATGGTTACATGATTTTGTGCTACCCATATTTCTCTACCGGGGGTTGAGAATCGATGATAAACTTCACTTGTCACGAAAGTAATAAAAGGAGTAATTACCATCAATTGTGTGTAGTTTAATGGTTTTTTTTTGGAGAATTGTGATAAAAATAATTTGGGGGTAAGATTGTCTATTTAGCAGAAGGACCAACCATATCTGTGCATGTAACTTTTTTCAAGGTCTGGGGTGGTAGCACCTAAGTTGTTTCAATCGACCTCTTCATACAAGAATCTACAATTTTTGTATGAAGAGTTCAATTAAAACATAGGTGCTGTCACCCATGATTCATAAGAAAATAAAGTCGTTTCAACCAATTTTTGTACAACCGATCTACCACCCCGTTGAGAGTAATTAGTATAAAGTCAAAAAAAACGTAAGGCAATGATAGAATGGATCCGAACGAGTTATAGAAAATGTTCTATATTCTTGGATGTACGTTGGTTCAGTCGTTATCTCTTCATTAGATTCCACGACACTTCTATATTTCACCTATCCCAACGCAGTTTCAATTTATTTTCAACAGTGATTGCGCATGAGGAGAAGGTGCAGATACTTGATGTCAGCAGCTATCTAAGAAAAATAGAGCTTTGCCTTTTCTTCCACAAAAATTTTCCTAATTGTAATGTTTTTTTGCGTCCCGCTACACGAAACTTTTTGGTTTAAGGCCATTTTTTTAATATTTTAACCTTGTTGAACTAAAATTTGATCTTTCTAGCACGTAATGTGAGTCCAGCATCATATTTCAATGTTGTCCAATACGAAGTTTATTCAAAAGAGGGTGCGTTCGGAAACTTCATTTGCAGAGCAGTAGACGATAGTCATTCGTTCGGTATTGCAATTGATGATAATCAAGAGTTCGGAAATGCAAATTGACTATTGCCAAACGTACGGCAATGCACATTCGCACTGCCATCTTGCAATCACTTTAATGTCAGGTTGTCGAATTCATTAAATTCGCAGTAAAACTAGTCACTTCTGCCAACTGCATCAGTCATTTTTGCAGCCGACGCAGTTGATTAACGATCATTTGACGATACCGAAAGCAGCCAGATTCAACACCTGCCGCCATTAGTGTAAAGGTACGATTCCGAACAAGGCGGCAGACCGCAAACCGCAGGCTGCATGGCTTGATTTTATGATAAAGGGTCAATTCAAAAATTCAACACTGCCACAAGCAGAATTCAGCAATTAGAAGTCTGTAGCTGAATTCTGCAATGTTGAATTTTTGAATTGACCAAAAATCTCAAGCATCAGGCGACAATTGGTGATTTTACAAACCAGTAGTGTCGCCTGTGGTTTGCAGTCGGCCACCTTGTTTGAAATGTCAGAACTTTTAACAAAGTTTAGGTGGGATGTTACTTACTCAACTTCGGATTTTACATTTCCATACATGTAACCATTCGTCTGTTAAATTTGATTATCTACTCCTGCTCTGAGTCTAAATCACAAAGACGTTTAAAATAGTACGTACTAATTCGAACTCATAGGACAATCTGCTTTGCGACTCTTTAAAGTTGTTACTACTACTTCTTCTTCTTTAAACTCCTTTAATCCCTCATGGGACATAGGGCGGAGTTACTACTACATTTGATGTCAATTCCTCGACCCTGAAGCAGAAAAAATTAGAAAAATCAAACCTAGCATGGGTCCAGGTCAAAGGTTAGATTTCTATGTAGAAAAATAGTCAATTTATCAATCTTAAAATCTCTCATAAAATATCTCTCTGCAACTTTTATGGAAATTATTTTGGAAGGTAGGTCATTAATATAGGGTAAGGTGGTGCAGGAGTGCTCACTTTCTCTATTTTATTTTATACTAACTTTATAGTTTGCGCTACCTATGAGGACTAAAGTGACGAGAGGTCCTATCACTTACAAACGTCACATACCTATTACCTGGGGTGGTAGCACGAAGTTGTTTCAATCGACCTCTCCATACAAAAATCTTGAATTTTTGTATGAAGAGGTCGATTGAAACAACTTACGTGCTACCACCCCCTGGTTTCAGCAGATTTTTGTACAAATCTACCACAACAATGTCCAACAAAAAGGTCCAATCGAAAGAGTTGCAAAAAAGTAATCAAAATTCGCATGTATGTGTGTTGCATTTAGATTTTCTTCAATTAGATTTCACCGTACTTCGAATATTTGGAAGTTAATCGTCGCAGTTTCAATTCGATTTCTAAAGTTGTTCCTCTGAAGGCACAGTGCTTGGGTATTTTGTGCCCGGTGCACTATGCCCTATTGCGCCCCATATGCTGTTCACACGACACGAACACACGTTAGGTAGGAGAAATATTTTTCATAGTTTGCATAAAATTTAAGATTGCACCATAATGCATATAACAAAAAAAATATGTTTGCGGGAAAGTAGGAAGGGCAGATTCTATTTTTTAACTTCTGGAATTCTTTCACTGAATTTTGAAATCAACTATTTGACTATTTGGTGGTTGTTTTTTGACTCCTTTCTGCTAGGTTGGTAGTGGCTCTTGGGGAAGTCTGACGTCATCGAATTTCAAAAGGGAATGGACGATTACAGCCAATTTTTGTTGGTTAGCCCGTGTGGAGCTGACAATTTGGTAGCATCATTCTGGCCAGAGATTACTGGAGATGTTATCCCGGCTGGGTCATTATACATATATCGCCCCGTAAGCCCCGGAATTTGTTGAAACAGGGGTAGAGAAATCATAAATTTTCAAAATCTGGGTTTCCTTGGAATGCGGTTCGAAAGTGAGTAGCAAACGGAAGCCAGTTGCAGTGCGATTTAGGCGGGCCGCACACTTGTGCGACATTTATTACATTAATACCCCGGCTTCACCGCCAAAATTTCGCAAGTTCGAGCAAATTAGTCTACTGTACTTTAAAATTTCCTGATTTCCCATACATTTTTCACATTTTAAAGTCAGGAAAAAATGCCTGCTTTGGGCCTACAGAACATGAAATTGAGTTTCCAAGTAAAAGCTCGCTCTATGACCGGTTCTACACATTCAACTTTGCATTCCACTTTTTGACGTTCAATTCTGTCGCTCGCGTCTACACATTTTCAACTATTCAAGAAGCAGATCGAAAATCTCGGCTGTCTTTGCTATCCGTGTACACTCATATTCATACATATTCGCACACTCATAAAAATGTTGAACGAAAACACAAAAGTTGAACGCAAATTTCCATTCCATTCTGAGCTGCTTTCCATTTTCCTTTCAACTCTAGTCTGTTTCAAACTTTGCATTGGAGTGGAAGAGAAAAAAAAGTTGAACGTCAAAAAGTGGAATGCAAAGTTGAATGTGTAGAACCGGTCAAAAGAGAGTAAAAAATTGGAATAATTCCAGTGAGCTTTTGCATTTCTAATTTCTGGCGAAAAAGCAACAACAATTTCAAGCACGAACTGAACATGCTAGCCGGTGAAGCCACTTATGCCGATTGAAGTGAACTTGATTAAACTGAGGCCGGTGAAGCCGGGGTATTAGATAAATTCCGCAATGCGGTAATTACTGCACTGAGATTTGAAATCGTATATTTATGCGACATTTACCGCAAGGTATGATGCTGTAAATATAAGCAAGTTTAACAAAATGAGTTCTAGTTAAGATAAAATGCCTGTAATTTGGTATTTTTTAAAGAAACCTTTTATTTTTTTTTAGTTCATTTTTGAATTTTTCAATAAAAGCTTCCGATCAAGTCAAACTTCAAAATCGCAATGCAACATGCTGTAAATATTGCAATGAAGGAAGACGTTTCTATCTCTTTGCGATATCTCCTTCATGTTGCAATGCAATATTTCGATTGGTCGCATTGATGTGCGGCAACAGCACTCTGCGTGCTTTTCAAATGGGATCATGCGATATTTGTTGCGTTGCAGTAATTACCGCATTGCGGCATTTCTCTCATTGCAATAAATGTCGCACAAGTGTGCGGCCCGCCTTAGGCCGTGTTCATGTTTGCAGTTTTGACTGCGCAGTGTAAGGCGAGAAACACAATTAGTGCTTTTCTGCCAGCTTTTCGGCTGGCTTGTAATGTTCGCGCTACCTAAAAAGTCGGCAAAGGCACAATTAGGGCTTGACAATTAACAGCTTGGTTTCCTTCGGAATTGTCAAACAAAGTATTAAAGTTTATACATAGTATTAGCAATTTCTTTAGGCGTAAGGACCTCTCTTTCACAAGTTCTATTAGCTTTTTTTCCATTTTAAATGACAACACAATCCTAAAAAATTAACTTTTGCATACAAAACTCGACTCGAAGCATATATCAAGAAGAAGATAATGACAACAGCCAGCTCAAAATTTAAAATTTCGTAAAGCTCGCGCTGGCATTTCGGCTGACCAAAAATCTGAAGCTGTTATTAGGCCCCCATCCACGGTCAAACAAATCGTCAAATTCCTGGCCAACATCGAAAAAATTGCAAGTGTGCGTGTATAAAATACAAGTTTTCGAAGTTGGCCGCTGTTTGAAGAAAATATTCGTCTGGTTTAATATTTCCTTCAAACAGCTTAAATGTGTGTGTGAGTTTTGCCTGTGTGCCATGTAAAGTTCGCTTTGTTTACAGTAGATTATATGAAATGTCGCTCGGGATGTTTGAAGAAAGTTTTCCTCGTTGATGGCCAAAAATGTCAAAGCATAAATGTGTGCGCTGTTTGTCGAAAATTGGTTTGACGATTTGTTTGACCGTGGATGGGGGCCTATTGTGAGCAGATGCCTGGTGCTCCATATGCGAAAAGCTGAAGCTGGCAGAAAAGCTCCAATTGTGTTTCTCCCCTAAGTTTTTGCAGTTATAAATTTAATGCTGCCTTAGTAGACTTCGAAAATTTAACTGTGATGTTCATGAACGCTCTGCTGCTACTTAGATCTAAGTCAGTTCTGCAAACATGAACCCGGCCTTAGTTTTTGTATCACTGCATGCGATCGCGCGCCATATTTTCGGCCAAACACCTTCATTTATAAAGTTGATGCGAACAATTGTTTGAAGAATTTTTCAGAATATTAAGCTAACAAATTCAGCGCACCCGAAATGGCTTTACTCGCGGACTGAAATCGGATGACGACGGAAAAATTTAATTCGAATTCGCATTGGGGATACCATTTTCTTATTTCCGAATTTCATGACTGGATAACCCACCTGTTTTACATCTTCTAAATATGGATTTAAAAAATGTGTAGTCAATGAAGATGATTTGCCACCTATGCAAAGAGTTGGTGCCACGAAAATTTTCAGATGAGCAGTCTATTATGTCAGTGATTTGGCCTATTTGACCATTTCGACAAACGGAACACTTTGCTCCATAAAAGACACCGTAACGCCCGCCGCACATGCCCACACTCTCACTCGTTCACGACACTGCGGTAATGTGGCACTGACATTGGTGGACACGTGTTTGTCCGCATTTGCTAACATGAGTCGTACATCAGTCAGTGGCATTCAAGATGGGCGCGATAGACTTAAGTTCAATATCTGACAATGATAACGAGTTTTTATATAGATTTTTGTTAATAAGGAAAGCATCTGAAAAAAAACTGGAAGAGCTCTTACATGTTCAAAGGGAAACCCATGGAAAATTTAACTTAACTTCCGAGTTTTCAGACGCAAAATTCAAAAACTATTTTAGATTGTCTAGGAATGAATTTCAAAATAGAATCCTTTAATTTTGCATTCTTGAAATCTGGGTGTTTTACTTCGTATATACATTTTCCGCTTCGAACAGTTTCATTTAATTCCTTCATCATTCCAAACACTCGCGCCACTGCCACTCGAAATTAGTGTCTCGATCACCTAGCCGACACGCGCTACACGCTCATGTCCGCGCCGAAATCGACACGTGAGAGCAAATGCGGAGTTCGGTACTGAGCCATAGGTTTCAAATACTGCCACTCGCACGCGGCTCGTGTCTACCAATGCGAGTGTGGGCATGTGCGGCGGGCGTAACTCAGGCCCCTATTGCGAGTGTCGATTAACGATCGACTCGACTATAGTCGATGGTGTCGATTAATTTTCTTTTTGGCATTGTATAACCCAATCGATAAATATTTGGGCTACTCTGATTAGAAAATTATTTTTGTTGTTAAAACTCATTTCAAATTTTGTCGTGAGCAAAAAAGCAATCGATAAAAGTCGACTGTCAAATCGACAATTTTCGATTACAATCGACATTCGCAATATCAAACTAAATAGTCGACACTCTATAATCGATAATTGTCGCTTGTCGATTAGGTATCGACACTCGCAATAGGGGCCTCAGTGAGGTTAAGGGGCCTATTGTAGATATCGTCAATTTGACGACTTTGAGTCGATATTAAAATTTCTTACTGCGAAAGGCGATTTTTGTCCAAATTAGTCGATAAACGCATAAATATAAGTCGATTATATATTTGGCGTCGACTTGACCCTTATGTAATCGACTCCTATTTATGTTTTTATCGACAAACTTTGGCAAAAATCGACTTTCGCAGTAAGAAATTTTAATATCGACTCAAAGTCGTCAAATTGGCGATATCCACAATAGGCCCCTAAGGCCCCTATTGCGAGTGTCGATTAACGATCGACTCGACTATAGTCGATGGTGTCGATTAATTTTCTTTTTGGCATTGTATAACCCAATCGATAAATATTTGGGCTACTCTGATTAGAAAATTATTTTTGTTGTTAAAACTCATTTCAAATTTTGTCGTGAGCAAAAAAGCAATCGATAAAAGTCGACTGTCAAATCGACAATTTTCGATTACAATCGACATTCGCAATATCAAACTAAATAGTCGACACTCTATAATCGATAATTGTCGCTTGTCGATTAGGTATCGACACTCGCAATAGGGGCCTAAGTATGCCCCGGGGAAATATTTAACAATGTACTTGACGACTGTGAACTAATCCATTCCGGTATTAGCTTCCAACAGCGGCCTTCATGCTCCTCTACGTTTTCCGAAGATTTGACCCATGCAGTTTCTCCGGAGGATATCTCGGCCGTGGAGTCGAAACCTTCTGAAAAGCTCAGAGGTCTTATCATGAAAACCGATACGAAAGTAAATACGAACCGAAATTAATGGGGGCCTCGGTAGCCTAGGGGTAAGGCGCCTGACTACTATCCCAGAGGTCCCGGGTTCGAATCCCGGCCAGCCCCACGGTCCTTCGCCTTTTCCACTTTTCCACCCACATAACTTTCCTTCTTTCTTCTCCCCTCTTTACATTCCTGATTCCTCCTGTCATAGCCTTTGCTAGTCCTTCCCTACTCCACCAAGCGCATGTCATCGGTTGGTTGAAGAGATTCAACTCGTTTCAGGAGGCATAACACTCCAGCGAGTTGTTTCTCAAATGCCCCGATGCCAGAGTCGCGAAATGGTTGGAAGTAGGTGGAATAAAAATATATCGCGGCTAGGTTGTGGCAGCTCCTTCCTATGTACTTCTCTCTGTCTCTACTTCTCATCTTCCGGCTAGAGCTGCTGTTCGACATTCTATAGGAAAAAATAGATTGTCGAACAGTACAAAGGGGGCTTTCCCTAAGTCTCTAGTCTATCACATAAAAAAAAAAAAAATTTGCGGGACGAATAAATCTAACGATCATAGTATCCCGATTACTACGAATTCGCATTTCAGAGGGAGTCCTGCCCTACGCAAGTTAAATCTTTTCTAATATTGGCAAAGCAGACGACTTCATGCCAATATTTGAATGTTCACAGAATGGGTAAGAAATGTATCGTCAGCATTTTAAGATTACTTGAGAATTGGCCGGGTTCATGTTTGCAGTTCTGACTGCGCAGTATAAGTCTTTGCAGTTGTAAATTTAATACTGACTTAGACTTTGAAAATTTAACTGCGATGTTCATGAACGCTTTCCTACTACTTGTCAGTTCTGCAAACATGAACCCGGCCTTTGCTGTATATCACTTGAAAAGGGTTCTTCTAGCTCCATCGGCGGTGTTTCAGCTGTAGAACTCACTCCACCGAATTTGTCTCCAGATACTCACTCCATTTACAGGTATGGTTACTAATTCCAAACAAAATAAAAATCATTGAAAAAGAATTGTTCGTAGGTTGAAATATAAATATCAGTTTTTGAATAAAGGAGGTACACAGGGAAATAATAGAAATTGGGTTTAGGGGGATTTTATTTCGCGGGTCCTTCGGTTCTGTCATTGGACATAAACCGGCACCGGTCGAACACTTTCGCTAATTCACTAGCTCTGTCTATTCGATTGATGGATTTAATAATAAACAGCGCAATGTGTTGTAGCTCTTTCAATTCTCTTTTCTAAAAAAAATCCCCAACCCGAAAAAATCGGTTCACAAGCAGCGCGTTTATGTGCAGGACCGAACCGGTCTATTGGACCGATTCGGTCTTGAGTTTATGTGCGCATTCGAATATAACCTCACCCTTAGCTGTGACAACGAAGTCAAAATGAAACATTTTAGCAATCTTCTAAAAACATGATTTATTTGAACAATGTGTGAAGTAATTTTGCGAGCTAACATTTCTCTAAACCAATTTTATTAAAAATGTCGTTGCTTCGCATTTTCCCCATCCATTTAGCGCCGTTATATTAAGCTTCGTGCACACGTCTGGAAGTGTTTTTATTACCTCTTCCTATGCGCAATGTGCACCTATTTCAATAATAATATTAAATTTCACTTATTTTAAACTTATTTCCACCCTTTTTTTGATTTATTGGAATAAGGTTATGGTTTGGTCCAAAACAGTTTATGTGTCGGTACCGAAACGGTTCGGTCCACTATGGTCCACCCGAAAATCAAGACCCAAAGGACCGAAAATGGTTCGGTCCCGTCCTCGTTTATGCGGGGTTTTTTGGGACCTTTTTTGGTACTTTGGACCGGTTCGGTCCTGCACATAAACGCGCTGAAGCATAACCTCAGAAATGTAAATATTTTCCAACCTACCCTTTAAACCATCAAAAGCATGATTCCTGTGATAAGATGGATTATCTTACAGGTAAATATTAGAACAACGTGACTGGTAAGTACCCAGTAGGAAATTTGGGTGAGCTCCCTAGAAGATGAAAATAGAGGAGCCATCCCAAATAGGTTTTCAGTCATTGATTAGAGAGTTTGAACTGAGGGCTGCGTTTATGACTCATTAGCAGTGTACCTACGTTCCTTTTTTGATTATTTACATTTCTTACTCGTGAGTACTCGGACTTCTGCTTTACTCCCAAGTACTTAAAAGCAGAAAAGCAACACATCTGTTAAATATGCCCCCGACCCGAGGGAGCATTCCTGGAGTTTAAATTTTATAGAACGAAGAAAACTGGCGTGACCATAAAGCGTTACTTTAGCAAATTAAATAGACCGGCTCTCTTTCGATATGACAGAGAACAAGCAGATTGGTGGAAGTGGTTAGAATTTATTTGGGACTGCTTTGGTAAAACCGCGCTTGGAAAGCAGAAGGCAAATGTTCATACGAAGCTACCAGGGTGAATTCTCGAAACACAAACATAATATCGAATTTATCGGTCTACGAAATCATACAACTCGATAGGCATTGCTCGCCTGAGCAGCGCTCCCAATATTTCCCACTGGGTATATCAAAAAGATGCACATATTGTAATACCTGCATCATGCGAAAAAAACTAGTGAGAGGTTTTTTGACCTTTTTATTACCCTTTTATTACCTTTTGTAAATTATATTGCTGGTATTTTCCAAGGCTTGTACAAGAACCAATGGGTGTTCGTTAATGTACTTCCAATATTACAATTTCATTAAATCCAATTTTTCGTTATTGAAATTTTTCTGGGCATGGTGGTGCTGCAGAAAGTGATGCGGAATTTCATCTACCAAACTCAAAATATATTTTTAATCACTATTAGTACTAATAATTTTCCAATTACAAAAGTGTATCCATTTTTCGATTAAAATATTTCTCTCTCCATATTTCAGACAGTAAAATGTGTGACACCTAGTTGCCCCGATCCATGCTGTCCACCATCATGCTGTCCATCACCATGTATTCCACCACCATGTCCACCACCATGTTCACCACCATGTTGCTCGCCACCATGCGGTGTAGGATGCTGCCCACCCTGCGCACCAATCCGTGCACCATGTAAGCGGGCGATTACTCCATACTGCCCCGAAGGTTACCAAGGAATCGTCGAGTGCTGTGAAGTACCTTGCTCGGTTGAGGTGGCATGTAGAAATCGAACACCCGGTAACTGTGGTGGTGGTTGTTGCTAAAGTTTGATTGAAAAGAAATAAATTATAAAATTTGAAAAACACGAAAATTCAGTTTTTTTTCTTGGTGATTTGCGGTTCAAGGTTAGGTTTAAGGTGTGGGAGGGGGTTCTACCCGCGTCTGTCGCTCTGCGAAAAGGAAATCACTTTGGGGCTTGGGCAGGGAGGAAGTGTGCGCCACCCTAAGCACCTTTCTCAGGGTGATCTTGGTAGATTTCCTTCGACCGCGCTGCTCTGGGCCTACATATATAGGAGCGGCTTCTTGGTAGTCGCTAAAGTGAGTTGTAGGAAGTTCCAGGGCGTTCGCTGAAGGCCCCTGTCCATGTGCCGTATATAGGATGGTTGACAGCGTTAGTCAAGATAAATTTGCCCATTCTCCTAAAACTCGTATAGGATGGCAATGATCCCTCTATGATTGAATTTTTGTAGCTCTTACCGAAAAACACTTGCCAAAGCTAGTTGAAAGATGGCAACTCGGTTCAACAGCTTACATCTTAGACACCCTTTCAGTACATACAGGAGGGTCAGGATCTGAGGCATATTCGACTACCATCGGCGTACAAAAGCTCGCAAGGTTGAATAATTTCGGGCCCAAAATTGAACCTTGTGGTACCCCAAACTGAACCGTAGAGCTGGAGTCCTCTAAAAAGTGGCGAATTCTTGCTTTGATTCAGATTTGCATTTGTTGTCTAATAGTAGGGCACTTTTCGAAAATGCAATCACATCAAAAATTAAAGTCCTGCGACGATCAAAAGATTGCCATGACAATTTATTTGCCGAAATCATTTGCAGTTGCTATGAAGAGACTGCTTTGTTGCACAGATTATAATCAAATTTTTGATTTATCAAAGGTTTTCGAACACTTGACACAATCGTCAAAATTTTCTTAGAACACTTGATTCAAATCAAAAGCCTGTCATTGACATTTTCCAAAAATGCCTAGCATACGACAAGCAGAGCGTATTCAGATGAGTACTTTTGACTTGCAGAATGCCACGCGCTGTAGTTTCTTTGACAATTATTGTCGCTTCAAATTGGCATTTTCCGATAGATGATGTAACGACCAGAAAAGGTGCGATATTATCAGCCCAAGATGGATATTGTAAGCCCAATTATAGGATGAGCCTTCACTGCTTCTTTTTCAGGGACTAATCTTAAATCCATAGTGGATTTTGGTAACGATTCACTTTGATCTTCGCAAGGCGATCTTACCACCCAACTCTTAACCTTTCAACTCTTACTGCTGCAGAATGCTTCATATTCTCTAGCTTTCTCAAAATATTTGTGGTGAGCATTTTCTATTCAGTTCAGCTCGCTACTATCTATAGAACTGTATCTCCTAGTAACTAAAACTATCATCTTTTCTTTCTTGCAGACTGTAAAGTGTATAACACCCAGTTGTCCTGACGGGTGTACTCCATCGTGTTGCGCAAGTGAACTATTACCGCAACCATACCCACCAATAATCTGTGGGCCGTCCCCATCGCCGTGCTGTCCAACATGTCCATCACCATGCATGGGACCATGTCCCCCACCATGCTGTGGACCATGTCCCGCGCCATGCTGTGGGCCATGCCCGTCGCCATGTCCACCGCCAGCATGTTGTGGTCCTTGCCCACCGGCATGCTGTGGACCATGCCCACCGAAGTGTTGCGGACCATGCCCACCGCCGTGTCCACCGCCACCATGTGGCCCGTGTCCGCCATTCTGTTGCCCACCAGCGTGTCCACCACGGTGTCCACCACCGTGCCCGCCGCCATGCGGCCCATGCCCAAAATGTTAGTTTAATAATGCCGAGTAGGATTACCGATCGAGTGAGTGGGCTATGAAGCAGTAGTGAAATGACAAGTTGGAATCGGCTTAATTGAGGTTGTTCAAAAAAATCGGGAACGTCTAGTTCTTCGGCAAGAGTTGCCATTATTGTTAGAATACCTAGATTTAATAAAATTTACAGTTAAGAATTGCGTTTTATTATCACCTTTTTTGGATAGATCGAAGGTTTTTGCTCCTTTTTCGGTCTAGTTTGCAAGTGAAGGTAGCTTTTGCATGTAAATAGTTTGTAAGATATAAAACGTACTATTTTCTCTACTAAGAGGACCTCGTTTTGTTATGTCGTACCCCAAGAAAATAAGCGAATTTTTCGATCCGATGTCCCGAGTGCCGTGAGAAAATTTTGCAAAGGCTCATTGGAACAAAAGTTCCAATCTTGCATTTCATGGAACTATCTTCAAAACTAGTCTGTGTGTGCATCACTGGGGGATTACAGTAAAGGCCAACCTAGAAAAGCATTGTTGGTGCACGGTAGTGCTAATCCAAAGGAGTCGAATCAACTACCGTTCTCTTATCTTGAGCTTGGCTTCTTCCAGTGCTGCTCTGCGACACCTTCCCGCCATATTCCGAAAATATATAAGCATTGTAATATTTTGTTAATGTGCAACTGGAGCATTTTAGCAGCTTCTATAGGGGCTTCACTTAAGGCATGACTATAGTGTCGTCAGCATACTGAATATAATCGGGGCCGTGTTCGTAAATGCAAGTTGCTCAAATTTTGCATGTAGCATATCGTTCAGTATTGCAACTGAAAAAAGCCCAGCGTTCTGAAATGCAAGTACATTTGCAAATGATAGCAACCCATGCATGTATTTCAAAGTACTAGCTAGTTTGGATTTGCAAAGAAAAAAAACGGAACTGTCAAATAAATTCAAGTGGGCAGACAGTAGCTTTTTAAAAATGGTGAAATGCGTTCATTTAAGCAACCATGAATAATTCGCAAATGATTAATCTGACAAGCAAGCGATTGCAAGGTTGCCTGCATGCAGACAAACAAACCTTGCATTTACGAACACGACCCGGTATTATTTAGAGATTTCACCGAGTGAGGAAAGTGAAAATCGTGAAGGATATTCAGCGGTGTTCCACATTTCGATTTTTGTGAAATTGATACTCGAAATCGAAATTAGGTGTTCTACATTTCGATTAATTTCATATATGTGAAATAGAAATTACAAATCGAAATTAGGTGCTCCACATTTCTATTACCGGAGTTATATGACAAACCGAACGTAAACCGAACTTAACTCGATCTGAGTTTGCATTTTAAGTCGATTGTTATATGACATACTGAACATGGATTTTTAGTTGTAATTTCGGTTTAGTTAAATGTCAGTTGGGATGAAAATAAATATATAAGTGTATTTTTTCGTAAAAATGGATAATTTTTTATATGAAATGAATGAAATTACAATAATCCAACAAAAAAATTTTTTCACCTTGTTGAAGCTATCTCATTCAAATTTGTTAATTTGTTTGTTTGATGTTAACAAAACAATGCACATAACGTCAATGTTGGGTGCAATTTTTCAGACGCTAGTTACATGACAGTCCGACCGAAAACTGTACTCAACCAAGCCAAAACTTGTGAACCCACTCAGAACACGTTCGGTACAATTTTTTCGGTCGGTTGCTGGTTAGATGCCACAAACCGAACCGAAAACTGAACTCAGTTCGTGTTGAGTTTGTCATGTAACCTCGGTAGATTAAATCGAAATTCACTCGAAATGAAACCGTTTCAGTTGTTGTTGGTGATTTGAAAGTGGAATAACAGGAGAAGCGCTGTGATTTATTTTAAAATGTGTGAATTTGCGAGAAATAATCCCGCAATAGCAAGAAGATATACAAAAAAAGACAAACGGCCATGTTCTAGAAAACGCGCGGATTCAAATCGCAAGTGAATTCAAAAACGCAATTATTTAAAATTGGTGTTCCACAATTCGTACGTTTTTGCTAGTTTCGAAAGTGAATTCAATTCACTTCGAAATCATATGTGACAGCCAACACACTTAAAAAAGTTGGCTTTGAAATATGTTTACTTTGAATTTTGTTCAATAAAAAATTTGTGTTAATTAATAATTAATAAAATGGATTCATTAATACTTTATTTAATAAATAATCGCGAAGGAGGAAATTTTTCGAAGGAAGAAAAAGTTTATAGGAAAATATTAAGGGATAAATCAGATCCTTTATCTGTTCCGAATCAGATGTAAGTTATTTTTAGAAATATTTTGAAAGTAAAGAAATATATGTACATATATTCTTCAAATTGATCTTTTTTTGTAGATTTATAAATTATTATCGCCTGAACAAAGAAGCTTTTATTGAAGTGTTAAAAGAAATAGAGCTGCACGTTCAAAAAACATCAATACCAGCAACATTGCAATTAGCCGCTTGCCTGCGTTTTTTTTCCGAGGGGTCCTACCAAAGATCAATAGGAAAGGACTTTAACATTGGTTTGGCAAGAACAACGTTTTGCAAAATTTTTGGAGATGTTTTAAACATTTTGCAAGATAAGCTATGCCCAAAATGGATAAATTTAAATATGGAGGAAGAAGAGATAAAAAGGTCGAAATTACATTTCTTTGTTAACCATGGTTTCCCTGGCGTGATTGGTTGTGTTGATGGCACTCATATAAGCATAATCAGACCAACAGTAAACGGAATAAATTACTTGAACAGAAAAGGATATTACAGTATCAATGCTATGATTGTAATATTTACTATAATGTTATTTATTGATACTTAATCATTTTGTTTTATTTGCAGGTTTGTGATTTTCAAATGAAAATACGTGCTGTTGATGCATGTCACAGTGGATCGAGTCATGATTCATTAATTTGGTCAATGAGTGGAATTCGACATAATATTTCAGAGAAGTTCAAAGATAGAAGATGCGGTTCGTGGTTATTAGGAGATGCAGGCTATGCTTTAAAACCTTTTTTAATGACACCATATAGAAACCCTAATCCTGGAAGTATTCAAAGCAATTACAACATCCGACATACTTCAGCGAGGAATATAGTTGAAAGGACCATCGGGAATTTAAAAACTCGATTCAGATGCTTATTAGGCGCAAGACAGTTAAATTATTCCCCATTAAAAGCATCGAAAATAATTAATGTATGTTGTTCATTGCATAATATTTGCAAGCATTTCAATATTGAAATGAATGAAAACATAAATGAGTTGGAGCTGGATACAGAAAGAGAATTAGATGCAGACGAATTAGTTAATAGTGAATCAAATAATGATGCAAATAGTATAAGAAACTCAATAGCAAATAGTTTTCAATAAAAATGCATTTATTATGAAAATATTTATTTTATTTAAAAAAATCAGTCTCCATGACACAAGATATTAAAAATAAAAACTTAAATAAACAACAGTCTTCCTATCATTTTGAATTAACTACACAATAAACTATAAAAAGTAACACAGTCTTCATGACACTTACGAACTATTAAAAATAAGCATTTAAAAAATCAACAGACATTCTTTCATTTATAAATTAACTGTAACACAGGTAATAGAAATAAAAATAAATAAAAATAAATCTTCCGAATTTTCTTGTTGAAACATTTGCAGCTTTATTTCCTCTATTTCGATGCGACGTTTTTTTATAACATTTTTTTCATGCAATCGTTTTTCAATTTCTAAATGATGCCGCCGTTCTTCGGAATTACTTTTTTAATGACACCATATAGAAACCCTAATCCTGGAAGTATTCAAAGCAATTACAACATCCGACATACTTCAGCGAGGAATATAGTTGAAAGGACCATCGGGAATTTAAAAACTCGATTCAGATGCTTATTAGGCGCAAGACAGTTAAATTATTCCCCATTAAAAGCATCGAAAATAATTAATGTATGTTGTTCATTGCATAATATTTGCAAGCATTTCAATATTGAAATGAATGAAAACATAAATGAGTTGGAGCTGGATACAGAAAGAGAATTAGATGCAGACGAATTAGTTAATAGTGAATCAAATAATGATGCAAATAGTATAAGAAACTCAATAGCAAATAGTTTTCAATAAAAATGCATTTATTATGAAAATATTTATTTTATTTAAAAAAATCAGTCTCCATGACACAAGATATTAAAAATAAAAACTTAAATAAACAACAGTCTTCCTATCATTTTGAATTAACTACACAATAAACTATAAAAAGTAACACAGTCTTCATGACACTTACGAACTATTAAAAATAAGCATTTAAAAAATCAACAGACATTCTTTCATTTATAAATTAACTGTAACACAGGTAATAGAAATAAAAATAAATAAAAATAAATCTTCCGAATTTTCTTGTTGAAACATTTGCAGCTTTATTTCCTCTATTTCGATGCGACGTTTTTTTATAACATTTTTTTCATGCAATCGTTTTTCAATTTCTAAATGATGCCGCCGTTCTTCGGAATTACTTTCTTTTTTCAGATCTGCCAATTTTTCAACGGCCCTATAATTCCTTTTTAAAAACACCCCGTTTTCTTTCTGAGTTTCTACTACACCATTTAACTTCAGAAGGATATCAGCAAACACTTCTCTCTGCGTGTTCATGTACTCTATAATATTTTCATTGACTTTGTCTTTGGAATTTTTTCTATATGTTGAAGTAGAAGCATTCTCATGACTTGATACATTTGTTTGGACTCCATCTATAACTTCATTGTCCTCAGAAGCAAGCGTTGCTGAAGTTTCATTGCTTCGCATTGCTTCTGTTTTTGTTTTTCGGCTTTATTATGAGCCAGTTTTTTTCTTATATTTATTTTCAAATCAGACCAAACCTATATTAATATAATATAATTTATTAGATATTATTTAATATATGTTTAAATTTTATCAAATTACCTTTTTCCATCCTGCAACATCTTTATTTGGAGGCCCACTACTGTTCATTTGGTCCGCCAGTTTTTGCCACAAAATATCTAATTCCATTTTGGTTTTACCTCTAACGTCCCCCCTGGCAAGATTTGGATTAATTTCCATGAAATCGAGCAAAATTTTATCTTGTTCTCTGTTCCTATGCTTGCCCCTAAAAATTAGTACATTGGCTTTTAAAATTAAATGAATTAATTATAAAAATTCTACTTACATTATCACTTTATCTAAAAAAACACCTTTTCTGTTAAAAAATAAGTATCCACTTTCTATTTCGTTAGATTTTTAGTTGCGAATTGAAAACGTCAAAAGTTTGCGAAAAGCGAATTGTGGAACACCATATGTTTCAATTTCGAAATTGCATTTCACTTTCGAAAACGCAAAGTGAATTTGAGAACACCAAAATTCTGTTTTGCGAAATGAAATCGTAAAATTTTAGTGAAAGTGAATTCTGGAACAGGGGCGAAATTAATTGTTGAGGACTTTTGGAAAGAGTTAGCCCAAAAAGTTAATGCAGAGGGTTTTTTATGTTTTTTATTTAATAGTTTCTTTTGATATAATGAATTTTTTATTTTTTAAAAGACTGAATAAAGAATTATTTTTTAAATTTATATTTAACTTTTCTTATAACATATTTAGCTTCTAAACTATTAGCTATTTCATCTCTGACCCTAACAGCATCACTTCTCTGTTCTTCAACATTTTCTGGGTCGATAACTTCTATATCTGCATTTGTGGTGGATGTTATACTTCATAGTCTAGTTTAAGATGCCTGCAGATATTATGAAGTGCAACACAAATGTGTACTATTTATACAGCTATATATATTGCGCATATATAAATAATTCAAAAGGAATCAAGAAGATTATCTTTTTTAATGTTTTCCTTCCTTTGAAGCTCTTTTTCTTCAATTACTGCAGCTATTAACACAAAATCCATTGCTTGGGACACAACATTTTTTAAGTTTTTTTTAGCTCAGACACAAACTATGCTCAAAATAAATAAAAATTTTAAGTGTCAACCAAATTATATATTTTCGAAAGTGATTTCGAGCAAACGAAATTCACTCGGAATTCAGAACATCAATTTTGAATTCGAGTGAAATTGAATTCCGATTTCGATTGCATTTCACTCGATTTGTGGAACACCGCTGATTAAAAAGGTTTGTACCCAAAATGGAACCCTGTGGAAGACCTGATCCCAAAATTCTGAGAGGTTGTTTCTGCGACATGCGCCATTTCAGTCAAGGTTCTTGAAGAGCTGTGAATAATTTTTACTCGCAAAAGGGTGCAAATTCAACTCGTTTAATTCCAAGAGCCAACCTTGGTGCCAAACCCTATCAAATGCTTTTTTTCGGGTCAATGGAGGAAGCGATTTTCCTGCACACAGATTTCGAGTAGTTTTGTCCTGAAATAACAGGAGGGCTTGTTCCGTGGTTTGTTCACTCTCAAAACCAAATGGGGTTAGTTGGGGTTTTGGTTCTTTAGGCAAAGTTGTTCAATTTCCTCTCCAGTAGCTCTCCCATAGTTCACAGTAAGGAGATTGGTCTGAAGTCTTCGACTACAGTTGACTTTGCAATCTTTGCTATACGTATCAACTGTAGCACTACAACCTATTATTGGTCTTGGATTCCTCCAGCATTTCTGCCTGCCGTTCGGCTAATGCCTTCCAGTTACATACGCCTAACTTTATTAAACCTTCCTCAACGGAATCCATGTGTCGCTTCTTTGGGCAACCCGATTTCTCCATCCATCGGATGCGATTTATCGCTATTTTAGCCGGATCGCTATAGTCAATCCTCTGAACGTTTGTATCACCTATTTTAATCTAATTTTTTTGGCAATGTTAAAACCCCCTAACAGTTGGCATAATTCATTATTATAACCTTCTCCATTGTCCATGTCCACAGCACCGGTAAATATTTGGACATAGAAAAACAAATCACTGGTGTGCTATGCAGCGTTGCCAACTTAGTGGTTTTACCCCTAGATCTGGTGGTTTAGACTTGCCTTTAGTGGGAATCGAATCTAGCGGCTAGTGAGTTTTTTTTGTTGGTAAGAAGAAGCATACAAGTATACAAAATTAGTGTTGTCCATGCACTACTAAACCATAATAAGACAACACATAAAAATCAAGAGTCCATTGCCAAAGTCGATGAGCATTGGCGTCAAATTCAACTTCTGAAGAGGAATGAAACCTAAAATGCCAATAAATTTTCGTATGAAGTTCTGCAGTTTCAAGAAGTATCAGGAGTAACTCGATATAAATAATTATCCGGACACTTTTGTTTTTTCATTACTGATTTTGCCACATTCGAATACCAATGTTGAAAGGCTTTTGCAGCATGTACTTTGTCAAGAATAAGTAAAAGTCGAACCTGCGTTAGATAATCTCGTTGGAGTCTTACTCCTCTTGAAAATGCTGGATCTCACTAACCATGACAAGGGCTGTAACGCTGGCAGAGCCTGCCTACCAGGCGGACCAAGGAAGTGTGCGTCCACTAGCTAAAGACCCAACCTTAGTGGAATTCCGGTACCCCGATGATGACATGATGCGTTATTAGAGCGGTGTATACCCTTAAGTGGCCCATAGACTATTAATAATATTGTACAATAATATTGAGCAACATATTGACGGTTTCCTTCTATGCATTAGAGAATCTGTCACCCATAGACTGCCAATAATATGGCGTAAATCACAATATTGCACAACATTATTGATAGTCTAGAGGCCCTATTCGAGTGCCGGCTAATGCCCCGGCTTTACCTACCTCAATTCAATAATGTTCAGTTCAATCACGCTCAATTCAGTTCATATACGCTTCACCGGCTAAAGTCCAGTTCACGTTCAGCTCGGGCTTGAAATTGTTGTTGCTTTTTCCCTAAAAGTTAGAAATGCAAAAGCTCATTGGAATGGCATTCCATTATTCCAGTTGATTAGTCTCTTTTGAGCGAGCTTTTACTTTTAACTTCAGTTCTAGTCTAGTTGAGCGAACTGAGGCCTGTTTTATCATTATAAATGACCTCAGGTTATTCAGTTCAGTTCACCAATTTGCTTGAACTTGCGCAGTTCCGGGCGGTAAAGCCAGGGTATAACATTAGGTTTGAGGAACTTTAGATTTAGTGGAATATCTAGTGGCCTTGTGCGCAGAGGGAAATATTTTAGTGGTTTTCAGATGGTTTTAAAAGTCGCATCTAGTGGTTTCTCGGGGAAGAAGTTGGCAACGCTGATTATGCCTTCTGAAACGAGTTGAGTCCCAGGAGGAGTCAGGAATGTAAAGATGGAAGAAGGAAGAAGGGGAGTTATGTAGGTGGGGTTCACATAACTCCCGAGGACCGTCGTGCTGCCGAGATTCGAACCCGGGACCTCTGTGATGGTAACCACGCGCCTTACCTTTAGACTACCGAGGCACCAGTTGATACCGAACCAATGGAAATCTTTGTTAGTATTGGTCTAAATTTTGGTCGAATTGTTTTTTTTTCCTGTTTTTTATTTATTTTATTTAGCATATGTATTTCTTTGTTTTATTTTAGCACCTTGAAATTCGGCATTTCTATCCTCGTATATATTTTATTGCTTACATTTTCTTTGTTGCAGTTGATGTCTTTTGAAAGCAAAATTACCTTGTTTTGTTGAAAATTTTCAAAATCTCATAGTTTTTATTAATATAAAACTATATTTTATAGAAAAAGGGTGGATGTGGCGGATCAGGTTCTGGATCAGGAGGACACAATCCCAGCTTAAGAGGTATTGGATGCGCAAAACGTAATGGCCTACAGCAAAACTGCCCGGACAATCAATACGTTACCGAAGTAACACGATATCTAGGAAGAAAAGTAAAGCCATGCTTCTGTCAACCATGCCCACCAAGAGCGCCAGAAAGACAAAATCCACCATGTACGTATAACCAAGAAATGACAAGAACCAAAATATCTGGACGACAAAAAGTTATACCGTGCATGTGCCAGCCATGCCCACCAAGACACCGTGCAGGCTGCGATAATCCTTGTCCCAATTCTGGCGGCAATTCTGGCCAGAAGGAGGGCTGTCCACAGCCACAAGCTCCTTCTAGTCATAATAAAAAGAATCGCGTCTGTAACTGGGACTGCATCTGCAAGGCGGACTGTTTTAATACACCTGCCGAAAAGCGGGAAAGTGGAAGATATGCCAACACTACACATTTCGAGAAAGCCCAACCACGTTGCCCTTGCCCGCCATACAAATAATAATAAAAAAAAATTATGAATTAATTTTAGGACGATTGTGAAAAAATTTATAAAGACTTGAAACTATTTAAGAATAATTACTTAAAAGCGATTCCAAAATTGGACTGAGTTATTATTTTTTTATCCATCCATCCAACCAATGGCGCTACAGCCCAAATCGAGCCTTGGCCTCCTCAAGGGCATTTCTCCAAGTTTGACGGTCCCTTGCAGCATGTCTCCAGTTCTGGATGTTGAGCATTCACTCTGCGTCAGCCGTCACAGAGTCTATCCATCTCCTCCTGGGTCTACCTACTGGCCTATTTCCCTTTCTGACGGCTAGTCTGTCTGTTAATTTTTATAAACGTTCTGGATCGTCAAAAATTTCACACAACTCGTTGTTGTATCTTCTTCGTCATATTCCATCCTCTGGTTGGGCCTATTATGCATCTGAGATATTTTCTCTCAAACCCGTTGACTCGTTCCTCTATGTCCTGGGTCATAGTCCAAGTCTCGCTACCATTTCATGAGTTTCATTTTCCTGCGCACAAATCTTGAGTGCAGGATTTGTGTTTGGGCATAAAAGTCTCTATTAGCCAGTAGTATTCCTCTGGTTATCTTTTCTTTTTCTTCGTTTCTTTTTGTGATTGTAGACCCAAGGTAGACTGTTTTATCGACCACTTCTAGGTTATGTTCGTCGATGGTTATATTTCTTCCCATTCTAAATCTTTCTGCTCTGGATTGTTGCATCACCTTCGTTTATCTTAAGGCCTATGTGCTTTGCCGCCTCTTTCAATTCGACATAAGCTTCTTTTGCTGTCAAAAAGGACCTTCCCACGATGATCACGTCATCCGCATATCAAAGTAATTGTACCGACTGGGTAGCTATTGATGCACTTCTCTGGACTGACGTTTTCCTTATCGCCCATTCTAGGGCCAGGTTGAAAAGCATGGGGGCCAGCCCATCTCCTTGTCTAAGCCCTTGACGTACTTCGAACTCCTCTGTTATAACATTCTGGATCCTCACTTTCGCCAGTGAGCTATTTGTGGCGCATTTGATCAGTTGTACCAACTTTGAGGGGACTCCTATTTCCGATAGGATCTCGTATAGCCTCTCTCTGTTTATTGGGTCATATGCCTGTTGAAAGTCGACAAATATCTGGTATACATCTACATTCCTTTCCCTGATTTTCTCCAGAATTTGCCTTAAGGTCAGCAGTTGGCCCGATGTTGACCTGTTTGTCCTAAAACTAGCTTGATATTCTCCTATAAGGCCTTCCGCTATAGGTTCTAGTTTTGTTTCACGAGGATTGTGAAGGTTTTGTAGCTGGTACTGAGGAGTGAAATGCCTCGGTAGTTTTTGCAGGTTAATTGATCTTCTTTCTTGTAGATTGGACATATAATCGCTTTCTTCGTCCTTTGGTATAACTTCTTCCTTCCAGATGGTGTAAGGTAATAATTGGGGTCCTCCTTCCTTTAGCAGCTCTGCTGCTACTCCATCGGCGCCTGGCGATTTGTTGCTGTTTTGCCTTTTAGCAGCTTCCCGTACCTCATCCAATGTTGGTGGTTCTATTGAGATGTTATCTTGGGGAATTACAAATGCCTCTGTCTGTGCATTTTCGCTTAGTATGGGGATAGGATTCAATAGGTTCTGAAAATACTCTCTCCACCTTTCCTTTATCATATCAGGATCTGCCAACAAGTTCCCATCTATGTCCTTGCAGATGTCCGTTCTTGGCTGAAACTTATTGGTGATCTGGCGAGTTCCTTTGTACCCTTGTCTAATTCTCCCTTCATTGAAGTCTTCCTGCATCTGCATGTACTCCCGGTGGCTCGGGTTTCTTTCTTCAATTGCGACTCTACTGTCCTGATCAAACCAATCAATTCTAGTCTGTCTGGGGGCCCAGCCTAGTGCCTCTTCTGCTGCCCCCTTTATGCTGCTTTTGATTTGCTCCCATTTGTCGTTGATGTTGGGCTGTTCATCTACTTCTCTCAAGTTTTGTACGACAGCATGCTGGTAGGCATCTTTTATTTCGTTTTAGCTTATCTATATCGTATTTTGATTGTGTTTGCCCTCAGTTAGTTTTGGTCGTTATCCGGGCTCTTAATTTCACTTTGGCAAGATAGTGGTCCGAGCTACAGCACGCTCCTCATTGTTCTTATGTCCAGTATACTCGTGGCCCCTCTTCTCTCAATTAGGACGTGGTCAATTTGATTATTAGTTACCCCGTCTGGTGACTGCCACGTCATCTTATTTCTATTATTATGCGGGAACATTGTTGAACTTACTACCATTGAGTTTGAGCTTTCGAAATCCATCAGTCTACTACCATTGTCATTGGTAGCGTTGTGTAGACTATGCTTTCCTATGACACCTAGGAACTCTTCATTTCCTACTTTGGCATCACATGCAAGCACCATTGTAATGTCATTTGACGGTATTAACCTGATGGTGTTTATTAGCCCTTGGTAGAATTCCTCTTTCTCCTCATCCGTTTTCTCTTCTGTGGGCGCGTGGACGCTTATAAGACTAATGTTATGTAGCCTTGTTTTAATGCGAAGCGTGCATACTTATTGCTTACTGGCTTGAAATCCCAGAATCAGTGGTTTCACTTCCATCTCTATGATGAATGCTACTCCGAACTCTCTTCTTCCATTCGATGATCCGTTGGGGAGTACCGTGTGGGTTTTCAGATCCATTAAACCACAATGGATCCATTTTTTTTCTTGAAGGGCTGTGATATTTGTTATATTTTTTTAATACTAATAAAAGCGAACGCAGAGCGCCCGTTCTGTTAGCGTCCTGACGTTCCATGTTCCAATGTCGAACTCCATATTCCGTTGCCTGAGTCGTTGCCATTGAGTTCGTCCTGTCCGAGGCCTGCCTTGAGGATTCGTGGCGGGTGGGTTTGTACGATGGATGATTGTCAGCCCGCCGCCCAACCCCTAACCTGGAGGACCAATCCGGTATTCGCTTCCTTTTGAGGGTTTTTTTGTACCAATCGTAAACATCACTCATTCTTGAATATGGCCACAAGTATCGTGTGTAATTCAATGCCTCCGAAGTACTGGCTCATCTCGAATAAAACCGATCTTTCTCTCTTTCAATGTACTGCGGATATCTAACAGGGGACCTATCTCTAACATCTTGGGCATAACCTTACTAGTAGAAGAACTGCGAATAATATATTTAAAATCACTAAACAAGCACGTCGATGCCTAGAATTTCTTCCATTTAAAAGCGCGCTTCAGTCCAACTCGACCTTGACCTCCTATACGGCATTTCTCTAAGTTTGACGGTTCCTTGCAGCATGTTTCCAGTTCTGAAAGTTTCGCATCATTAGCTCTGCTCACAGACCCTATCCATATCCTTCTGGGTCAGCTTACTGGTCTATTTCCCGAAATTTTCGCCGCCATGAACTTTTTTGGGATACGGTTCCACCCCATCAAGATTATTTGACCGGCTAGTCTTAATCTTAGTCTGTTGCAAGTTCATAGGTCGTCAAAAACTTGATTGTTGCATCAGGTCTATGTCCTTTGTCGTCTAAGTTTGAAATAGGCTTCTTTTGCTGTCAAAAAGCACTTTACCACTTAATTTGCATGTCCAAGTCAACATCTTCGAGGATGTTGTAGAATAATTCGATAGCATAGATCTTAGATCGTAATAGCAATTGGCATTGCGCAGGACTTGGGGCTTATCATGGTTGGCGCGGCGAAAAAATGTTTTACAGTCGCCGCTCCATTTCTCACTTCAAACGCCAACCATGATCAGGCCCCTTATCTTCTTAGTCCAACGACACCACCAAAGGTCCCTCAGGCCAATACTACCACTTGACCCACAAACGAACCTTTCTATTACTTTTAAATAAATATCCTCACTTAAAAAACAATCAAAAAAATTTAATTGATCCTCTTCATTTTTTTTTTTTTTGGGAATAAAGGTTGTTAAAGATCAAACCTTACCAGAGCAGCGATTGATGGACAAACAACATTAAAGAAAAGGCTACTGGTTGATTGAACTCAAATGGGAAGCAGCATGGAATTTACTTATCCAATGTACATAATTTCGAAACTTGTGAATTACTCGATTTGGTAGAAAACAATGTAGAAGGTTTAGATCTCGTCTTCCGAAGAAATTTTAATAGTTATTTGTAATTGATTGCAAAAGTACATTCAAAAAATGATCGCTGAATAATAGTGCATGCATGTGGTGTTGAACTGACTGAAAGCCCAGCCTAATTAAAATTATAGTTTTAAGGTTACCTAGACATTTTTTATAACATCATGTTATCAATAAAATTTTAATACACTTTTATGAATTTTGTTCTTTAATGGTTTGATAGCCGAATCCGAGCCGTGGACTTCTTCTATTACTGCTGTTATATCCACGACACATGGCAACGTCGTTACGAAGAAAATTCGTCATTAGGAAGATTTCCATTTTAGGGGCTGACTCACGGTAAAACAAGTAAGCGGAAAAGAGACGCAGATTCAGTCTGACTGAGGGGTAATGACGAGGCAAGCGTCTGTCAGGCCGTGGACTGCAGGTAACCTCATGATTTCGCACATCCGAAGGCGAAAACGATAGTTTAGCGTAACAGGTTGTTAATTCAAATGCAAAATTGTTCATGGCCTTAAGAAAAACTTCAGACTGAATAAAAGTTCACATCTTCAGGCGCGGACTGACAATAAAATGCCCCAGAGCTTCCAACGAAGGGTACGCCTCTTTGCATTTTTCAGCGATTTTTTTGAAAGTTCTGAAGGAGCTCTTTTTTGTGTGGGGAATTGGCATAGACCTTCTAGGGAAACTGTAAATTAAACTTCTGCCTCTGGCCGACCAATATTTCCCGAGGTAATGAGGCATTTTTTAGCCTTTAATTGGGGAGGTCACAAAAAAGGGTATGGCCGGGTTCATGTTTGCAGTTCTGACTGCGCAGTGTAAGTTTTGGCAGTTTTAAATTTAATCCTGACTTAGTAGGCTTCACAATTTAAATGCGATGTTCATGAACGGGTTGCTGCTACTTAGATCTTAGTCAGTTCTGCAAACATGAACCCGGCCTCTCTTCGAAGCAACTGCAAATGATTTCGGCAAATAAATTTACATGGCAATCGTTGATCGTCGCAGGACTTTTAAATTTTTGATGTGATTGCAAATCGTCGACATTTTCTAAAAATGCCAAACTCGTACTCAAAGATATTCTTCACCAAACTACGAATTGTGTTGTCCGAAGGCGCCGAGTTTCTCCCATATTTTTTGCGATTTGTGAGCACAGTTTTCACTTGAACCATTGTTTTCAATGTAAAGCTCAACTTTGCCGTCTGTTGAATGTCAGGAAACTTGTGGAGGACTGCGCTAGGAGGAACATTCAGCTAGTGATTGGCTGCGCCGTCAACGCGCTTCACCCCACGTGGGGAAGCACCAATACTAAATCTAGAGCCGAATACGGCCGTGTTCATAAATGCAAGGTTTGTTTGTTTGCATGCAGGCAACCTTGCAATCGCTTGCTTGTCAAATTAGTCATTTGCGAATTATTCATGGTTGCTTAAATGAACGCATTTCACCATTTTTAAAAAGCTACTGTCTCCCCACTTTAATTTATTTGACAGTTCGTTCTTCTTCTTCGCGAATCCAAACTAGCCTACCTTCTTGACTTCAAAACTACTTCCAATTTTTCTGGACCAATTCACAGGCTGTGAAGACGGAGGACACGAGCCTACCATCCTTTTTTAAGCTGATTATGCAAGAGGTGATTGACTTGGCACATTCGTAACTTCCAGAATACTGAACTGACGTCTCAAATGAGCCACAGGCTTATAATATGGCGCAGATTCCCGTTTTGCCTTAAATTTGCCCGTGGAATGCCCGCCTGCACAGCTTAGCCGGGTTCATGTATGCAGTTCTGACTCCGCAGGGTAAGTTTTTGCAGTCCCAAATTTAATGCTGGGGTGGCATCACGTAAGTTGTTTCAATCGACTTGGTTCATACAAAAATTCAAGATTTTTATATGAAGAGGTCGATTGAAACAATTTACGTGATGCCACCCCTGACTTGGTAGACCGACAATTTAACTGCCATGTTCATGAACCCTGGCTATTTAAAAACCCTTTTTTCAAGTTTGGTCGTCGTGAGCTCGTTATATGGGCCTATTAAAAATGGTTTAAAATTCTATGGCCATCATATGTCCATTAAAAACCAAAGGGGCCGGTGTTCGCCCGTTGTAAGGTCATTTCTCATTTTTACTCGGGGTGCGCAGGATCAGTGGGCCAGACCTAATCCCAATTTTTCGAGAATTTTGGTGACCCCCTCCACCATAAGATTTATTCCGGATTGTGGTTTCCGTATAATCAGCCAGCATTTTTTTGGCCGGGTTCATGTTTGCAGAACCGACTTAGATCTAAAGGTGCCGGCCCATAGAACGCGTAAACGCGATGCGCGCGCAAGATGCGTGTGACATTTCAGTTGAAGTAAATGGTATTTAATGGAACCAGTCCCAATGACTACCGCGACACACGCAAATAAAGCTCCCAACGCTTGGAGTTGACCAATTTTCAACTTTTCCATGCGAGAGGCGCGTTTGACGTTTGTTGTGTACATAATTTGAATTTTCAATCTTTTTTTAATCTAGTGTGCGAAGTTTAAAAACAGGAATTTTTATTAAATGAGTTGAAATGTCATACGCGTACAACGCGTTCATTGGGTCTGTCGAATTTTTCGGAAACGGAACTCACACGCATCTTGCGCGCGCATCGCGTTAACGCGTTCTATGGGCCGGCACCTTAAGTAGCAGCAAAGCGTTCACGAACATCGCAGTTAAATTGTCGAAGACTACTAAGTCAACATTAAATATAAAACTGCAAAAACTTACTGCGCAGTCAGAACTGCAAACATGAACCCGGCCTTTGTCTGATTGTACGGCAGGCTTTGCTTTGAGGACGAGTCCGCCCTTCGTTGTCACTTTCTGCACCTCCTGTTTTGCTCTCCATCTGGTTCAGTCGACCCTAGAAACTGCGTCGTAGTCCAAACTATTAAATTCTAGTAAAATCATGAAATCACAACAAAAAATTTTAGATTGATTCCAACCGTTTTAATGCTCAGAAAACATATAATTTTACACGTATATATATACCGAATGTTAAGTTTTGTCATGTTTACAGAATGCGTTAAGGCCAGTTGTCAAATTAAAAAATGGCAAGAATCTATACTGTACTTTGTTGCTTAAAATTATTAAAAGTCGCTTTCTTTGCGCTATATTTTTTCCCGATAATGGAGTGGGGCATTCAGCATCAACGGTTGATTGTAGATTTTTTTTCAACACTAAATTATTTCCAAACGTTGCGGTCAACAGCTCCTTCAGCTGCGAAATCGGGACAGCATCCGCAATTTTTATATGCTTCCAGAGGTACTTGAACGTTTCCAGTGCAACTTCCGCCGCCACCGCCGCCGCCGCCACCACCACAGGATGGTGGCTTGCAGCCTCCAGAAGCTCCTCCACCGCTGCTTTTACCTTTCGTTCTTCGGCTAGGCGTCCCCATGGTCATGTTCAAGAATCGTCTTGGAAACTGGGAATTACAACAGCTAGGATCTGGTAGTGATCTACAGCAAGATGCACCTCTGCATCCACTCCGGGGGCAATCAAATTGAAGACCGTTTCTTTTTACGCATTCGCATGTTGTATATAAAACACCCATTATTAGTTCACGACTCTTACAACTTTTAGCCTGGAAGGGAAAAGAGAGAGGAATTGGTTAGTTTTATACTGTTTAAAAATAGTGCTATCAAGGTAAGATACAAAGCACTGATATTACCCTTTGTATACATACCTTGACTCGCACAATATGAATTCTTCATTCCATTTTTTAACAATACTCTGCAGTTAGCATGCTTCTGTTGCAGCACACGGTGGACAAGGAATAAATGGTCTAGCAGGGTCACAAGGTCCACAAGGTCCACAAGGGCCACAAGGCCCACACGGTCCGCACGGAGTACACATGGCAGGTCCACAAGGAAGACATAAAGGTCCACACGGTCCACATGGTGGGCATGGTCCCGCCGCCCCATAAGCTCGAACTGGACTACAAGGTCCGCAAGGTGTGCATGGACCACATGGTGAGCACGGCCCGCAAGGCCCGCAAGGCCCACAAGGTCCGCAAGGCCCGCAAGGCCCACAAGGGCCGCAGGGCCCGCATGGCCCCATTGGCCCACAGGGTCCGCAGGGGCCGCATGGACGGCAGGGATTGCCTTGTATGCATGGATTGCATGGTCCGCAGGATCCGCATGGGCCACAAGCTGGATCCACTATAGGATTTGTAGGACAAGCAACGCTCTGTCTTAGCCTGACAGGTCCTGTTGGATAACAGCAATACTCGGCTGGAGGTGGTATATCAATAGTTTGAGGTTTCGGTTGGCATAGCATCGGCTCGCAAATTTCTCTTGGTTCAACAATATATCGTGGACGGCAGACCACATATGGGTCTGGCACCATCGACGGATAATAAACAATACGCGGCTCCCTCACTAGCTGATTCACCCACGTCAGCTTCGGCACTTGAACAACCTTTGTATGCTCTACGACTTTTGGTACAACAACCCTCCTGCACCTGGCTACGACCTGCGGTTCCTGAATAACTTTATTTACAAAGATAACTTTTTTCCTGCTAATAATACGTGGCGGCTGTTGAATTGTTATGCATTTGGGGCGTGGTGGAGGACATCTAGGCGGGCACTGAGGGATATTGTCCAACTCAGCACCAGTGTAGCATGTTAAGGAACGCTAATAGAGAATTAGTTTTATTGATTAAAACAAAATATACCAATACCTAATGTACAAAAAAAAATCATATTTCAAATTTATTTCAAATTCAACTCACCTCCCCAGGGCAGGGACTGCAGGGTTCACAGCACGGTACGCAAATATTCGCCATCTTTCTATGATGAAAAAAAAATTGTTAAAAACTAGAAAATTGTTCAATTAAATCCCCCAAACGCCCCCACACTCACCTTTCTTCTTATTCAATCAAAAAATTAAAAGAGAATATGATTCAATATAACCCAATAAAACCAGGTTGTTCTTGCCGTTTTTTAATTTAAATTCTATTAATTTGTGCAGATTGAACTTAGAATTTTTTACTTTTAATTTTTTTCATATATTTTTATGATGTATATATAATAGTACTAATAATTTATGTACGTGAGATATTCACGCTAAACATGAATTTTGTGCAATGAGAACATTTGCACCACGAATTCATTATTTTAATTTTTCATTTTTCTACGGTTACTTGATATCACTTCATGGCTACCTAAAATTTTTAATGGAAAATACTTTGCATTTTTATATATTTCAATTTCAAAGTGCATTTTCTTGCATCTTGTATTAGTCTTTATCACAAGTCTGGCCTATGATTCTAAGGGATGGGCCAACCTTTAGTTTTCCGCCATTCGCTGACACGGATGGAGAGACGTTGTACATTTTATTGTAAGCAAGACAATACTTCGTTTTGGAGGAAAAAAAAACTCTCGATCCAGTTCTGTAAAGCTGAGTCAATATCGATAGCTTGGAGTCCAGCTGACCAAGAAGAGTGCCAAAACCTATCAAAACCCTTGGAGATATCTAGAACAACCAAACCGGACTCACCTAATCGGTGCATTCTTTAATTCATTCTTTGATTTGTGCAGACACACTAGAAGGTCCTGTGTGGTCCTTTTTGGTCTGAAGCCGTTTGTTATCTAGGTACCCTCTTCTTTGGGTACCCTCTTCTGTTGATAACACATAACATAATTAAAGCCAGACTGGAAAGTTATGTAGAAGGAGCAACTAGTGAATTGCAAGCTGGATTTACAAGAAATAGGTCAACCAGTGGCGGTTTCAGAGGGGGTGATTGGGTATCGATGATTCAAGGCCTAAAGTCATAAAGAGAACAGTAGGTAATGCGACACTTGAGACTGGGAAACACCAAGTGACAGTGGAAGAAGTCTTTCCCAGTCAAATAAAGCTTATAACTAGTTGAGCTTAATCTTTGCAATTCGTAGAGTAAATATCGATGTCATAAATTTTCCAGATCACTGCAATACCTTAGAAGAGATATATTCACGAAATTTGAAGGTTGTTTTTAACATATATAGTATGTACTACATATAATGCCACCAGAATGCCACTAGAAACCACACAACGTCACCTGGGGAAATGTAACTTCGAACGAGTAGTATCATGATCTATCTAGTTAAAATTTACAATCTAGTTAAGCACTTAATATCTATTTGATTCGTCCCAATTTTTTTGCAGTTGGGAGATATGCTGCCTTCTTAGATATAGAAGGTAGTTTCAACAATGTTGAATCAATCAATCGAGGGTTGCTCCAGGTCCCTTATCGATCAGCTGCTGAGGTGTAGTGATGACGCAGGAACAAGACAAGACTACTCTAGTCTTGTTCTTGTTCTTGCAAGCATAACTAAGGCTCCCCTCTAAGATTCTACAATCAAATACTTCAAGTTAAGGAAGATGCTAACTTTCTGGTGCTCATACTGGATAGGAAACTAACGTGAAGGCCGAATCTATTAAAGTAAGCCAAAAAATGAAGTAAAAAGTTTTGCGACCCCCTCACTATAATATTGGTTAAAAGGTAAAAAATCTAAGCATGTGGTGGGGTGATTTTCTCAGTAAGAATATTGAATTTGATGGAGACGTCCGGTAAAATAAACATGTTTGATCGAGTTTCATCTTCTTTCTGTCAAATCGGTAGTAAAATTGTGTTATTAAGGTGGATCCACACATATCCGTGACGGCATGCCACCGATGCTTTCCGTGAAGCATTTGTTTTACTTCCGGGATAAATTAAAAAATATCGATGCCAACGTTTGCAGTTTTTTATGGACGCCTGAAGGGTACTGAGAACGTCGTCGGTGCTCCACTACGCCGGATGTGTGGGAACATGCCACGCCCAATTTACTTATATAGATTTTATATAGTTGTTATTACATGGCTAACAGGGTGTATTTGCTCAGTTTATAAAGCCGCCGACAAGTGGTAGGTTTTGGTTAGATGAAAAAAAAAATCGTCTGCGTTGGGACGCGGGTAAGTCTTAACGGTTTAGCCGGTACGGCAATCGGACCTATACTTATGCGTGGCATATCGGTATGGTGGGCTGCATTACAGAAAACTACGTAAGACACTTGAAACGGTCCAAAGAATAGCTCTAGCAAAATATGTGTTCTCATCAGCGCCGGCCCTAGGGTAGAGCGAGTGGAGCGGTCGCTATAGGCGCCAGGTGGTAAGGGGCGCCAAAATGAATGCGAAAAACAATTTTGAGCAAAATATAAAATTTTGATGGCACTTTTTGAGGGCGTTGTTTGTAGCTAGCCAAGATTATGTACTCATCAATATGACTCATACATCGTACATGGCCTTAGGCCACATCCTGCTTGAGATCCATGGAGCAGACTGAATACGGCGGATCTAAACTCGATCAAAACCGCAATCCTAATGTGTAAACAATCGTGCTGAAGTTATGAATGGTACTGCGTGAATGTACTACTAACGATGGACGGATACCAGGCGAACTTGGGTTTGAATTAGCCTTCCAATGGTGATACGGAGCTCTGCCATGGGTGACCGTTTTTTCTCGCCGAGCTCGTGGTATCAATATAAAATTACCTTAAAAAAACTTTTGAAGATGGAGCACTTCTTAACGCTCCAAACATTTCTGGGGCTCCCACAGCTCCCAAAAGAACGACCTATAAGGCCAGTTAGATATTTTTGGATCCATGCTTCAAGGTGTCGAATGTGGTCGCAGTGAAAGAAAGTTTTCGGGATTCTTCTTCAGGGAGGGCAGTCTGAGCCCGTAAACGCAGGGATGGAGTACGTTGAGATCACTGCTTCATTGGGAGATCAACTATGATTTCCTGCGGATGTAAGGGCTCCTAATCGGAGAGGCGACTCGAAAAAACGACCGCTTTCAGAAGACGGAGTGGCGCAGCCCGAAAACGTTTTATGCGATATCTGGAAGCTGGCTACTCCCGTGTAGAAGCTGGTAGGGTCTGCGTGGCCCCCGAGGAAGAAAGGGATATCGATTTTCCTAATAAGAAGAGGGTTAGATCATCTGGATGTTCTCTAGGGCATAATAACCCGGCGAAAAGGGCGAAGGCTTTGACCATACGGTTTGAAAAGCCTTCAGAAAAGTCGCACGCACCCATAATGAAGTCTAGAACGACTCCAAAGCCCACCTTCTGTCAAATAGCGGAAAGTGCCAGAATTGGAAGAAGCAAGTCTTTTTGTTGTAGACATTATGTTGAAAGGATAGGGGTCCATAAGGAGACCCTAAGGGTGTAGGAGTGGAAAATACTCCACTTCAAAATCTCTTGTCCAGCTTAACAAAAGAGAGATAAGCTACTTGGTGAAGGTGATGACTAGTCACTAACCCTTTAGCCCGCATTCTGAAGAACTGGGACTTCCCTATAATGACTTATGTAGAAGTTGTGGCAATGAAGATGAGGAAGAAACTGTCTCCCATCTTCTCTACCGGCCCTCGCGAAAAGAAGAAGGACACATCTTGGTTCACCTTTCATAACGAATTGGGTGAACTGCAAAATACCTACATATGTTTTGGACGCCTATCGTTTTATTAAAAGCAGCAAATGGCTTGAAATGGCCTGAAATTTTTAGTTCAATCGCTAGAATGGGCCCAATGGTGTGCCTAAGTGGGTCCCCTAGGGGGAGTAGCCATTTCAACCTAACCTAATATACAGCGCCCGCTAGCATAGGGAACAGAAGTGTCAACTCACGTTTCGATGTCTAGATCTCCACCAAATAGAAATGGAAGAAAATCAGCCTGACAAGAACTATAAAAGTTCTATAGTCTTCAAATCAGAGTTGACAGTATGCGCTGAAATTGTCCCCAAACTGCGCTGGAATTTCCCTCTACTAGGGACTGGCTATCGGTTGCGAGGACGTCTCGCTGGGGCCTGACTAATTTTCCTTCAATGCCTTCAATATACATGAACCCGATACCAAGGTAATCCTGTTATCGCTGCAATAGGAGCTATACATATGTATATCACTTACAAGCTGGCGGAAATCTACCACATACTATCTCCCATCGGTTAGGAAACACGTTTAGGAAACTGATTTGTCCTACCAAAGCAAGAAAAAGAAGACCTATAATCTGGACAAAATAGGTTTTAATTGATGTACACAATGGCGACCTTAACCTCTATATCCATGAAACAAAAATGCTATGAAACGGAGATTCCGGATTGCTTGTAAATGATTGGTGCAATTCAACAACGCTGTGGAAAAATGCTAAAACAATAGAAAACGTTCGATCATATGGTGAACTATTGAACTGCTTACCATATAGATTTTCGCTTTTGGTCCAATCTCTTGGATCTGTTGGCAATTATAACTTAAATTTGTCGAAATAAACCAATCTACACCACGGTCATTCTAATCACACTTTGTTATTATTCAAACAATGTTAGTTCCTATGTACATCTTAACTCGCTTAATAAATAACCTATAAAGAAAAAGTTTTTACAAAATTTCATGAAAATAAGTTCACAAAAATGAAGAATTGAATACAGGCCCCAGACCCTGAACTTCTGCTCCTAAACAATGGTACTAAGCTCTTCGTGATCTCTCCTTCTAGCTCTCCGATCCCACATCCTTGCAGCTTGAGCCACGAACCCAGACCGAATTGGCTTATCAACATTGTCATCATCACTAATATAGTTCTTTCGATTCGACGGCTTTCTTCGAACGCCAGCATTCAAGTACGAAGCAGCCAGATAAGGATATTCATCTTCACCAACATTCAACCTCTTCGGCTGCTGGATTTTCGTCTTCGTCGGACGCTTCTTCTCTGGCATCAGAATTTTCGCCATAACCGGTTGTTGTGCTGTCGGGACATGCCTTGTCTGGACGTAATCCACTTGATCACCAGCAAAGTAGTAACCATTCGATGGGACAACTTCCACGTCTGGTGATGGTGTTGGTGTTATATCTAAACGTACATTTGGTATGTTGAGCTGCTTAATCTCTGTATGTGATTGTGTTTGTGTTGATGATTGTGTGATGACTGTGTTGTCGGTTTGAGTGTAGTTTGATCGCTTTTTTCCTAGAGGATCGCCAAGATCAATTAGGAATAAAAAGGCTACGAGAAATGATAGGCTGCCTAAGATGATGGCGTTGTCTGTGAGTTCGGGTGGGACTTGTTCTAAGGATGCATAGACAAGGCCACCTAAAATTTGAAAAATATTAATTATAATTTTGGAGCAATGTGGAAATGAAAGGACTCACCCATGGCAAAATGGAAAAGCATTCCAACTGTTAAGAATATTTTTTCTGTTAAGGACGGTCTTGATTTGGAGTTTATGCATCTAAAATAAATAAATTCAATTTGTAAATAATAAAAAGCTATAACATTTTGTAATGAACAAAAGAAATAAAGCGGGATAAAGGACTTCCTTATAGGAAGAAAGTGAATATAGTTTCAGAAAACCCATATATGGGTTTAAATCAGAACATGTACTACTGTACACATTCTTTAAAGCCACGCCTTTTTTAACGTAAGTGACAAATGGGGTTGAGCGATTGTCCGCAGCTATAACAAGTATATCCAGACACCTTACAGCATTAAGAACTATTAAGATACGAGAGCTACTGTCTGATTTGAACTAAGCGTTTTTTGGTATTAGAGCAGCTTTTCCTTATCTTCAATGGCGACTTAAGAATGAAATATTTCATCTAACTGCAATTTGAATGTAACAAACTTTTTTAAGCTGTTGATTGTTATTGTCCACTGAATTGAATATAGGAAATAGAATACAATAACCACTAGTAATTCCCAGAATCACCTGATCCCTGTTGCCTCTCGTGTGAAAACTCTACATATATGCATATGACTGCCATAAAGTAGCATGCCCGACTAGAGCTGCTGTTCGACATTTCAAAAATAAATACATGGTCGACAGTACAAAGGGGCCTTCCCTAAGTCTCTAGTGTGTCAAATAAAAAAAAACTATATGAAAAGCATTTGTGAAAGTATTTGATGGGAATAACCTTTTATCATGCCATTGAATTTATAAGGAAAAAAAGATCACATTTATTGGATTAGATTTCACAAACGTCTTGTTCTTCTTTTCTTTACACTCCTGAAACAGTTGCAGGTATCTGTTGATGAAGACTTGTAGACTGTGAAGAATTGGGTGCCTTTCCATGTTTCACAACTGTACAAAAGAATTGCCTTAACGTTGGAGTTGAACATGCATATGCGCTTCGTGCTTTATTTATTCTGGAACTGACGATCGCGGTCTAGCAAACCCCATTGTATGCCGCCTTTTCTACAATCTAGAGCACTGACAAGGGTGTCGTTTATTACTATAAGAAATAGTAAAGGCGAAAGTAGGCATCCTTATCGTACTCCTGAACTCAACTCAAAGCAGTCGGACAATTTTCCATGGTGAATAACTCTGCATTTGTTGTATAGGGCTTTTATTAATTCTATTATTTTATCAAACAGTCCACGTTTCAGTAGTGCCTCCGATATAAACCTCATACTGATCGAGTCAAACATTTTCTCATAGTCTACGAAAGCAAGATACGGGGGATCGTAATTCAGTAGACTGCTCCACTATTATTCTCAAAATGAATATGGAATATGCTAAGGCATTCCGATCGAGTAATGTGGAAGAAACAGAAGGAGACAAAAAGCAAGGGCGGAAGTTCAGCATAACGCTTGACTAATGGACGCCGGGGCGTGGTCGTCGAAATGAATCCAAATGAATCAGAAGTTTGTGTAGAAATACTAGGAAAAAGACTAAAGGAATATCATGTGTCTCTCACAGACGACATCGTGTGCATACGATTGCGCAAGCGTACGCAGAAAAAATTATTACTGCGGAACAACAACTTTGCCTTGTTTGAAAAGGAAACTCAGCTATATCTCTCGGACAATATATCTCCTACCATCGAAAAAGTGCGAAAGATTTTTCGTATGTTTAAACAATCACCAATTAAAAATGACTCACTATAAAAGTACATTTGGGAAAAGCAAGGGAAAGATCTAACTGTTCTTGCAGATTGCAGAATAAGGTTTTTCTACGCCTCTTGTAGAATACGAGCATTCTGATATTGCTTTTAGACACGGAATTGCGGGCATTCGCACCCGTGTGGAATATTCATTCCATCACTTGTTATGGAATGACTACTAGGGGCGACATCTGTTGCTCAAAAGCCAAGAATATGATGGTGTTATTCTTTTTATTTATTAATTAATAAATTAAAGGAAAAAAAGAAATATTTCAATAATAAACAATCAAAGATGTTCCGCTAGACCATTTTTGCTTTAAATAAACAATTCAATTATTAAATTACAGAACATAAAAGCATTTTTTGAATAACTTTTCGGCGGCATCTATTGTCAAATTATTTAATTAGGAATAGGTTGCGCCTTTATCCGTTCAACTGATATTGGTGCTGTTTACCAGTAAATGCCATTGATTCTTAACTGTCATTTTCTTGCTGTGCTTTATGCATTTATATTTTTGACAATAGCTTTACATTAGGTAGGTACGTTTTTGTTTACAAAATAATAATAAAATCTATTTTAGAGGCGTAGAAAAAGTATAGTCTGCAACACGTTTTGAATGGCATATTCCGCACTCGTGGACCGCCACCCTCGCCTTCGGCTCGGGTGGCAAACTTCCACTTGTGCGGAATATGCATCATTCCAAACTTGTTACAGAATATACTATTAATAGCCTGTTTATGATGTTGGAACGATTTTGTTATCCTAGGTCTGCTGTTCCAAAATATCTAATAGCAAGGACGTAGCCAGGGGAGGGGTTTTGGGGGTTCAAACCCCCCCCGAATGAAAAAAGACATCGCAGATAGCATGAAAAATTAAATAATAATAAATAGTTTTTCTTCAATTGTATACTAAATTTGAGATAGGCAGAACACCATTCAAATCGCATTTTTTCTTCTTAGAAATATGTACGTTTGGCGACAGCTATGTATAGCGCGAACCAAACGAGATGAGGTTTCTCAAAAGGCTATTTTCCATGCGATTCTTGGTACATTTCGAAGCGGAAATTTGAAAATACATAAGCGAATGTCTTATTCATATGTGCGCAATGTTTATTGGTGTGTAATTTGCATTTCCGAAGAAAGGAAAAAATATCTAGATGACTATGTATCTACTTCGGTAATGACTGCATTTCCTGCTGGGTAAAAAAAGTAAAAAGGAAAAGGGGGAAGGGGAGGTCTCATTTTCACAGATCATTATTATGATTCTTACAAAAACCCATTCTGCCGTCACAACATCCACGACTGTTCTGAACTGCCGCGGGTCTCTGTCAAAGTCTAGTAATAACAAGTCTTTCATCTTCATACAAAAATTTCCGACCGTTGATTGTGTGCGTGCATATATGAACATCACTGCTGAGCAAAACTCAACGCATACTTCGTGAACTCGGCCAGACAAAGCCAGATTCTCTCTCTTCGATCAAGTATGCAGACCAGAAAAGGAAAGACAAAAAAATCAAAACAAAAGAGCAAATATGCACCAATACATCCCCATATAAACTCATAAAATTTTCCGACTTATGGTTGTATTCCAGCGCGTATAAAAATGTTGCATTCTCTCTCTGATAGCCTGACATCGTCATTTGAAAAACTTGTGCATGCAGCTGTTCGCCTTTCACTCATTAACTATATGAAGATGAAAGACTTGTTAATTTCTAGACTTTGGTCTCTGTGTGAGATTGCCATTCAGTTTCATATAAAACTTTGTTGGATTCCTAAACCGTAGGGCAGATGAGCTTGCTAGACAGGGAACCGAAGTGGAAAGGACACCCCACTTAACCCGGATAGGAATGACCTACAAACTAGCTTGGAGGAAAATCAGCTTAGCTCGAGATGGGTTGAGATGGACCACAGCAACGGTGTTCCGCACTCTTCATGCAATCTGGCCAACTTTGGACGCAAAGCGTTCAAAATTTCTAGTTTTGTTAAACATAAAGGAGATAACCCATGTAGTAAATGCTCTGATCGGTCACTGCCCCTTTGGCCGGCACGCCGAAAGATGAAGACTTCCCCACAACGACTTATGCTGATGTTGTGGTAATGAAGAAGAGGAAGAAACTGTCTCCCATCTTCTCTGTACATGTCCCGCCCTCGCAAGGAAAGAGGGACCTTCCTTGGCTCACCCTTCCTTGATGCATTGAGCGAGCTGCAAAATACTGGGGTCCCTGAACTCTGTCGCTTTATCAAAAGCTCCAAATGGCTTTTTTTTTATGTGATAGACTAGAGACTTAGGGCTTGAAATGGCCTGCACTTTGTTCCAACACTAGAATGGCTAATGGCATCACAATGGGCCCAATAGCGTGCCATTTCAACCTAACCTACAAAAACCCCTCCCGAAGCAAAATCCTGGCTACGTCCTTGTCTAATAGACCTTCAATCCACGGACTTTTTGCTAGAAGAATATTTCATCTGCATCGCCGATCTCATTTCAGCGTTGAAGACTGTCAAGTTGATTGCCGATACATTGTGCCGTAAAAATTCTAATTTGTTGACCGCAAAATCAGCATTACAGTTTTTGAAGCAGAAATTAGATTGCCAGAGCACTCCAATATCCGCAAAATTTGCAGCATCACTCAGATTCCGTATAAGTCAACGAGTTTGCACAGAAGTCTCTGGAATCTTGCAATATCTCCACAACCCTTGTGCTCCGGAAGATGACGATCTTTTCGTAAGGGTCTATATAATTTTCTAAAAAGTCTGTCAGTTATAAATCCTGATCAAGATCGGAGCGCTGAGGTAACTGACCCACCCTGAACTGAATTAGAATTCATTTCAGTTGAAGATCCATTTCAAATGGCGATCGTGCCATTCCTTCCACATCGGCAGCTAATTTCAATTGTTTACTTTCTTTGTAAATACCCTGCTTTGGCTAAAACCAGGCAGCGCAAACTAGGCTGTTACATTTTCGGAGAATTAACTGATATCTAAAGATTTCGGTCCCGAAGAGGATAAGTAGTCTACCCTTCACCATCTCAGTTGTTTGCTTTGGTAGAGGTAAGATTTTAAGCGGGTTTGCTTGAACAAACAAGTCTGAGTGAAAAAGCTTTAGGTAGACTTTTGCGACTGGTCAAGCAGCCAAGCTTATAAATTTGAGGATTAGGGGCCGTTGGGAGTATGAAAGTTAGAGAAAACTTTTACAGGAGTTTGTTTTTCCACTTTTGTTTACGTGCTCTATCCACCAGGCATATTTGTATAACCGAAACTATATGTGGATACATAGGTATCATATTTTCATATTCATATCATATAGCCATATTTTTTAACATGTTGAATATTTTGTCGAAGTTAACCCCTAACCGTAATTTTATCATAGATTAGTTTACTCCGGATAAAATCCAAGACTTGGGGTAATTTGAAACCTTTGCTCTATCTTCGCCATGTACAGAGCTTTCTGTTCGGCTGCTCGCTTTCTCGACCTACTTTCGAAAGAAAACTTGTCGAGAATTCTTCGAGAAACAATCGTTGGGGTGGCAAAAGGTAGAGAAAGTTGTTGTAACTTTTTGAACAGAAATTTTTGGCGTGAAAACTAACACATGCACAAATGTATCCTCTTATCTTCTTCTTCTTTGGGTCTGATATTGTCATACCCTGCAAACATTCCGACTCGATATCAAAGCCAGAGCGATTCATAAAAATCGAAAGCTTTCTTCGATAACGAAATCGAGAACGATTCGAAAGCGTTATCGAAAATGATAAAAAAGGAACGCTATAGCAAATCCCTTTTTAGATGGAATCTCGAAGGCTTTGCATGTATTTGTGTTTCGTTTTTTCGAATCGATCGCGCCTGGGTTTCCTGCATAGTCATGTGCACGCACTCCTCTTCCGATAGTAAAACCCTCCAAAATCTCAAATTTTACAGCAATCGGAAGGGAGAAAGAAACAAAACCATTGAAAGAGCGTAAAAGCTTTAGGGGTCGTTTTAACGATCGTTTGTCCAATAATTCTCGACAAGCTGTCTTTCGAAAGTAGGTCGAGAAAGCGAGCAGCCGAGAAATTGTTTGCAGGGTATCTCCTTGTTAATCGCTTTCGAGGTGTGCACACATTGATATCCCGTTATTCTCGGTAAAATAAATACCCATGTTCGTTATCGAAGAAAGCTTTCGTTTTTTATGAATCGCTCTAGCTTCGATATCGAGTCCGAATGTTTGCAGGGGATGGTTTCGTACGTCGCCCTGTAGGCTCTATTTGCCACACCAACAATCGTTAACAATGTTAGAGTAAGCTTACTCTGTTGTTGAACTTTACATTAGAATAGAAGTAGGAGCAAGAGATCCATATGCGAAACCGTGGTCAAAAGACAACCGTTGCAAAATTCCAGTGGTTTTCGAAAATATTAGAAATATAGAGAGCAGATCAAGCCTCTAAATTTTCATGTTTTACATGGTGTAAGGGTTATCCTTGACTTTGGGTCTATAATGGTCGTAAAGCAATTTTATAATACACACGATATTATGTTTGCTCTTATGCCAATTTTTCTTCAAATGGTCACGGCAAGCATTAACTTCTCATTTGGGTGTATCCAAGTTCTCTTTCATCCAGGTTGAAAGGGGAAGTGAAAAATTCTCCATGAACGCACGAAACTATCCAATTTTTCCACCTTCGCATGTTACCATTGTCCGAAAAAGCTTTTGCTTGTTTTATTCTACGTCCTCGTCTATGATGGACCAGTGCGGTAGATTTTTGCGGGTTTCGATAATTAGTTAACGTGTATGGTTTGTTACTTGTTTTGATTTTTTAACTCGTCGTTGTTTGATAATTGATTGATTCTACTTTAAAGTTGTGTTGGAGATTGGGCATAATTTTGCATAAACTTCTTTGTGGAGCGGAATTTGTTGATTTGTTACTATGACTTTTGGTTACTACAAACACTTACACTTTTTTTAATAATTTTCTCGTCACATTGTCTCAAGCACAATTCAAGTCCAAATTGTTTTTATTGACAAATATATCCGCATTCATATAACAGTTTAAGCAATTATAAAACAAGTTCCTCCCCAGCACTGACCGCACACACTCACCTCGAAATCAGCAGCAACGATGTTATCAAAGTAAATCCACCGTAAGTGATATTTGCGAATGCATTACCCTCCCGGGACCAGGTAACATTGATCAACAAGCTCCATTCTCGCGAGTATTTCTGATTTCTCAGCGCAACTCTCCTGGCTTCCTGATCCGTCAGGCTCTTCTCAATAACACAAGCGATGCACCCAAACTGATTTATTTTGAAGAAAAAAAACAACACAGTGATTATTATGATTAATAATTTCTCTTTTAATATTTCATTTTTTTTTTTGCATAAAATAAACTTGATAAAAACCACGTACAAGCTCGAACAACTTTATTAAGATTCTCGCGACAGGTTTGAACATTATTCCGCAGATGACCTTGATTATTTCGGTTATTATTCACTCAGAGCACATTTTGATATCCCCCGATTTATGGCTTCTTAGGCTGGGGCCTGGGGAAGTGCGTATGCGCGAATGGCTTTGAATAAATAATAATAGTAATACACCCGACTCTCGACCGGTGGCTAGTATAACAGATAGATGAGATAATTCTGCGCAATGTTATCAAGAGTCTCGCGAATACTGGTCTGCGCTAGAAGCGCACCTTCAGAACTCTACCTGAACAATGATGACTAGCAAACCATTTCTGGGGCCGTCAAAAGAGGGGACATGACTGTAACCAATGCTTGAGACTACATCGGCGGAATACCTGGCACATCAACCTGGCATTTATCACCAGAGTCGAACAAAACACGATAAATAATAGTAGAAAAAAAAAACTACTTTCAGAGTCGGTAAATTACCTGCCAGGTGAACAATACCGCACAGGTGATTTTTGTTTCGTTCGTTTTAGTTTTTTGCAAGAGGAAAACCTTTCGGCCTTCTTTCCTTCGCCTCAGAGACATTCATGAGGTGATCACACGTGAATGCCAATTGATGGTAACGAAAATTGCGGTTACTTAAGCGCTCAGCGAAGACAAGACTCTGAACGTTGTCTTAAAAGTTACAGCGATTCGCAGTGATGCAGCCCCTGCCTACAACAGGCGGCGGCGGCGGTGTGCAAGGCGTTACGCAACCTCCCATTGTCTTCAGGTGAATTCAAAATCCAAGTTCAGGTAACAGCAACAATTCTTTCGGGAGGTTATGAGAAGCCGTGATTTAGGTGAAGCCAGGCTTCAAAGGTTCTGGACTGCAATTTTCCGAGGCACTACCGAGCATTTTCCTTCTCTAACTTAATTCTTTCCACTGACAAACTTTGTCACAGATTCTTTTCTTGTTGTTATTGTTGTTGGAATTGATGACTTAATGACGATAGTAAATCATAGTCACGTTATCAAATGAAATATTCAATTTGCTGTGGGACATTTACGGATATAGTTTTTTCGTGTCGTGTTTCAGGGAGAAAAAAATTAAAATAAATATTTATAGTTGCATAAGAAGTTTGGAATTGCGGGTTCTTGGTGGTGTATTAAATCACAATCGTTTGACAGCCAATTTTGAGAAATATTACAGGAGAGAATACATTTAAAATTTTGTGATAATCGTGCAAAAGCTCCTTGACTTTAATGGTAGAGGAGAACACTAGTATTTTCAGAATAGAGATTACATTGGCGTAGATAACTACATGAAGCCTACTTCCTACCAAAATAAACTAATTCTTTTATCATATCTAAATTAAGGTCTAGCACAGTAGATATTATTCCTTATCTAAAACACTCACTCACTCGGTGGTTTCCAAGGTTATGATACTGCGGCTCCCTGTAACAAAAAAAAAACCTTTGGCCCCCAATAAAATATGTAAATTTGCATACTAGATGGGGTGCGCCATCTAGATCTTCGGTATTTCAACATTAAATAACTTTGACAGTTTATATTCGATTTTGACAAATGCGTAAGATTTATTTAGGATATTCTCTACCATTTTTTTCATATCAGTTTTCGATACACAGAAAGCAGTTCTTTTTCTAGCGTCCTGCATAACATCGGCCATCATTTCAGACGTTAGAGCAGCTCATTTGGCTCGTATGTTAGCTTTGAGTTCGTCGTGCCCTAATAAGGCATCCCGCCGGCTTAACTGATTAATAACAGGGTACCAAATTTCCGCTTAGGTCAGGTCTTCACCTAGCGGTCGGTGCATCTCCATGTTCTCCTGGTAGTCTGGTACTGTTGGCGTCACAGCTTTTGTCGGTTGGCTAGCTGGATTCACTTGTTTCAGGAGGCATAACACTCCAACAAGACTGTTTCCTGCTAGCCATGACGGTTGTGACACACCCGGCTGGTAAAAAATGAACTCCTACAACATCCAAGAGTGAAAACGCGAAGCTCACTGCCTCCTCCGCATGCATCCAGACTACCCGTGACGTTTCATATTCTTTGTCTATCTTCAGGTCAAGCTTGCTACTAGACATTGCAGCATGAGTTGAACGACATGACATACTAGTGGTACAAAGGGTAATTCCTGTCTTTTATTCTTTTCCCTCTTAAGCCAAACTAGGGATATTACGAATGAATCGACCGGCATTCACATACAATCCGCCGACAGGCCATGGCTTTTCAGGCCAGGTCGGCAGATACCGCTCGATGAAAGTCTTACATTAAGGCCCCCATTCACATAGGCAACCGGGCGGCGAAGGCCCTTCAGACAGGACGGCAGTTACGGCCCGATGAACGCCACACATTACTCAGGATAACTGAGGTTTAAGGACTTAAACCTCAATTATACTGGACGCAACGGAACGCAACAGACCTCCAAAATTTGGCAAAACATTGCCGAAAAATTAGGAAGTACAAATAACATTTGCATACTTTCGATTCCGTCAGTATAATCAGCAAAATTCCATTCCTTTGCGTCTAGTATAATTGAGGCTTTCAGGTAACCACCTGACAGGCCGGGGACTGCAGGTCATAATCCACAGATACACAGGCGAAGACGATAGCTTTGCGTAGGAGATTGCTAATTCAAGTGAAAAAATGTTCATGGCCTCAACGAAAACTTCAGACTGAATAGAAGTTCAGGGGGTTATCCTGGAATGCGATGCGAAAACGAGAAGCATACGGAAGCTAGTTGCGATGCGATTGAGTTTTTGTATCACTAAATGCGATGGCATCGTATTGAAATTATTGCTCTTATTTTGCCATTTTGATGCGAATTTTGTCAAGAATATTTAAAGAGTTTTCATATTGTTTTACCACAAACAGCGCATTCGTCAATTGCTTTACTTATGCACTGAAACACTATACAGACGGGCAAATTTAATTCGAATTCCCATTGGGGGATACCATTTTCTTATTACCGAAAATTATGACTTTCGAATCGTAGTCCAGATCTTCAGGCACGGGCTGACAGTAAAATTCCCACACACATAAACTTTTTGTTAGTTTCTTTGGACTGCAGGCCCCTTCCAGTTAACGGTCGGTGAGTGTGTGGTTATACTTGGCCTCAAGGCGAGAAGACTTCAAGCCGTGGCCTGCCGGCGGCCTGTGTGTAAATGGAACGTTTAGAAATGGTCTCATGGGCGAAAAGTACAAAAAATTATTAGCGGTTCAAAAATCTACCTTTTTTGCCATGCTTTGAAATATTGAAATAAAATTTACTAAAGGGAGTAAAATTTCACTGTGAGGAGTATGGGAGTATAGACGTCTCGAGAGAAGCACAAATACTCCGATCGGAGTAACTGCGGCAGCTCTGCGTGTGGGTTCTCTGTTCCCCAAATTCGACAGTTTTGGTTATCGCCTGTGTCAGAGAGTGTAAAATAGGCTACGACGGCATCGATAATTCCTGCGACACCATTTCCATATTGCAATAGCCGCATCTTTGAATAAGTATGTATAGGAAGAGTTGTAGATCTTGCTTCATAATCCACCTCATAGTCGTTCCACTTACGTTTAACTTTTGATATCGGCGGCGGTACGACATATTTGAATTATCGGCCACACTTTTTCACTCTCTTACCGCTTCAACAGTTTCGTCGGAACTTCGTGGACTCGGACGAATTGGACTCTGGCAAGTGGCTACAGGCCCGTACTCAAAGAAATTCTGCCCCAGACTAAGAATTATGTTGCCTTGGCGCCGAATTTCTCTCATATTTTTTACAATAAGTACGCACAGTTCTCAAAATTGAACGATTGTTTTCAATGTAAAACGGTACAATTTCAGCGTCTTTTCGGTTATGTATTGACTCATAGCTAAAATGGCACTGAATGACGTTTCAAAATCGGGGCCTCTAAAGCTTAAGGAGTAAGGCGTCTGGCTACCATCCCAAAGGTCCCGGGTTCGTATCCCGGTAGACCCACGGTCGTTCGCCTTTCCACTTTCTATCTACATAACTTTCCTTCTTTCTTCTTCCCTCTATACATTTCTGATTTCTCTTGTCATAGCCTTCGCTGGCCCTTCCGCGCTCCACCACAGCCCATTTCATCGGTTGGTTGATGAGTTTCATTTCGTTTCAGGAGGCATAACATTCCAGCGAGTTGTTTCTCGATGCCCCGATGTCAGAGTCGCGATGGGCAGTGCCGGCGGATCGTGTTAGGCCCGGGTGGGTAGCCAGACAACCCTCCCCCAAATGGTTTCGGTATTTTTCAGGAAAGAACGTAGGGCACTTAATTGTGAATCGGAAGATGGGTTGAAGGAGTACAGGACAACATAAGAACTTCCGCAGATATCTTGTCTGGGCCTCCTCCTGTGGATCACAATGTATAACAATGTATTGGTACAGTTACGCTTGGGTTCGCGTACTACAACGAAGAAGTGATCATAGGACGACGCCTCGATGAGATCAAATTGTGCGCAAACCAATCGATCTTGGAGATTAAAGCGGGGATTGAAAGCGCTGGTCCAACACTTGGTAAGCACAAAACTGAGGATGGAGGTATGGGAACTGATGATTCACTCACAACTCGCCCTAAGATACCTGAGAGTGATGATCCACCGATGCTAAATTTTGCACACTTGCAGGACATAGCGAATAGAGACACCATATCAAGGCCTCGCCTCCTGATGACGAAGTTGATTATCACAGTCGTGCTATACGCAGCAATGTAGGTAGCAACGTTGAAGAAGAAGTTTAACAGCAGAAAATGGAGAGCCGCATATAGACTAAGCAGTCTCCGTGCGTGCTGGGCATACCTGCAATGATGCGGCGTACGCAGGAATGATCTCCAGAAACATACGGGCGAGAGGTGGCATGCTTCTTTATGGTCCAGCATTATGTTGGAGGCGATCCAAATACAGTGCGGTAGCAGATAATGCACTGTGAGTTCGTAACGGATTGGCAAGGGCACTGGAAAGGGTCGGTGGACCCACAAACTTATCCAAACATAGAGAGATGGTTTACAAAAGAGTATGGGGAAGTGAGTTATGAATAACACAGACCATGTCTTCTTTTATGGTTCGGCGAATCTAGGGAGGCAAACTAGAAGGAGGACAGAAGACCTGGCAGCGCGAAAGGTAGACTGGAAGGTGATCGAAAACTACACGGGAAGAGATCACCAGTATATAATGTTCACATACATGATGTGCGACCAGCTGACACTGTTCATTTTGCGCGACGACGACTCCGCAGATAGGTACAGTGCGCGAGAGCTCGCGACATCTACGCAGCCCCCTTAGCCACAGCGTTCCAAGCGGCCAAAAAGTATCTGAAGCAAGCCATCAGGTCCAGCCAGTGGAGATACTAGAGGGCCCTTATTCGGAATGTAGAACGGGACGGGTGGGAACTAGGCTACAGAATCACCACGAAGATTCTAGGAGCGTCTGCTCATGGATGCCCCAGGGATCTAGCAACTTTGGATATTGTGTGTACCCTTTCCCCCACTCATCCGCGACGACGGCGGAGACAAGCAGCATTGGACGTGGTTAGTACTTAGTTGGAGGGCCGCTTTGGTAAAACCACACTCGCGCTTATAAAAGGAAAGGCAATTGCAAAAGTTAAATAAAAAAAATAGAATATCTCCAATTATTTATCTTTATTTAAATAGCTTTTTTTATAATGCTTCTAAAACGCTTTTAAAGGAGCATTAAAAGGAAATCTTACCTCTAATGACATGTAATTACTCATAAACTTGACGCGCATACATATATTCGTTGTTTCGTAGAACGGGAAGATGTAACAGCTCGAGGATGTACTAGTGCTGAACTAAATACCCTGAAAAAGTAGACGTAACGTAATGTAACATAAGGAAATTTAACGAATTTGAGCTTACTTGCTAACGTGAATTGTGTGAAATTCCTGTTCTTGTTCATTCAAATACTCAGTACAGGGGCGACTATCGAATGAGCCACGGTATACAGAAACAAGATAATGTAAAAGACTATACGTAAACGATATTTTAGTGCTGACGTCACGTGGGGCCCGCTTTCCATATAAAATCGAAGCTGTTGTTGTTGTTGTTTCTGCATTAGGGCTGACGTCTCTAGGCGCCCATTTTTTAAGGTATTCGAAGCTGTCGTTTCTTTTACATTTCCTTATATTTCTGTATACCGTGGACTGGGCATGCTGTCCCCTGGTGGTATCACCCCATTTAGATAAATTTTATTGTTGTCGACCTTTATTTTCCTCAGGAATTAGGAACGTAAACTTTTCAGAGAATATCTAAAGTGAGAACCAGAAAAAGCATTGTTCAAACATCCTCCGCTTTCTTTTTCTAAGTGACACCTTAATGACCACCAAGCTGGTACTAAAAAATATAGTGAACAAAATTTGTCCTACTTCCCAGAAAGTTTCGTCGTCACCGGTCTATATCCACATAGATTAAACTAAGATCCGCGTTCCTCTAAGCTAAGGGTTTCAGTGGATCGTGAAACAGTTGTTTTCTTAAAAGTTGTCATTTGGCACATTCCGTGAAGGAATTCTTTAAGTTCTACTAAGGGTATAATTGACTGTTTTAGAGTGTAATAGACATATAAGGTCCAGGTTTCTCATCTGCATAGAGAACTGGTCTAATTGGTGTAAATTATTCTATTCATGAGTAGTAGTAGTAGGAGTAGTAGGGAAGTATACGTCATAGGTGCAAATTACACTATCCATCACTCGATACTGTGAACTCCTGCACTCAAATTGTTTTCACGAAAGAACCTCAATTGAAATTTTACGTTTAGAATTTGATCAGCTTTTATTGCATGCTGACTTTTGTTGCATTTGAATATAAAGCAAAGTTCGAGATAAAACGCAAATTATGTAATTAATTACCTGCGAAAATATTACTGTAATTGCGATGATTGCATCATTAATCATATTTTTTAATCATTTTTTTTGCTTCGAAGTTCGAAGTTTTACAATGTATTTTCTTATGTAGACAAGTTTTAGTTGTGCAAATTTCTTCAATGCTTGGTCATAACTGTGTAAAAATGTAATATTAGTTTGGGCATGGTACTTACTTTCCTTTCCCTATAACATAGTGTAGTGCAAACTGCTTCAAATCGTCCACTTTTCCTTTCATTTAACTTCTTCCCCCAAACCACCGCCCATTTCCCGCTGACGTCGTTCTTAACGCATAACAATTACGAATAATTTGTTAATTATGACAATTTCCCCGGCCACAAAAGAACGTTCGCCAATTATCACTTTTGCGGTGAACCTGGTGACCTCATTCCCACAATGCAAGAAGCGTGAAACAGAAGTAACAATCGGTCGCCATTAGTGCGCACCTCCATTTGATAACGACGAGCGGCCACCAAACCTGGCTCTGGTAGGCCTCACCGCGATTCTTTCTCACCTCAAACTGCACCGCGCCAAATCGTTACGTGACTTCTTTATCAAAACGCAGCTCTCGACTACAAAAGTGGTGATCTACTGACCGTGTAACCCTGCTACACCTGCTGTAGCCACAGGTAATGAAAATCTAGCGATAAATAAATTTAACAAAACAGAGAAAAAACGCATTTTCTTAGTTTCCGATTTGTTTTTCCGCTTTTTGATGAAGAAAAAGTTTTCGGAAGTTTACTTGTTCGAAATTGCATTTGGTGGGTTTTGTCGACTGAGGGAGCTTTTTGTTCCGTGGACACAAACCATTATAAGCTTTATATCGAATACTTTCCAAATCGGATTTTTATTGTTAACTTGGCCGTTTTTAATGGCGTAGACTGATTTTAGATAATGTATTTTATATTTTTGGTTCTTGCCGTTAAACTAAAAGAACTATACGAAGAAAATAGAATGTATAAAAATATTAACTATGGCAAAGTATACGAAAATCATATGTTTTTACTTTATGACTCGACTAGTAGTAAGCTTAAGAGGATAAAATGGCTGTGGTTGGGAGGATATTAAAGAAGATGGCAATGAACCCTGCCTTTGAATTGAATGAGTCGAACGAGCTAGTCTGGAGTTGCGGATATAAGAGTGCTGTGGAGATAGAAGAATATTTATTTCGGCACGAAAGCTAGATAAGGCGGTTGTATTCAAAGAGAGGTCGAATGTAGGATTTGTATATTAAAGCACGATGGCTGCAGGAGGATGGCTGCATCTTTTGAAAAATCCCATGTATTGGAGTGTTTGTAGATTAGGAATATGAAATCATTCCGTGGAAGGACTCTCTGTATTGGAATGCCAAAAAAATTAAAGGGTGGACAGCCTTGAGAGTACCTAAATAAGACATCTTCCCGTATTAACGGATTACCTTCATCATACCCTTTGTCGGATGATTAAAGGAAGATTCGTAGGAGTCACCGTTTCCAAGGTATAGCCTTTAAAAAGATCGCGAGTATTGTTAATTTAACGTACGCTCTTCCCATCCACCTCAGAAGTCTAGTACCAAAAGTCTAGTCTAGTAGTACCATCCGGAAAATTCCAACTGGTTAAAATACCCGAAGTTTGAGCTTAACCGAGCGTGTAACAAATTGGCAGGTGAGAAACTACTCATGCTACCGACACGCTCCTGCATGCGACTAAAAAGACCAAAATGACCACATTTTTATTAGAAAAATTATGTTGTAAATTGATTCCGCGAACCAACCTCAACTTCCTATGTATAGCCTTCATCCTCTATTCATCCTCATTCCTTATATCTGTCCTAGGAAGTTTTTCGGTGTTAGTGGCGCTTCTGCCATTTCCCCTACCCAGCAAACCAATCTTTAAGATAACTTAACGAACGGAAATTCGTATATTTTTCCCGAATTCGCAATAGAATTCTGAACAAATTCGGAAAGAAAAATATATGAAGAGGTTGACACGACATCGTTAAAGAAATTCTTTTCGAAGTCGTTACGAAATTTAGTAATGATTTAGCAAAGCTTTTTACCCCTAATAAAAGCTTCACATTCATATAGGCCATTTACTTTATTAAATTTCGTAACGATTTCGAAAAGATTTCTTTAACGATGTCGTGTCAACCTCTTCATATATTTTTCTTTCCGAATTTGTTCAGAATTCTATTGCGAATTCGGGAAAAATATACGAATTTCCGTAACGAATTCGTTAAGTTATCGTAAAGTTTGGTTTGCTGGGTTAATTTGTGCAACTTGTCATTTTCATTAACTATATTACACTTTTAACACTATATTACACTTTTACAACAAACTAAATTACGAATTCTAAAATTTCACAATAATGCACTTGCGCACTTCACTTTGACACACGATGTAAGTTTAAGACAAGTGTTGCGATTTCTGGCCTACTTCGTAAAGAAAATTTGTTACCGGCTTCGTCGCGTGACATTGTTGCGAAGTTGTTTTCCGAATTCTTTTCGATTTAGTTTCGACTAATCGCCACATAAAAAGCTTTAGTTTTTGTTGTTGTATTGCTTCCGAAAATCTTTCGACTTGTAGGAATTCGGAAAGTTTGGTTTGCTGGGTTATTCATAACTCACTCCCTCACACTCCTTTGTAAATCATCCCTCCACGTTTGAATAAGTCTGTGGGGCCACCAACCCTTAACAGACCCTTTCCAATGCCCTTGACAAGGCGTTACGAGCTCGAGTGCATTATCCGCCACCGCTTCCAACATAAAGCTGGGCCATAGAGAAACAAGTCTCTTCTCGCTGCTTAGTCTACATGCGGTCCTCAATTTTCTGCTGTTAGCTGCCTACTGAGTATAGCACGACTGAGATAATCAACTTCGCCATCAGGAGGCGACGGATTAGTATGGCAGTCCTATTCGCCATGCCCTGTTAATGTGTAAAATTTAGCCTATGGTCGATCATCTCTCCCATGTATCTTAGGGCGAGCTATGAGTGAATGATCTGCTCCCATAACTTAATTCTCAGTTTTGTGCTCAGCAAGCGTCGGACCAGCGCTTTAATCTCGAAGATCGCTTTTTTTCGCACAATTCGATCCTATGAACTCTTCCCCGATGTGGTCCGCGAACTGTGAAGCGAACTGCTCCTTTTGAGAGCAACACATCATTATACATTGTGAGCCATAAGAGAGGGCCCAAGACAGATCCCTGCAGAACTCGTCTTCTTGTCCTACACACCGTCGCGTCGGCCCAATTCACAATAAAGTGCCCTACTTTCTTTCCTTTTGAAATGAAATACCAAAAGCGGTTGAGGGGGGGGGGGGGGTGGTTATCTGGCCTAACACGATCCGCCGGCACTGAATACTTCATCTTGCCGAAGTGGTGAGGCCTGAGTGTTATCATAGTGGTTTGGGAATCCAATCCCGCATTAAAATCTCAATACCGGAAACTTGCCGCGGGATTTGTGGAACTGCAAAAAACTCAAAGATTTTGTTCTAAGTAGTAATGTTCATGAATTTATGAAGTATTATATGAAATAAGAGAATGAAGAATAAGATACAATGACAAACTGTACCCAAATATATAAAGAGATAAGCAACGTCAACTACACCAAAATAAATAGACTACTATGGGCAGTACATGTAGAGCCAATGCCGGAAAATAGTGCAGTGAAGAAGATAAGGGAAACATAATCGGTGACAGGACAGCAGCACCAGCTAGAAAAAGATGCCTTGAAGCCAGTTAAACAAAGTATTCAGGCCGTAGTAGCATAAATTGTAATTTCGAAATTACTCTCCGTTACTCTGACTCAGTAGTTCGTTTGACATACAATACAATTAGCCGCTAGGATAATCCCCGTACGCATATGTATATGCACGTGGGGAGTCCCCTGGCGTCGGCGTAGGGTAACTTGACATTTACTGTGTTTCCCTGAACCGGGGTAGAGTATTCGTTGAGTTTACAGAAAGCTTTTCCCCTCAAGTTAACTCGATGCTGTTTCCATTACCGAGTTTCCATGGGAGTCGAGTTGAGTTGTGGTTGAATTAAAATGACACTTCAGGATGGCAAGCAGCGACAGCAACCAATGCAAAGGGGGAGAGTATAGGGAGAAAACTCGATACCGCCAGAACCACCAAGAAGTGCACTCATTGAGATTAAGACTCGCAGAGACTCGGATCAACGTTGGTTGACATTGAAGCAAAAATATCAGGGCTAGACCGAGAAATATCAAGAGAGCAAGACCAAGAATTTTGCTCCGAATTACAATTCCTTATTCACGCCAACAACCTTTAGAACACTCTACCATTCGAAATGCACCATTCTTAGTTTTTATACAATACATATATGGTTATGCTATTTAGTTTTTAATATATTAAATAGATAAGTAATACATATTCCTATTCTATTATGTATTTCCATAAAAAACCCAACCCATTACCCAAAACAATTGGTAAATTTAATTTTACATGAAAATTGTCAGATAATCACAAATATTTGAAAATATTTATAAAACTGCATGAGTAATAATTTTCCAACAGAACTGTTCACCCACAACATGACCTGCACCAGACGAAACATGATACCGTGAAGGTCAAAGCCGAATGCACTTCAAACAATTTGCATACTATGCAATTCTGGTGACAAATTTAATTCTTCAAAAAAACACTTATCAAGCAAGACTCGCTGCGGGCGCCTATACTAGGAACCGACAGGAGTCTCAAGTTGCATCGAGTAAACTATTCAACAGAGGAGGCCTATCAGCAAAAGCAACACAATTGCTCATCTAAGTGGCGCTGTTTTAAGGAAAAACTTCACCTCGAGTAACTCTGACTGTCAGCTACTCGGGTTGCAGAAAAAATAAATGGATTCTAGCGCCAGACATTGGGAAGATGGAATCTGTACAATTATCACAAGTTATTTCAATGACCTCCAAGAGATGGAAGAGGGGTTAGGCTGTGTGTCTAGCTAATGATTGAGAAAAAAGATCTATAATGGTCTTACTCGTTTTACCAGAGAGTGCAGCAGGAGAATGTCTGCTAGACCGCCTGTAAGACACATGCCTTAAACAGGAGTCAGATTCCTACTGACTCAAATACCCAACTCTTTTCACATTTGAGTCCAGGATTTCGATCTATTGGCATCAACCTAAGCTTAAAATGGTCTTGGAACGTGTGTTTAGTGGACAGATGGGTCAGCGACCTTTCGCCTCTTCTTTCTTTGTGAGAACGTTACCTTCGATGAAGATCGCTACCCAATTCACTGGTTACATAAGTTCCTGTAGGTGCGTCGAAATGTGAGCAATATACTACCGAGAAGTTCCTTCCTATCGGTTCCATGGGCGTCTAACACGGCCTAAAAACCACCTTCTTCTCATCTTGCGATCTTTGCTGGCAACCATATTGTCAGCATCCGTTTTTGATCTAGCCTTCTTCAAGACGAATTTTCTTTCCAGGGGGAAAACCCTGCCGTTCACCTATTCAAAAATCTTGGCCATAGTACTTAGGAAGCATATCGGTCTTTGGGCGGGTTTTCGCGGCTTCCATCTGGCTTACCTCTTGGACGACTGCATCATTTACTTTTACTGCATTGTTAACTTGTCCGTATTCTCGTCCTGTAGGAATAGGGTCTGCACGAAGCTTACGCTTGGCGACATCAATACCCTGTACCCCCCTCAAATGGATTTCTATCAGCTTCATAGCACTTGCACTTAAAGTGCTCCAGTTTACTGTTCCCGAAGGACATTTTAAGGTTTTCTTCTCACCTCCCCGTATTCTATAATTAGCTCCTCGAATTCTGTCTGTTACTGTTTTCCACAGCAGCGCCTTCATGCCTTAAGGCAAACCCTTCGACCCTCTTCAATTCAATTCGAGGGTCTTCGGCATGGACGTTCTTTTGGACGCTTCGGCATGGAGTCGTCACATAAACTTACTAGCTGACCCGTTTCCGTTTTACCGCCCAGAGTGGGACATCAGGACGGGAGAAAGCGGCTCCTCGCTCTACTGGACTCACGTACCGGGTAAAACGCAAGCATGAAATTATGAAGTTATGCCTGCCCAAGTAAATTCTAAATAGTTTCTCACCTGTATCCCCAGAAATACTGGCAGGTAGATAGAGACACCACGGAGTCAGTCTTCTACAACTGTTCAACTGTGCTCTACACAGACAAAGAGAGATTAACGTAAGTGTCCGTAAGGCAAAGTCCATCTGTGGATTCTGAAGTTATTGTAGGATATCTTATATAGTAGCATCCATCTACTAGCAATCGAGGTGTACAAGGTCACTAGGTCTACATTTTTGGTTGTCAAAAGAAGCGGTTTTAACTCCACCTAATATTCTGCCGACCACCTCGGTCTCCGAGCCCCGGAAAGAGATTCTTACGAAAGGTCATTTTACAGGCGTAGAAAGATATACAGGCTTTCTTTCCCCTTTCCTCGATGTTCGACTTTCAGTTGAGTTTTGGGTCCAGTATTAGACCCAGAAATTGCATTTCGGAGGATAAAGTGAGAGTACGTCCCTCAAACCTTGGGAGGTTAAAAGTGGGAACAGGATCAGCTAACTTTTTCCCAGATTGACCTGCCAGGCCACAGCCTGCTGTCCACCGGCCAATTTTATTTAGCATCCTTAAATGATTTCACTAACCTTTGTTGGAAATATTCCGGACACCATAATCACTGTCATCTGCGTTATGCTACTAATTCAGCTCCCTTTTGTCTAGTTTTTGTTGCATGCTATTCATCGTTACTAACCACACTAAAAGGAAGATGACACCTCCTTGTGGTATACCTCTGTTGGCGTATTTGAAAATCGTTTCGGTTTCCAAGTCCGCTCAGATTAATCTCGAGCTCCGTACAGATGCTAGCCATTGCCTGAGGCTTGCTTCCCCGTTTAGGGCCAAGAGAGCTTCTCGAATCGATTCAGTACGTAGGTTGTTAAAGACGCCTTCTATATCTAAGAAGGCTGCCAAAGTACATATATTCTTGGTAATACAGGGTCTTTTCGATAGTTCCCATTACCTCGTGTAGAGTTGCCTCGGTGGATCTACCTGTTTTTCTTTTCTGCCTTAGTAATATTATCCCGAATAAAAATAAAACTCACTCGCTCCTAGCCTGCAACAGGCACGCACGGCATCAAAACGCATGCACGGCTCCCGAAGCAGGCACGACAGCCTGAGTAAAAATAAGGCTCACCCACTTTTAGCATGAAACAGGCACGCATAGCATCAAAAGGCCTATTTGGCAAACAAAACAGACTCGGTATGACTGAGTAAAAATTCTACAAATGCAGCCCGCTACAGGCAAGTACAAATAAAACTCGCACGGTGTAATCCAAACGAAGCACGGTACACTCACACTTTTTTAGACTAAACGAAGCAAAATTGGGGCGTTAAAATATTTTATAGGACGAAGAAAACGAGCAATTATTTTGGCCATAAGCATTCTCAATAGACTGGTTCTAGATGGATTCCGTAGGTCAAGCAGCATTGGAAGTGGTTAGTACTTAGTTGGAGCACCATTTGGTAAAATGACACTCCTGGTCTATGCCGGAATATTTGTATATGTCCATGCCTGTAGCGGGAGCCTACATATCAGTGTAGCGGGCGCAATTGTTCGCTATGCGTGCTAGTTGCACGATCTATAAAACTTCCAAACTTTAAATGTGTCAAAAGAGCTCTCTTCCTTGACCAAGGATAAGTGCCTAGATGAGAGGGTCGAGCACAAGCGCGCATACTCGCTTATAGAACTCTGAATGGGTTTCAAATAGGCCTGTGTATAACGCATCTCGCTTTTTCTGTCAGAGGAAAGCACCGTTATGCACACACCCATTTAACACACATTCAGATTTTTATAAGCGAAAATACGCGTTTATGCTCTACTCTATCATCTACGCTGCGCAGTGAACTAACTCTAAAGGCCCCCATACACGGTCAAATTGGCTGTACAACCAGATTTTCATCAAACCTATAAGCGCAATGTATTTTGATCGGCCGACCGGCCCACAATCGATAGTTTTGGTTGTACAACCGCACTTCGCTGTACAACCAATTGGACCGTGTATGGGGGCCTTAAGAGGTACAGGATGACTGGTACACAACCCGGACACAAAAACAACGAGGATATCGAGAAGGCAGTTGAATTGGCCATACAAAGGAACCTTTTTCTACAGTGGTCCATCCCTGGTGTGTGGTTTCAATCAGACACCCTGCATTTGATAAAGTTTAAAACGTTGCTCTTACAGTATCAATTCAGCCCGCGTTTTCGATGTTTGATCAGGGTTCCTTTACCTACCCTACCTACACCATAGGAATTGTTTTACACATTTATAAATTAGTTTTAAGTGTACCTAAAATAAAAATATAAAAACAAAAATTTTAGTTCCGGTTCGGTTATCAAAGTCAAGCAGCACAATGCACAATCAGTGCTTGGATGGGGACCCACTCGATTACCGCATGCCATTGGCGAACTCTGTCTTCTATTCTCATTATGATACTTATTCAAACCATGCTATCTGATATTACATCTACGACATGACCATATAACATGAACGATTGGGAGTATTAAAGATGTTTGACGATGACACGTAAGACTAGGTATCTTATCTGCAACGTCGGCTATACTCTTCGTCGTAACAAATAATAGAAAAAAAAACAAGTTTCACATCAAATTGTTTACACATTATTTAGTTTCGAGCTCATCGATTACAAATTGTCAACATTCCTAAAGTTATAAAGTACACACGCTTTTAAGTTCTTTCTATAAATTCATAGCACCTTCAACTGTCGATTTCAATTCGAGGCGATCGATCAATTTATTTTCATATATATGTAAGAACAGAATCCTTTCAGCGCAAAACTAATTAATTTATATCTCACACAATTTTATATAAATGGCGTCAGCTGATTTAATATCTCCATAATAATGGAAAAGAGCAAGTCCAACTCGATTAATCTAACAAATCGCAGCAAAGGAGGCGGTCGCGGACGCTCCTCCACCACCTGAGGTTGCACATTTGCATGCATATGCCTATTAACTGAAAAGAGTCTAACTTGAGCAGAACAGCCTCAACAATCTATATATTGTCGTTGGTGGTGCTATTGCCATCATGTGCTGCCCGCTGTGGCATTAAACGGCTGCAGGAAACTTAGTGGGCAAATAAGATCAGTCTAGCATCTTGGCTAGACAAAGGCACAGTTCTTGATCGGCCGTTACAGCGCTAACATCTGATCTTGTTTTTCTTCTTGGGGATCTTCCTCTTGTTAGTTGTGTTCCGTGCGAAGAAGTCGTGTGCGCGCGCAGCTCAAACGTAAATCAGTCGAATTGATCTTTTTACCGCGATCGACTTGTTGAGTATCGATCGAACAGTGCGAGTGACTTAAGACAGAATCGAAAGAAATATTTTAAGTGGTTTTTGGTCGATTTCAAAATATTGTCGATGAGAAATTTTTAAAAATAAACAAAGAAACAAAACCATAAAGCGATATGCGCAGCCTCCTGTGGACCTTTGTCTTGTGCGGATTACTAGCTCAAGGTAAGAGCGGTTTTATGTGGTAGAGTGTGTAAAGTGCACGTGCGATCCTGGCAGCACGGATAATCTTCAAAGAGTGTGCGAAAGTGATTATTGCGCTATCGGAAACATAAACAAAACACTTCTGGGTCATCGTTTTTGGATAGATACTGGAGGCTATGATGTTGTTGGGGGTGTTCTTGTTGGATAAATGCGTTTTCACGATTCATTATATCTGCACTTCGTTTCGATAAAATTTTATGATCTGTGGTAATGGCTGGGATATCTCGGATACATAAACCTCGATAGATAATTAATTTTACAAAATTTGATGGCGTCTATTAATCTTGTTCGAGTCCAAATTTGGTCGTTGCTTCTCTACCTTTTATGCTAGACAATTTCCGTGACTAAAATTTTCAACTGCTACCTATCCAGTAGTTAAATATAGGTGAATTAGAGAAGATTATTTGATGTAAGGAATTTTTATTACATGACCAGATCATATGTACAAATAGATGACATCATAGTTCCATAGATCCACTATTTGGAAAATGATGACACCAAATACATCTTACAATCTTTTCTACGTTCTAAAACCGCATAAAATATTCCGTATGCATTCTCAAACACAAATTTTATTTTTTTGTGTGTTAATTTCGTATATAAGTTTTTTGACTTCGTTATCAATTAGATGATCGTTATCATCGATACTGAATGCATTTTTTAATAGAAATTCATCACAGGTTTATGATAAATGAGGTGTTAAGTATTATTAAGAATGATTTGTTCATTAGATTTGAATGGTGGTCTGCATTACACGGGAAACAATAGGTTCATTTTGTTTTTGAGATGGCCTTTGGTAGATCGTGACCTGGCGCTTGAAATGATGATATATGTTAAGAAGCGTTGTTTGTCATTCATAAGCGCAGTCTGGCTATTAAACAATGGGTGATGTTTAATTTTTCTGCGTTTCATTGAATAATTTTTGTATGAATGAGATTGTTTTTAATTAATGGGCAGGTGTCGATTGATTGTTATCTTTATTGTTTATAAGTTCCAAATCTGTTCCATCAGTTGCTGCTAAAAGGAAAAAAATATGGAAGTGTTTCTACCTTATGGGCATCTGAAATGATTGTACAAATCTCCTTTTAAGGACTAACTGAGACTTATTTTATGTTTTAACCTTTAAACAGAAATGTTCTTCAAATATCACAGCAGATTGGACGTTGCTTTTTTCACTATTTCGAGTGGTTTTACTCTTTTTTATCTTCTGTGCAAGCCATCATTATCCTGGAGCTAGTAAACTTAGAATTTCATGTACTGATGTTGTCGTTCTTCATGACTTCAAGCATATTTTTATTGACAGTTTCGACACTTTCTGCATTCAAATCCATATAAAGATTGTCTTAGTGGAAGTACCACAGTGCATTGTCTATTCCTCGGAGAAGTTCGTTTTGAAAATCTTGAATTATGTTTCTATGTCTTTAATTCCAAATTGGTTGTAGTATGTTATTGATACAAAAGTTGATAGATCGGAGTCGTACTCCCTTAACCAGTAGATCTTCGTATACTCCTTGATGACTTCTACTTGAGTTTTCTCCACGTGTTCTTATACTTGTACCTCGAGTAAAAACAATTAGCGAACAAATCCCTCCAGTACGATTGTGAAACGCTACCACTAAGGATACAAAAATCCAAAGGCATGAATATCTAAAAATTCTTCTGCTATAAATACATATACCTCCCCATACGCTTCCGCTATTACAGATATGAATTTATTCGATCATTCCAAACGCGAGTGTCATACTACTAAGCCGTCCCCCAACTAAGTACTAACCACATCCAATGCTGCTTGACCTACGTAATAGAATGAAAACTGGTCTATTGACACCCTTTATGACCACCAAGATAATTGTCCGTTTTCTTCGATCTATTCAATTTCTTAAAGCTCCAACTTTGCTCCCTTTAGTCTAGAAAAGTGTAAATGTTTCGTGCTTTGTTTAGACTATTGTGCGTATCTTTCATTGGGACATGCCTGTAGCGGATTGCATTTGGAAAAGTAGAATTTTCATTCAGGAGGGCCGCCCCTGTTTCTAGTGTCATTCAAGCGTTTTGACGATGTGCGTGACTGGTTTTGACTAAGAACGGGTGTGGATTATTTTTACGCGGGCAGCACGGCCAAGATATTTATGCAAAATGCAGTTTAAACTGGCTTGTGATATCTCCAATTCTTACGATCGTTTCGAAATTGACAAATTTCTGGAGTTGGAGTGTTCACATCACTAACTCGTACGAATTTATTGATTAAGTTCACAATACCTATGCGAGAAGGCGCTTGATAATAATCACAAGCAGTACGAGCTGTACGAACCATATGGGTGTACAGTAAAAAATAATAGAAAAAATTTACTTTCTAAGAATAAAATAATTCCCCGAGTAAAAATAAAAGATGGCCTTCTTCTTTCTTCTTATTCTTCTTCTTCTTTACGCTCCTTATTCCCTCATGGGACATAAGGCGAAAACAGTTGCCCTGCAGCGGACTCTGTTTTGGGCGACAGCTCTCAGCTCTGCGGATTCCAGTCAAGGGCCTGTTTGGCTTCGTTTTTGTGTCGCAAGGTGTGGCAACCCAATTTCATTTCCTTCGCCTGATTTGGTCGTCTATTCTTTCTTGGCCGGCACGGCGCCATAGTTCTTCGTTTGAAATTCTATCTTGCCAGCGGATTTTTAGGATACGACACAGGCATCTGTTGATGAAGACTTGTAGGCGCCCTGTGATGAATTCGGTGACTTTTCATGTTTCGCAACCGTACAAAGGAACTGCCTTAACGTTGGAGTTGAACAGCCGCAATTTGGTGTTAGTGGAGATCTCCGTTGATCTCCATATTGGGCACAGGCAAGCATATGCGCTCGTGCTTTTTTTTATTCTGGAACTGACGTCTTCTTTTGCTCCACCATTTTCGGTAATAATGCTACCGAGGTAGCAGAATTTATCTACCAGTTCCACGTCACGGTTATTTAGCGCTGTCCGTTCAAGGGTGTTTACATTTATCCACATTTCTTTGGTTTTATTCGGATTCAGCCTTAAGCCTGCAGAATTACTTTTTGTTGCCAAATTGTTTAGTCTGTTTTTGAGGTCCTGGCGTCTGTGGGCCAGTAAGCAGATATCATCCGCGTAGTCGAGATCCTTAAGCGGTCTAGCAATCCTCATTGTATGCCGCCTGTTCTACTAGGTAGAGCGCCGAGCGCCGACAAGGATGTCATTTATTACTATAAGAAATAGTAAAGGCGAAAGTAGGCATCCTTGTCGTACTCCTGAGCTCATCTCAAAGTTGTCGGATAATTTTCCATTATGGAGAACTCTGCATTATCATTATCAAGGGAAGGTACAGGTTTTCCATGCTTTTTCCAGGATTGGCTGTAGCGCATCTGCTAAGAGGGTTGAATCAGCTTTCGACACTTCTGGCGTGGTGCCATCTTTTCCAGCTGCTTTCCCATTGGTCATTGCATGAATTGCGGTTACAATTTCCGTCTTGGATGGGGCCCAGGTGGTGATTCTTATTAGCTGTGCATTGTGGCTGTTTTCCTGTCATTCCTGTGCAAGTGATTCAGGGCGGCGAAGAAGTAATCTCTTCATCTTTGGAGTTGCTCCTTGTCGCTGTACAGCAGCCTTCCATCCGCACTCTTAACGGCATGCTTTATAGTGGAGTGCTTTCCCGCTTTTTCTGCGAGCTCGTTTTTCTGCTGCCTTTTATCACGCCGGACACTTCTTTTTACCTCCCAGTGTAATTGGGAGTATTCCCATTCAAGTTTACGGATGCTCGTTTCCACTGCTGTCAATATAGCGCCCTTTGTCGTACTCCACAGTTCTTTAATATTTCTGTCGTCAGAAATGGTTTGTTGGTTTAATATTTATTGCCGGTTCCAGCAAATTCTCGCCTTTTAACGTCTTCAGTTGGAGCATAGCATTGGACTACAGTAGTATTTCTTAGTCTGGTACACAGGCGCACGGTAATAATCCGCTCAGAAACTGGTGACCAGCTAATGAGGTTGGACCTGGCTTCCTTTGTGAGTATTTCGCCAACGCCATTCCTACGGCTTTCAGTTTCGTTTTTCCCATAATATAAGAAGGACTCACCGTTTGGGCAGATATGTTCCCCCGCATTGGACCATCTGGTCTCACTGAATCCCATAACCTTACCTGTTCATCTTATTGAGGCAAATTACACGGCATAACATTTCTTCCATCAACACTTCCAATAATTCCAATAAACCGGTTTTATAGGAGGCAAGGGGTCGCGGGGAAGTTTGTTACTTGTGCATCCCAAAAAATTCTCGACTGCACAGAGCAACACACTAACACAATCATAATTTCATTCTCGGGGCCTACGAAAATGACTTAGCTTAACTGACAGTTTGTACACAGCTACATAGACAATAGAATTGTTACACGAAAAAATGCAAAACAGTCAGTTTATCGTGTAATTCGTATAACACGCACAAACCGGTTTGTTACAGCAGAACGTGTTATGCCGTGTAACTCGCCTCATTGAGTCCCTCAGCGAGTAGTGTTCTCACATTCCATGATCCGATTGGTGTTATCCGTCCGGTTCCGAGGCATTGTTTGCCGATTCTTAGAAATGGTGTTTTTTCTGGGAGCGGGCTGCTAACCCTTAGCCCAACCGAAGTAAAACTCTGTTTTGTTACGCAGAGAGCACGCCATTTGTCTCCCTTTAGCTCCTTCCAAAGAAGTACCCCGGGGTACTAGGAGGTGGGATTACGACTTGTTAACAGGTCTGCTAGGTGTTTGTCTGCAGAGAATCTTCTCGGGTTTTAACAGAAGTGACAAATCGGGTGTCACCACCTTCCGAGGTCTTTGTTAGCTGTTCGCCGTCCATTGTTTCCATTTTGACGCGCCTTTAATAATTGATATTGCAGCTGATCGCAATTTCGCAGCATTTAAACTTTCACAGTTCCACCACAACGGCGGTAGAATTCTTGTGATAAATGTAGTTTTCACTGAGAATCTGAAACAGCAACAGTCGCAAGATTCGTCCCAAGATTAATCTTATCATTCCTGCTTGTGACTTGCGACCCATCACAACTAAGAATTGGCTTATTAGTGTATCGTGTAGTGTGCATTAGCAATCTATGGGAGCCAACTAGGTATCGTCTCCCGATCGGTTTTGGCGTTCAAATCTTCCAGGATGATTTTTACTCCCCCTCCGCTCCCTTTCATGTATTTTCAACGTCTGAAACTCTTCTGAGGTTTTAACTCTTAAATATTTCTCTAGCTTGAATGGTGCACAGTAAAAACGAAAAGTTTCACTGGCCACAATCACATGGCGTCACAACTGTAATATATGGCATAATCAGATTATTGCATGACACCATTCCCTATCTAAAGTATTGGTTGCCCGTAATTTTAGCAGTATACTTAAATAGGATAAAAGGCGTACTTACTAGTTAGCGTACTTTATAGGTCCCGATCCATCACCGATGTCAAGCAGCCTTCAGCCACGGCTAGTACACGGTTCTGATCGTACTTCCATCAGTTTGGAGTAGATACTGCAAACCCTTATCTTCTTAAACACTCCTTGTAATTCCTTTATCCAACTGATGGCTAACCACGTTAAGTAAACCTTAATATATTTACATTTTAAATATTTGCAACATTATTGAAACTTCCTTTTTGCATCCTTATGACAAAAATATATGAAATAAAACAATGAAAGGAGCCATATAAGATTCAAAATAAATGCAATAAAAAAAAAACAAAAATTTTCTTAATTTGTTTTTTTTGGCGATAATCTCTACTAATTGAAAAGATTAAAAATCACCCGACTACTTTGTCGGCAGCAGATTAATTACAAAAAACTCATCCCATATGACCCAAAACAAATTTATCGTGATGTCTTACCACTCATCCCTGACAATGCCATATTAAGGATTATGACGCATTCGACTAACAAAAGAATTTAAATTTTCAAGGGTAAATTATTGTAGGCAGCAATACCTTAAGACAACACAATCGGAGGTATGGAAACAAGTGTAACTAGTCATCTGCAAGTGAATTTTGAAGAGTCCTTTTATAGTTCTAGAGACAAGATCGGTAAATAGAAATTCTTTCATTTTGTTTAGGAATTTTCTCAATTTTTATGGTTAGGTCACGATTTTTTTTTGTGTTTTAGGGAATTTTATGGTTGACCCTCGATCGATAGGCACCAATTCTATAATATTTTGGCGCTTTCTTGAATACATAAAGAATGTCCCAAATGTCCCAAAAAAATTTGCACATATTTTAACACTAAAATTTTACTTTCTTTTATGCTTTATTATTTTGAAATAAGAGATAAAATTAGACAAACAAAGAATTTTAGACCTTCAAGTGTGCTTCTGGTAGCTCGAAATAATATTTTGAAGTCTACCCGAACGTTTACTCATTGTTTGGGACAGACTCTGAGCATATTGCAGGGTGCGAGTACATGAAAATCGTAAATGCTTTAAAAGACCCAGGAGAAACTAGGTCGCATGTTTCATAATAAAATTCTAAAAATCTTTTAGCAAAGCACAAAGATTACATTAACCACTTGTAAATCACTTCGATGGCTACACCAAAAGGCATATTGCTTAGTGGATAACGACCTACTTCTTCGGCATAACTAGCAAATAATGAAGCCATAAAATATGAAGATATCCAAACAATTAGGAATGCTATATACGCGCGAAATTGACACCAAGACCTCATATTTTTCAGAATTACACTGTCCAGTGGCAGTTTGGGACCCAGTCCCAAAATCGAATGATTGGAAGATAAATTCCGTGCTATTATGGCATGCGCATATATGTATAAGCGCCACTCGCGCGAATTACGTTAACCGCCCGTCTTATGACCAAAAAAATAATAATATTTAAAAGTCCGAACAATAATTATTTATTTAAGAAATAACAAAATCTATTATCAAACAATTTAAGAATCAAAATTAGAATTTAAAAAATCAAACAACAAGATAGCAACGAATATCGATCTTAACAGTACAGAACCAAAACTAAGAGTGATCGATATTCATGATTTAAAATATTATAAAGGTTAAAATGAACTCTACTTAACCTGATACAAAAATGTGCAATCTAAAACCTAAATGAGTGCATGTTAACATTATTCCAAGAATTTATTAAGAAATTAATAAAAATGATTATCTAGCGTCTGGTTATTGATTTAAATTCTTACAACTAAATTGCTGAATCGCGGCATGTGCCGGAAGGTGGATTTATGGTTTACAGGTAATAATGGAATTCTATACGGGGCATGTAACTCCTCCCTCCTTACTGTTGAGTATCGGCCATATGAACCTTGGTTCGTTGGACGATACGAAACCATGCGTGGTTGGTGACTGACTGGGTTGAAAGAATCCTCGATGTCCTTTGTACAATATGACTATTATGATTATTATTAGCAATAGTGTAAATCCTGTGGTTGCAGAGTAGAAACTAATGGAGTCGACGTAAGATGGTAGAAAGTCCAAAGGGTTGCTTTCTGCGAACTGGTAGGTATCAAGTCTTCTCAGGGTTGCGATGCTGGAATCTGTGGCGTTGATCTCCTTGAAGATGGTTGGATGTATGGTTATTTCATCCCAATGTCTCCTGGCAGTTGAGCTGTATATGATGCCGTTGATGTTAATCTCACAGTTGATGAAGTGGATAAGCATGGAGCCCTGCACGTTCTGTTGTTCGGTGCCACATGTTGTGTAAATGATCGTCTTCGGGATGTTAATTAGTATGACGTAGTTTGGTTCTGGCTGAAAGATCTCTATAGTTTTTTCTCGGTTCTGTAATATACAACTTGCTGCCTGATTATTTATTAAATTAGCAATGCAAGAGTTTATTGGTGACTCTTGGTATTCGGTCCTTTTGCAAATATATATATATCTTCAATTTTCGGACATTTCTGGTCAAAATTTTGAATACTGTTAGGACTGAGGATTAGGTATGGTTTGGAAGGTATGATTTTTGTTTGGTTAATAGGTAGGGAAATTATGTGATAATATGAATATTCTTCCTCTGAGAATATCGGTATTTGTACGTTAAATATTAGATTAGTGTCATTGTAATAGGCTTGAAGTTCTAATAATTCGTAAATGTGGTCATTAGAAATTATAGTGAAATTTTGTTTGGTAAAAATTGTGTGTATTTCTGAGAGTTCTGTAGGGTTTAGTATTTGTTTTGAGATTATGTTTAATTTAGCTAGTATTATTGCTTCTGATAAGCTAGTTAAATGATTATTGAGTAACTCTAAATTGTAGTTGATCTGATTCATGTATTGCAAATTTTGTAATTTAAAATTTTCCTTTTTTATTTTATTTTGAGTTTGCTTGAAATGATTTGTCATGATATCTTGTTGGAAATTTATGTGTTCAGTTATATTGTTAAAACGTTCGATCATTTTATTATTTATCAGGATTTGTCTATTTACTTCTTTTTGCGTAAATTCTTGATTTTTCATTAATTTTTCTATATCATTATTTAATTTGGTTGCATCATCTGCATCCATATTTCCTGTAATAGTTTTTATTACTGTACCTAACCCGTTGATAAGACCCCTTCTAGTTCTTCTTGTCGGCATAAGGCTATAAAATTTATGTTTTAAATCTATTAATTTTAGTTTAGTTATATTTAGAGATCCTAGTAATTCGTCTGTCTCGTCTAATTTTCCTAATGTGTTCAGTGAATTGTCGATATTGTCAATTGTCTGTTCATACTGTTCAAGTCGGACTATGTGTAGTAGGTTGTTGTATCGATGTATCGTTCGAGCAGTGCCCAGTTTCATTGGAAGAATTCCCCTGCTGTTGGTTAAGTCCTGAATCTCCATTTTGTGAGCTTGCATTAGATGGATTATCCTGCAATTTACGTTTTCTTTTTATTTTAGATTTGTGAAATTTCTTATTTTTGCTAGTTGTCAAAGTTACATCCCTATCTTCCTTTACTCTATATTTGGTAAACCTAGGCGTCAACTTGTTCCTTCTATTTTCCTTTTTGAATATTCTAGTCCCTATTGCGTACTTTTCGGGTTCTACTCTATTTTTATTAATCTTATCAATATTATGCTTGGTTTTTTCTTCTAATTTTTGCTTTACTATGGGGTATAATTGAGATTGAAATTCATTTAATTTTTCTAGATATTCATGGGTTGTTTTATGTTGTGTTTCATTATTAAATCTATAAGTCCTACCGTAGAATACTTCGTAGGGTGTTAGCTGTGTTGCTGAATGAACAGCATTGTTATAAGTTATTAGGGTTTCATTCAGAATGTCCTCGTGATCTTTTTCTTTATGGAGGTTGTAGATAATTCTGTAAATTTCTGTTAAACTTGAATGTAATCTTTCCACTGGGGAATTACTACTACTTTGTTGAAAGGATGTGACATGGTGATTAATTTCGTATTGTTTACAAAAGTCTTCGAATATTAAGGAAGTGAACTCTGAACCGGGATCTGAGATTAACTTCTTGGGTATCCCGTGTGTGCTCATAAAAGATTTCAGGGATTTGATTATATTCAGACTATTCCTAGCGGTCAGTGTGAAAGCTGCTGCAAATTTCGAGAATTTATCTATAACTGTTAGTATCTGTTTATTATTTATTGTGTATATGTCGGTATGAAGAATGTCTAATGGTTTCTCTGGGGTTTCAGGGATGGTATGTCTAATTTTAAGTGGAGACCTGTCATATTTTAGTGTTTGGCACACGTCGCAGTTGTTAATAATTTTAATTATTTTATTTTTCATAAATGGAAAGTAAAATGATCTTTTTAGATGCGAAAGGGTCTCATTTATTCCGCGGTGGTTATTATTTCGATGGTAGTCGCGGATGGTTCGGTCTTGTTGGTCACCGTCGGTTATATCCTTTAGTACGTCTATGCAACGAATTATTCTAAAGGTCCTTGAGTGAGAGAAATATTTAGAATACACAGTTTGGATTATTCGAAAAGTATTATCATCAGTATGAATGGCGTTAAGTTTATTAGGTGTTAGAAATCTTTTACATATTCCTACCAGGGTTTCTTCTGAATTATTTGGTATCCTAACTATCCTTCTCTGTTTATTTTTGAAGGGTACTTCGAGTGTAAACTCTGGTTTCCTATCAGACATTTCGATAATTAATTGGAGGGAAAATTCGTTCAATGGTCTTTCAGATATATAAATTCCATCGTTTACATTCTCTACTGCTGAATGTATGGTAGCTCCCGTTGTGCTGGCTGCACTTGCCTGTTCTCCTACATTAGCTTCTACAATCTGTGGTTGTTCATCTTGGGTCTTGATTCTGCTTAAGGCGTCGGCGTTGCTATTTTGTGTACCTTTTTTGTAAACTATTTCATACTCGTACTCTTCGAGCTTCAACCTCCAGCGGACAAGTCTAGAATTAGGATCCTTGAGGTTCATGATCCAAACCAAAGGTCGATGGTCCGTGACAATCTTAAACTTTCGACCAAACAGGTAAGGCCTGAAGTATTTTGTTGCCCATACGATGGCCAACAATTCCTTCTCGATTGTCGAATAATTAGTCTCGGATTCTGTCAGAGTCCTACTTGCGTAACATATTGGCTTGTCACTGCCAACTGGTCCTTGTGACAATATAGCGCCAATTGCGTAGTTGCTCGCGTCTGTAGTGAGTATAAAAGGCTTAGAGAAATCGGGGTATTGCAGTATAGGGTCGTTAATCAGAAGGTCTTTACAGGCTTCGAAGGTTTTCACATAACGCTCATCCAGTGTGATTTTCCTTCCTTTCTTTAAACATTCAGTTAAGGGCTTTGTGAGTTTAGCAAAATCCTTAATGAATTTCCTGTAATAGCCTAATAATCCAAGGAATGATTTTATCTCTTTGCTAGTTTTTGGCAATGGAAAATTCTGTATGGCTTTAGTTTTGTTGGGGTTAGGCTTTATGCCGTCTGTGGTCACTACATGACCCAGGAATTCAATCTCTTTTCGCAAGAATTCGGATTTATCTAACTGTATCTTTAAATTAGCATCCTTGAGTCTTTGGAAAACTTTTCGTAGATTATCAACATGTTCCGAAAGAGAAGTTGAGTAGATTATAATGTCGTCGAGGTATACAAGACATATGGAACCTTGTAATTCTTTCAAGACATTATCCATTACCCTCTGAAAAGTAGTTGGGGCGTTTTTAAGGCCGAAGGGCATGCGAACGTATTCGTAGTGCCCTCCTTCCACTGTGAACGCTGTCTTTGGAATGTCGTTTGGGTCCATCTCTATTTGATGAAATCCACTCTTCAAATCCAACGTGGAAAAGTACATACACTTACCTAATTTATCTAAAATTTCTGTTATATTAGGCGAGGGATATCGATCGTTGATCGTTTTTTCATTTAGCTTACGGTAGTCTATGACTAACCGCCATTTCTGCTTCCCACTAGCGTCCAGTTTCTTAGGAACAATCCAAACTGGAGAGCTCCATGGTGAGTAACTAGGTCTTATGATATTCTGGTCCAGCATTTCAGTGATTTGCTTCCTCACTTCTTCTCTATGAATGTGTGGATAACGATAAGATTTAGTATATACAGGGATATCGTCCGTTGTGGTTATTTGGTGTTTTACTTGGTTCGTGAAACTCAGATCTTGCCCTTCCCTATGGAATATCTCTTCGTATTCTTTACATACCTTAACTAGAGCTTTAGTTTCCTCTTGGTTTAGGTGGTTAATTCTGAGTAAGTTTTTAATGTCTTCCTCATAACCATTATGTTCGTAGTTTACGTTGAAATTATTTACTTCCAGAATTCTTTCTGAGGAGAAAGATTCAACTTTGATTGGTTGTTCTAGAAATAACATTTCCTCGTGTTCAGACTGGTTTATCACTTCTACGAAGCTATGCCAATCTTTTGCGTAATAAATACCTTCAGGGATGTATAGTGAAGGGTTTATTTCTGTATGACTAATATAAATATCACCCTCTTGTTTGTCTACAGGTATTTTAACTATATATTTCGAATTAGCAGGAATTAGGATTTTTTCTGACATGAAGTTGGGTTTAAATTCCAATGGAATTTTAATCATGTCATTGGTCAGAACATCATTAATTAAATCAACTTTCACGCCTAAGTTTTTTAAGAAATCTAATCCTAGAAGCCCATCAAAATAACCGTGGAAGCGAAAGACAAGGAATCTACTAGTTCCAGGTTGTTTAAACTCTATAAAATTATTCAAAAATATTTCTTTATTTATAGTATGGTTATTCAAGACTGTATTTATAATTACTGGTTTGATTAATCTCGTGTCTTCGGGGTGTACAAATTCCGGGTTTATAAAGGAAGCTGACGAACCTGTATCAACCAAGAATTTGAGGGGGCGTCCAAATGGTGAAGAAACATTAATATAAGGTAAAATTGATCCGTGAATGTTAATATCTATGTAGCCGATTGGTGGTTCGAGGCTCTGTTTGAAAAATCCTCATCCAACTCGACTACTTGAATGTTGCGTCTTTGATCACTTCTATCATAATAATATTCATCTAAATTTGAGTGGTAGTCACCAGGGGCGTTTGACTCTTGAGAACCTTCCGTTATATGGAATAATTCTTTACTGGTAAAATTTGGTCTGTTATTAGAACGGAAGAAATTAGATTGTGGTTTTCTTTGCGACTGGTATGTATTAGATCTCATGTTGCCCGATGATGTGTCCATTGGTTCTGGTTTTAATTCTGGTTGTTTATACGGTTGATTTGTTATCTGTCGGAAAGAAGTTGAAGGCTGGGGTCCTAGTGAAGGTCTATTGAAGGTGGGTTGCTGGTTGTATGTCTGGCGAGGGAAATTATATGGAACAAAACGAGGTAAAGCGCCGCCTTGGTTGAATCTAAGATTTTGTGTAAAGTTCGTGTTCCAGGGTTTGTGAGGAAATCTCGGTTTATTCTGTGTGTGTTGTATTTTACTTCCGGACGAATTGGAGCTTTCCGATTTACCATAGAATATGTTTTGTTCTTTAATGCAGTAAGCAAAAGCTTCTGCTAAAGTAAGAGGTTTCATGGCCCTAATGGTCGAACCTAATGGTTCTCTAAGTCCCGATAAGAATGAATTTAAACACATTTCTGTAAATAAGATTTTCTTTGAATTTATAACATTTGGGTCTTTTTCGTGGATGGACACGTGGTTTGTCATACTCGCGAGTAATTCGATTATTTCGCTATAAAATTTTTCTATCGTTTGGCTACCCTGTTTCGTTTTATGAAGGTCCCTAATCAACGACGTCTCGTTTCTTTTATCAGAGTAATGCAGGATTAGATTTTGTTTAATCTGATCCCATTCTAGAGGAGTCCCATACATATTGAGGACTTCATTAGCTGGCCCAACTATTTTGTTTCGAATTGCTCGTAATAATAATTGACCATAACCGGTGCCGCTAGTTACTGCGATCAACTCAAGAATTTCTTCGACGTTACCTAAAAATTCGAAAAGTAAACGCGGATTTCCATCGTATTGCGGGAGATCTTTAATCGCGTCGGGTATTCTTAATGAATTGAATACGTCCATTGAAGTCATAGTCCTTGTGATAGGAACCGTTGGTGGAATTACATTATTTATTGGGTTGTTATCAACCATGGTGTTTGAAGAATTATCTGAATACGAGAGGTCAAAACGAGAATTAGGTACGAAGTCAAAAGGGGTATTATCACTGGCACTAGGTACGTTTTCACAAATATGTTCTAATGATCGGTTTTCAAAATTACTTCGCAAAACTCTGTTATTAAAATTATCACTGTAACTTTCACTAATTTCTTCACTTATACTTTCGTTTATATTTTCTAATGATCTAAACAAGCCTAGTCTACTTCTTAATCTAGTAATAATAGGATATGGATTTGGGGAAAGATTTTTATTTTTCTTTGGGGGGATTGACATAGAAAAATTTTTTCTTGATTGTAAATAAGGAAGTATTCAAAATTCGACTTACTTGAAGATTATTATTATTAGCTGGTAGCGGGGGTAACTCATCCTTGATTGGCAATAAAGAGCTGGAGCTCAACGATCTCTGCACTGGTTCCTCCGGTAAGCCGCCGTTGACCAATGTTGTGCTTCAGTCCTTGTTCTCTTTCGCTAGTGCTTCCAGGAAGTTGTAGAATGGATCTCCGATAAGCCGTCGGACTTGTACAATTTTCACTGTTGGCACTACACTACCGATAAACCGTCGGTATTAGAAAAACAAAACTCGATAAACCGTCGAGGTTGTATTCTTAATTTGCGAAAAGACGAGGACTGGACCGTTTGCCAATCCTACCGACTGCGCCAATTACGTTAACCGCCCGTCTTATGACCAAAAAAATAATAATATTTAAAAGTCCGAACAATAATTATTTATTTAAGAAATAACAAAATCTATTATCAAACAATTTAAGAATCAAAATTAGAATTTAAAAAATCAAACAACAAGATAGCAACGAATATCGATCTTAACAGTACAGAACCAAAACTAAGAGTGATCGATATTCATGATTTAAAATATTATAAAGGTTAAAATGAACTCTACTTAACCTGATACAAAAATGTGCAATCTAAAACCTAAATGAGTGCATGTTAACATTATTCCAAGAATTTATTAAGAAATTAATAAAAATGATTATCTAGCGTCTGGTTATTGATTTAAATTCTTACAACTAAATTGCTGAATCGCGGCATGTGCCGGAAGGTGGATTTATGGTTTACAGGTAATAATGGAATTCTATACGGGGCATGTAACTCGCGCAGCTTCCATACAGAAATTAAACCCGAAATATTAATCAAATCGAAGGAAAAAGAATTCGTGCCTTTCAGTCAATCAATATTATTATGTCGCATTTTTGCAATGCCATAAAAATCGAGAATTTTTCTGTGACTTGATCCATTGTAGAAAAACGAAATTTATGAATCTGTTGATTGCCACGCATTTGTCTTGCTTCAAGTAGAGATTTACGACATCTTGAGTGAAACAATAACGAGTATTGACTCAAAACTTGATGAATAATAAACGACTATGTCCACCTTCATTGAGCCGCGCGGATAATGCATTCTGTATCAAGAATTAAGAAAAAATTAAACAAGATTTTTGGTGGCGTTTTGAACTCTTTTATAGCTGCATGTTTCCTAATCGTGGGTGATAAATTATGTCACCAGTCTTAACGATGTTGTTGTTGTAAATGCTTCTTACAATATGAAGAAGAAAAATTAAAATCCGTGAACTTTTGGAATTATTTGGAAATTATTGGGCGTGCCTCGTACCGGGATTGCGTAATTTCGGTTTTTTTTTTATAAATTATTCAAAAACAAAAATTTTGTGTTGATCTTAAAATGATCGATGATACATAAAATATGAAAATTTTTATGGTTATGCACTGAGAACGTCACGACTTAAAGAAAATGTGACTTAAAAATGGGGGAATTATGGTCGGTGCAGGTGCACAGTGATTTCTGTGTTTTTATGTTCAATAAAAGGGAAGTTACAGGTTTTTTAATTAATATATCGAAGAGATTTTATTTGCAATCTTGAGTACGAGAATCGTTTAAGTCTGTGGCGATCGTTATAAAAACGACACTTTATATGTGAAACATTAATAAATGAATGTGTCACGTTCGAGGAGAATACTAGTGTACTTTGACCATATGGTGTAAAAAAAGTGATGGTAGTTGGAGGATATGTGGATATTATAAACCTTTGAACCAGCGAACATTCCAAAAACAGCGGTATCAATGCCATTCGGACTATTTGAGTTTGAGGTACCGAAGTTCCGCTTATGTCGGGTCTTCACCTAGCGAGTCTGGTACTGCTAGCTGCTATTGAGGACTTTGTGAAACGTAAGGCCCTTCCCCTTCAGCCCCTTCCAGACTCTTATTAACTTATCCTGCCCTATATTCCTTCCTTCGAACCAGGCTTACTTTCCGAGGAGGTACTTTTTCATTCAAATGAACTAGATGTCATGATAACTGGAAGCTATCGATCTTTATTTATTTATAACACTCATGTCGCGATAGCGCTCTTAGATCAAACCATAGAAGAGTTTCATGGAATGGATGATACTATAGGAAAAGGATGTCCAGCAGGGCCGGCGCTTGGATTTTTTGCGCCCGGTGCACTATGCGCCCCATAAGCTGTTCATTTCTGAACGCAGTAAAGGACAATGGAAAAAGACACGAACACTCGCTAAATGGGTGAACAAATTTTCATAGTTTGCGCAATATTTAAGATTGCATCATAATAATGCGTATAACATTAAAAAAGAATCACATAGATAGGAAGTTTCACATGGGTCAATATCTACCTACCAAAATTCTGCTGAAAACGTCGGCGCAGACTACGAATTTTTGAATCAACTTTTTGACAGATGTGTGGTTGTTGTCTGTTGTCTTTCTTTTGCTTAATATTAAATGCAACAACAACAAACTAAAGCATTCTAACGTATAGTTTGTTTGAAAAGTTATCTCTCGTGAAAACCCATGCAATTCTTTATCGAATTTCAAAAGGGCATTGACCATTACAGCCAAGTTTTCTTGGTTGGCCCATGTGAAACTGGCCATATTAATTTGTTAGACAGTAATACCCCGGCTTCACCGGCCGAACTGCGCAAGTTCAAGCAAATTAGTGTACTGAACTTCAATTTTTGCCAGAGTTCCCATACATTTTCACAATATTGAACTGAGGAAAAATAAGCAATGAATCCGCCCAACATAACATGAAATTGAAATTGAACGTCAAAAGAGAGTACCTAATCAACTGGAATAATGGAATATCATTCCAGTGAGCTTTTGCATTTCAAACTTTTGGCGAAAAAGCAACAACAATTTCAAGCATGAACTGTTGTACATGCCTGTCTGTGAAGCCACTTATGCGGATTAAATTGAACTATATTGAACTGAAGCCGGTGAAGCTCGCCGGGTATAAAGGAACAAACAAAAAAGAGCAATTAAAAAGGAGTTGTCGCCACAAGGTGTTTTGTTCTCCTCATTTCGTTCATTTACCTTTTTAACAATTCTTTAAACAGAATTTAAATGTGCAGCAACAGCGCCCTCAAGTTGATATCAATCACGGCAAACAGCAATAATAATACAGTGCCATTGAAACAATTCTTTCTCCTTTGCCTGAGTGGCTATGGTGCTTTTTACAGAGATTTTTCTTTCACTTGGAAGATTTTTTCCCAAATTTCTCGAATCTCGAAGCTGAAATTTCTAGAAACTCCCTGAACGAGGAGAAGTGAAATTTTTCCCCGTTTTTTTTTTGCATGAGAAAGTAAAGGACAAAAATTGGGTCAATTTGTGTAATTTTTTGTACCCACCCGTAAGAATACCTTTCAATTTTTTTTTTTTTTTTTTCAAAGTTTAAAATTATTTTAAATCTTAATTTCTGAAATTGCGCCCCCGAGAAATTGCGCCCGGTGCAAGTGCACCATTCGCACCTATGAAAGCGCCGCCTCTGTGTCCACGGGGAGAAACTAGACCTTTGCCTTTATAATATGCCTTGTTTTGGATAAGCTAGACGATCTGATCAACTTGGTACCATTCCATATGGAAGTAGGATATCCGCGCTAAACGCTATACTTTGACTAAGAACAATGGAGAACAGAGCGGTAGTGTGCAGTGGGAATATTTTATAATTGTAAGAGTATTATTTAAGAAATTTCAGTGCTATTGGATTGAAGGATAGTGAAGATCTCAAAGTTTAGGCCCCATATGTGAACATACGAGTAAGGTTGTCCTGGACTCAAATTATACTCCGACGGCTTCATGACAGAAGCAGCTACAGGTGCCGAAATCTGGACTGTGAAAGACCCAGATACAGGCCATTTTTTATGTGAGCTACTTGAGCTCAAAGGTAAGCCTATATAGAGTCTAATATCGAACAGTAAGCTCTACTCGGAAAAATATACCGAGAAGAATAAAAAAATGTCCAATGCTAACAAACGGTTTCATTCCACTCGATCCCATCTAATACTAAAGCGACCGAAACGTTAACTCCGACGATCGAACAGAAGATCACTTCTTAAAATATTGTGCTTTTAGGCGATAACAAGAGAAACAGAAGGAAGTTACTGTAAGTAGTATAGCTATGATGGTACTGGACCAGTGATGCAATCGAATGTTGACTCGGATGTGCATGTGGTCTTGGTTGTGAGTGAGCGCCGCCTGTGTGATATTAGTTGAACTTCACTATACCTTGGATGAGTTTGGGAGTTTAATTTAACTTTGGCTGGTTTGTTCCTTGGGTGAGCTTTCACGCCGAGTGAGCATTCGCACTGGTGATCGAACCTGTCCTCTGGTCTGATCCATTTAGTCTACCTGGTCTAACTGTTGTGTGCGTGAAGGCCCAGCGCAGCACCACATATTCAGACCATCGCTTGCTAAATTTATTTTGAGCCAGTGAAAAACAAATTTATTGACCAAATAGACCAGATGAACCAGACCTCCTCCTTCTCTTCTTCCTCTATAGTGGTCTGTCTGGCCTGTCTGGGCTATTCTGATTAATCCTAACCGGAGGACTGATAGTCAAGTTTTCAAAAATAATAATAAGAATTATATTTCATTTGGGCGGGACCCGGTAGGGGTTTAAACTCTCCCGACGGTAAGGCTCATCCAAGACACAGCGAACTTTAACCAAATTACTCACCGTTCAACTAAGACACAGCGAAGTTCCTAAAAGCTCAAACTGCAGGCTTCACCCACACTGGTGTAATACCCTCATAACTATTCTACACCTACTAAAAAGAAAAAAATACAAGAAACAAGGAATATTATAGGCGAGTGGAAGGACTGAATTCGAACCATAGACCTTGGACATCGCAGTCTTTAACTCTAGGCTACCGATGCAATACTGTCTTTCAAGCAGAGGTGTAAGCTTTACTGGCACGATCCTCCGAGAACATAAGAAGGGTATGTGCTAAGAAGTAGATTTTGAATCTTTCTAAGAATCATACGATGATCAGAGAATAAAATCGCATGGAACCATGTCCAAATTAGTTTCAAAAGCGCATTTGGTGAACTGAATGTTTGAAGAATTTAAAGGCCAATGAGGCTTCCAACGCAACGAAAAGGCAGACAGCCTGACCAAACAAGACTTTGGTACTATGTTAATCGGTCCAGAACCGATACTCTGATTAAATATACCGAGCGCTTGAGGCCCACACCTAGTATAATCAACTCCAGTCTGTGCAGTCTCATAACGCAGCCTAAAAACTGTTTGGGCCCAGTAGAAAAAATATCCGGACACTAATTTCATGGATTTTTGGATACTGTGTCTATGCGAGTTAAGATGAGTAGAAGACCACACTTGTATTATTTGCCTCAAAAGGCTTTGACGCGAGTAGACTGTGTCGGAGAGCTGTTCTACTGGCGCTACGTACACCTGTCGTTACCAGCCATCATATCTGAAGTTGATACCCAGTTAGCTCACTAATAGAATCTGCCCTTGCCCGCGTCAAGCTTCCCACGGCCGGCGGTGAGGTGAAGATCTCAGGAAATCGACCGTTGCTAGATAAAATTGAAGCTGTTAAGAACTTCAATAACCCAACAATGCTATGCGATTTCTTGCCGTGATTAATTTCTACAGGTGGCGTATACCTACCAAACCCGGTGGACAATAAAGCTATATTTCAAGAACTGATTCCAGAAAACAACAAGAATGATTGTAATATCCCCCTACACAAGACTAGCCTGCTCGGCTAGTTCAACCGCCATCCTTCAAAATAAGCTTGCTAATAGGTATTGCAAGAAGACCTAAATGATATGACAGTTGGTTGATGAGATTCAACTCGTTTCAGGAGGCATAACACTCCAGCGAGTTGTTCTCGATGCCCCGATGTCAGAGTCGCGAAAGGTGGGTTTGGGAGTAGGTGAAATAAAAATACCGCAGCTAGGTTGTGACAGTTCTTTCCTTCACTTCTCTCTCTATCTTCCGACTAGAGCTGCTGTTCGACATTTCAAAAAATAAAAAATACATGGTCGACAGTACAAAGGGGCCTTCCCTAAGTCTCTAGTGTGTCACATAAAAAAAAAAAAGACTGGTAGTAAAGGGTAATTCCTAAGCTTGGTTTTGCCACATTAAAAAAAAGTTTGTCAGTTGGTGTCGTTCTATACCATATCAGTATCCTACACCAGTAAAGTTTGACAGGGAATTGCTAGCAATATAGAACTATTTTGAGATTCAACTAGAACTAGAGAGTTGCTCCTTTGGTCTATTAGACCGGTCCGGTCTTGAGTTAATGTGCGAATTCGGCAGTTTATTAAAAAAAACCCGTCCCGTCCTCGTTTATGCGCCATAGTTGATGTTTTTGTTTCGGAAACACAGGTCCCAGTCAATGGATTGGAAATAATATAATATAAATAATTAAATAAAGCCCCAGCCAATTGGCCTTCCATAATGCACTACAGTTCTCTTACTGGTTTGGGATGGCTGGGAAATTTGAATGGGAAGCTAGCGCTGACTAAGCAGTGGTCCGAATTGCCGAAGGGTGAATCAACTTCGACGGAGTACCGCACTGAATGAGAAGTAAGAAAAAGATCAAGGAGATAGGTTCCATGATCAGCAATATCAGGGACTCTCTTGGGATGATCCACAATTTGATTCTAGTTATTGGCGTCTGCAAAGGGTTCAACGTCTTTGACAGAAACACTGCTACCATTTGAGTAAGTCATTGATAAAAACCCCAAGATGTGTTCAAAGATAACATCAAATGATGAAGTTGAGGCTTCGTTACTTATGCTAGGGCTTCTGATCATTGCTTCGCAGCACCTTGGTTAATTTTACGCTAGGGATGCTCATGAATGCAACCGCTAGCAACCAAAAACTTGTGGTCCTTAGCAAGTTCCATAAAAAATAATTTTACATCCACTCCCCTTCCTTTATCTAAAAGAGTCAGGTGTAATAACAGACATCAAATCTAAGGCCAATTTCACAATTATAAACGTTTTTCCAATAAAGAAACAAAATAAATGATTAATACGTTTCTTTTTTTGCATATCAAATGAAATCACAGCATGATGCCATGAAACAACACGATACATCATAACAACCTCGACAAGGTGTTGAGCATAACATTTAATAAATGCCAATGATGACCTTTAAGCAAAATTTGATCCACTAAATGATTTCCACAATAGCCCCAACCAATTTATGCGTGAAATTCTTAATTTATCGCCCAATAAATGTCCAAAACTTGGCGCCTTTGTAATAAACCAAAAATCCACCCGCACAAAAATGATATTCAAATTGAAATCTCTCAATTAAGATTTTGTCTACTCATTGTGGGCCACTGGAGAATAATCACCGAGAAAAAGAATGGAGTAAGAGCAAAAAAATAAAAACAATAAGACAAACATGAGACATCTTTTGCGGCGGCACTGATGTCTTAATTTTCATTTGGATTACGCGCGCTCACCTTTTTCGATTTGGCGGTAATTATATTACCTGTAATAAAAAATTTAGCTTTTTTGGAAAGCTTAACTCCGAAAGCTTTTACAGAAATATTCTTTTCAAGGTCTGCCCACGTTGAGGTAGTTCTTATGATCCCAAGACACAGCGATGGGGTACTTAAGTATTTTTATTACTTAAGTGATCTTCCCTAGGATTACATGGGAATTCACGTAAATAAACAGATTAATTCTGGAGGAAAAACAAATGTCAGAAGTGTTAAGGAAAGAATCTTTGTTTTTCCTCCATTCCGAGGGTGCAGGCCAATAAACTCGATTATTTCCAATAAACAGGTAATCAACAGGGCAATTTATTGTGCACGGGGAGAAGTTCGATTTTGCAATTGAATTATATTTTTGGGTGGGAAAAATATTTTTGTGGGCGTAGTAAATTTGCGAAATTTTTTAATCTGCTCTTCGATTCACAAATAAAATATGCTGTAATCAATGGTGTTAAAATAAGACTTTTGTTTACATTTCAAATGGCGAAGATAAATTTGTAATAAAAGGTATTGTATGTTACGTAATAGGTGTAGATGGATTAATTAGGATAAAGTGGAAGATGCTGTGATACTCGAATTTTTCTCGGATTGATTTGATGCAAACAGTATTCGATAAATTCATGTAAACATTATATTCTAAATACCTTCTCCTTTTTTATCTGCAGAAACCAAGCTTAGAAATCATCCTGTGAGCTGCAAGCTGTAAAGTCGTTCAAGTCATGGTGGAATGTTTATCAGTAAACGTAATTCGAAAGAGTGATAAAAGGGAGATACAATCAGATATGAGGGGTCTGGAGCAACATTTTTTAATGTGAAAAACCAGTTTTGGGAGCTGCCCTTTGTACTACCAGACTTGATGGAGGAGACGAAAAACCTTGCCTTTGAACTCTCCAGTACAAGTTCGGAAATACTGACTTCAGAATAGTAGAACGTTGTTCCACGAGTACTTCTATAAACAGATTTATTATTTGTAGCGTGAGCGAAAAGGAGGTCTGAAGGCGAGAGAGAGAGAGTAGTAAAAATAATTTATTTAGTTGGTTAATTTTTTTAGAATAATATACGCCCCCTCAACTAGTACGCATAGCTGGCACACGGGGAAGCCCGCCCCCGCTGCATAGATGAACATCTATAAATGCACCCGCATCGATCATTCCAAACGCGAGTGTAGTTTAACTAAGTGGTCCCCCAACTTCGTACTAACCACGTCTATTGCTGCTTGATCTATCCAATCGAACGCGAACCGGTCTTCTGAGTAAGCTATTGGTACTCTTTATAGTCACCAAGATAATTGCAAACAAAAAGTGTGAATCTACCGTTCTTAGTTTGGACTATTCCGTGCGTCTTTAATTGGTATGTGCTTGTAGCGGGCTGTACACCCGGAGCCAATGATCACCAATGTAGCCCTATATAAGGCGATGGCTTAAAAGGTTAATAATCCGCTACCAAATTTCCGCTTATGTCAGGTGTTCCTTGTTCACATCGTAGTCTGGTATTGCCGCCGCCACATCCTCTTTCGCCACATTCTCATAACAGGGCGGTGGCTAACCCGGAAGATTGCGTCTCTGACTCAGCTGGCTCGACTGTTATTGATATTTCGACTTTCCGAAATCGAAGAAGCCTCATTACAAATTTTTTGCTTTGATTTGTGGCTCCCAATCTTGAACTTTCATTTAAAAATGCTGGAATGCTTGTTTAGCGACTTGGAATGTGTGGTGATTCCATCGGTCATCCCTGGTTAATAGTAAGCCATTAACTGAAAGAAAAGCGCACGCGTCATTCTTGGGAAGTTAACGGAGGGTTTTCTTGCCGGATTGCAAGTCTTTCTGCAAATTTGCGGACTGCGAGATCCCGGTTCTCGTAATCAGCGACCGAATAAAGATATAGGGGAAGTAGTCTCAACCCCCTCCAAACGGCCGTTTTCAATGGACTACGATTAAAACTGTTTAGCCACTCCAACCGACAGGATTGCTCGTATGTAGAGTTTCTAATGTGTGGCTGAGGAGGAAAGGAAACTGGCGGTATAATGCCCATGATTTCTCGGGGATAATCGTAGCGTGGCAATCATTTGGAAATTGAGAATGCGTAAGATTGGGCCCCTACTTTCTTGCAGTGTATGGCGGCCTAATGCCACGCCTGGATATTGAATTCAACACGATTTTTGCTGCCCCAATCAAAAATGAGTTCAATGGCTCTGTTAATTGAGTCAGACATGAGTCCACGATTATAAAAACAAGATCTAGCACGTGCTTGTCTTGCATTATCCAAGTAGTAAGCGTAAAGCAGAGTACTGTCATCAGGAAATCGGTGACTTGCGTTTGAAGGGATCAAAACTAGCTCCTTTATAAAGATTAGAAATATGACAGGTGGCAGAATTGACTCCTGTGAAACCCCATTAGAAATGGGATGAATTGCTAAATGGCGAGCTTAGGTTTGGTTGTTGTTGCGGAGCGTGAAGGGCAGACTCATCCCCCTTGAGACCTTGTAGTTTGGAGCTAGATTTATGGGTGGCCTAATAGCCGGTTTCCGGTCAATGACAGTAACTACTAAACTCTGTCTGGCCAAGATCTCAGATCTTCAAGATCTTCATTAACGACGAAGCACTGATGCCACGGGACCTAAAGATGAACCGATTCAAAATAGCCAGCTCACCAGGGAGTTTGGTAGTCCCAAATTAATTCCAACTCAAAGAAGGTCTCTCTCCGTTGCTTGTCCGCTCTTGGACTGTCGGTTTAACCTCGGATTAACTTTCCTATGATTTGTTGTTCTGTTAGTCTGACAGTATCAACACTCCGATGGTTATGTTCAATAATCAGGCAGAGGAATCAACGCTTTTCCAGTGTCTAATTACATCTGTCTTCCGCAGGCAAGCATCCGCCTTTTATAGCTGCGCCATGCCGCGTATTGCGATTCTATTTGGCATCGTTTTTACAGCGGTGGCGTTCTGTTTCATCTTTTGTTTCCTGCGATTTCAGGTTTACAGAGGCGCCTTACTGTTTCGTTACAGTCCTTCTTGAATGTTTTTGAACTCTTGGATGTTGTAAAAGTTCGTAAATACTGTTAAGTTTTCACAGTCGATTTGTTCAGTGAAAAAGTGGTAGGAAGTCAAATTGAACAAGCCGACCGGGTTAATCTGATATTGCGGCTTTATCGCTGTGATGTTAGGAGAGCTTTAATATTGGGAGGAATAATTGCTAAAAACTAGTGATATAATTCCGGATCCACCAGACTTGTTCGCATTAAACTATTTGAGGCACTTAAACCCTCATGAGTCCTACACAAGACTATATGTATGTATATGAGACACTTAAGCGCTGGATGTGGCCTGATTGTTTCGGATGGATAAGAATTTGAGGCGAAATGAGAAGCAAGTAAATAGGCCGTGGATTTGCTTTCTGTTATCGCTTTCCCCTTGCATATAAAGGAAAGGTTATGCAGTTTATGCTGTGATCCTAGCTATACAATAAAAGTGATAAAAAAAATTCTGTAATATTGTTCTGATAACATTAATCAGTTACAATTCGGCATAATTATTTCAGTTTCAGTAAACGTTTTCGGCATGATCTAGTTAGATTAGATACTAAAAACTAGTCAATTGGGACAACTTATTTTCTATGACTTTACTTGTCTAATACGATAATTTTTTTATTTAAATCAGAAAGTGACATTTTAAACTCAAAATAAAAGAAATTTGGATGTTAATAACTGGGACAGGCTGTTAGCCGTACTCTTAATAAGTGTCCCAAAAAAATTGCTGGTTGTCCCATAGCTGATAACTCATTTAATGCTTACATTTTACGTCATTTTTTTCTGTTTAATATCGATTAATCTTAGAATACTTAAGAAATAATCCTAGCAAGAAACTATAAGTTAGACTTTTTCTCTCAAGTACCCCCCGCATACATTTTTGGGACACCCACATGCTTTCCTCTTTAATTGTATTAAGTTCACGTTAACAAAGTGGCAAGTCATACAGAATTTAAAATAATTTTCCTTCAATAATAATTCCATTACGAACTGCACTTCTATCTATCAATTAAAGCCAATAAAAACAAATGATACTACATACTCCGGATCATAGTTTCTATATCTGTAAGTGACTAATCCATTTATATTTAGCAGTTACTGCATCTATAGTAATTTGAATATAGAATCGCTCAATAACTACAATTTTAATGGAAAACCTCTAAAACGGGCGCTTATCAACAACAAATTCAATATTAATTAAAATCGCCTCTAATTTACGGCTGCATGATAAATGGGATCAGAGCTTATCTTTATGGCATCATGCGCGGCTTCGCCACCCCTACTTTGTCTCAGATCACCTCAGCTCAGATGGAAATGCCAGTGGGTCTACCAAGAAAAAATTGCGATCATAATATGTATTTCGGCTGCTAAAGTCAAGGTCGACGATTTAGTGAATTTTCTGGATAGCCCCCCTTCCCCCTCTTACTCTCGTCGCAGAGTTTTCAATTAATGATTGAAAATTAGTTTTACACAAATTCTGGTCCAATTATGCGCGCGCAGCTAGCTAATGCTCCTCCCCCGCTTCGAATTAACGCACGATTTGTCGTGACAAATGATGAAAATTTCGAGTGGCGAAGAAAAGGAATTACCAATTTATTAGCGGGCAATACTCGTCGGCTATGATTTTATCCACAGGCTTATCTAGATAAAGCTTAATATTGGGGCCCCGGCGCCACAGCCGAAGCTCAGCTGCGCGCGCAGCCTCTTGAAACAGGGAGTCTGGAATTTTAGCAATTTCGATTACGTACAAAATTTGGACGCGTTGTATGGTGGCGCGTTGCGTTGCGTGTAAGTAAGATAAAAACATTTTTATCGGGAGATATACACATGCAGGTAAGTGGCTTTATCTGCCACGTAACCTTATTTTGATCTAGCTTTATCACGCAGAACATGATTCGTGATTTCAGCCAAAATGAGGGTAGACTGCCGGAGATGACGTCCAGGAGGCGTTTTGCATGCGAGTCAGCTGTTGTACGATCGTTGCGTCGAGACTTGTGATTTATTCCCAGCAATGAGTTCATCTGGGTTTGTGCCTTTTTGTTGTTGTTGTGTGTTTCTTGTTGCTATAATTAATTGATAATGATAACACTTCAATCAAGCCGACATTATGATAGTGTTTTAATGGAGAAGGATCGGTTGTTTTTCAATGAAATGTTTTGATTTGCGTTTGGCCTTTGCATTTTTAGGTAACTCTATTGAACTGGGATGGATTTGCTGTGATGGAGGTTAGTGCCATTCCGTGTGTGTAGAATTTCACGGAAGTAGTAATAATAATTGTGATTGAATTTTTGTAATCAGAAAAAATGGTTTTGCTGATTGAATAGTGACTTGACTTATATAAGATGATTAAATTAGCTGTAATAGATAATCCTCATAGGTTAAATTATTTATTGTGTTAGATCAAGACATTTGGATCAAGGACTTGATTGCAGTTACATGTGTAATGCAATTAATTGAAATGTTTTCCTTTACTAATTTAGTTTTGTTTTCCTTTATTTAAGTCGTATTCTTTCGTAGCAGTATTTTTCTAATTTCTTATCAGCAATGACGAAACAATCCGGTTAAGGTCTGCGCCAGCCTTAGTTTATGCTTCTTTTACAGGGCTACGTTGGGCCTCTTTTACAGGGCTTTTTTGCGCCCGGTACAGTTTGGCATATTGCACCCCCATCAGCTGTTCATTTTTAGATCGCAGTGAAGGACAATGGAAAAAATCACAAACACTCTATGGAGTTCCTTTAATATATGCGTCCTGTCCAATTGCGCCCGGTGCGGTGAATAACTTTCAAAGCGTTAATCGGGTCAATATTTTTGCAAGGACTAAAGTTGTAGAAGGTTGTATAACCTATAGAAACCGAGATGCGCCGAAAACTCGGGAAATACGCTATATCTCCGGCGGCCATGTTTTTTTTTTAATTCCGAAATTGTTTTCTTAAAAAGTCACAAGGAAGCTGAATACATGAAAAATCATATGATTTTGAACGGGATTTTGGGTGGAATCACCAAAATTGCTGCCATCATGTATTATTCAGTGACCCAAGATACAGACTGGCGACATTAAACTGGATGTCAGTTCGGCAGTGGCAGTTCTTTCATTCTTCTCTCCATAATATTTCTATGTTGCACTTGTTGGTGGACATTGCACTCTAGGATAGAACCATATTGATAATAGGAAGGCTCTTGTCGGGCATTTGTATGCCAGCTTATATACTAACATCCCCCTCCCTTTTAGGTGGCGGGTCGGCTCTGTAGTCAACCTTTTCACCATAGCCACGTACTCCTTCATTGCGAGACTAGGCGCCGAGTAGGAACTGCAAACTAGAAACAGGAACATGCGTGCGTGCGGTTCGGGCAGCCAATGCGCAGTATGCGGCTTGTTTTCGCTAACAGATAATTGCATGCTTTAGTTCCGGCTTCTCTTTAATACATATGCGAAAAATCTAAGCGACAAGTGCATATGTTTGTTGTCTGTACTTATGTGTGGGCATTTCAGGCCAATGCGAAAAAAGTTGAAAGTAGACCAACTTTAGCGTTGCGTGCGTTCCCCTCACGCAACTATATATCAGTTCGTATTCGAATGCATACACGTCTATAATATCTATTGCCGCACGCACGCATGTTTCTGTCTCAAGCTTATCTTGCCCGTGTTTACCCATCTAGTGAATAGTGAGTACTTACTAATGCTGTTACCGTGCCATTGCTTAATTCCTGGCATAACAAACATTTAGGGCTCTTGACGCAGTGTGTGGCGATACTTCCTATTTCTTCTCATTTCATTCACAATTCCGTCCTATCTTTGATTCTGGTGTAATACTTTGCTATATGCCAAACAGCTTACAACAGCTTGTTATAGGCACGTATTAATAAAAGATGCACCAAATAGTCCAAACGAAACATGGTACGCTCACACTTTTTCTAGACTAAAGGGATTAAAATTGGAACATAAAAGCTATTAGCATACTCAATAGAGCGGCTCTCGTTCGATTGCGAAGGTGAAGCAGCATTAGACGTGGTTGGTACTAAGTTGGGGAACCCCTTGGGAAAACGACACTCGCGTTTGGAATTGACGATAACGATTACACTCGTATCTGTAATGGAGGCATATTTGCTTACCTCTGGCTGGTGAAGTTTAGGTTTTAATACCTGGAGCGGAAGCATACATACCCGTGTGGCAAGCGCATTTATTCGCTAAGCCTGCTACTTACGGGCGGTTATATGCTTTTCGAAAAGCTAACCAACTAAAGTATTTTTACTCGTGCTTACAGTATCCCTTTGGTGCGGCCGGCTCCTTTATTCAGCAGACAACTCAACCTATGTGTTCCTTTCCTGCTTCTAGTGTTTTTTCTGTTAGACCTACCGGCATATTTACGATGACCGTCTGTGTACCACCATACGCTTTCCTCAGTCCGATGGGGAGCTCCTGTACTTGCAGCAGGCCTAGCTTATTCTGCAATGCCTCGTACATTTCCTCTTTGGAAGTGATCTCGTTTAGGTCTCTTATCTCGATCGACTCCTGGTTGGTTCTTGCCCTCACCTGAGCTGTTTCTCCTAGCAAGGATTTGACTTTCTTCCGGTTATCCACTGCTTCTCTGTGTCCAGCTTTCAGTTTGACCAGAAGGTCCCCTCTGCCTTGTGCCTTGTCCCTTGTCCCCATTACAGTTTCCGATCTGACATTCTCCAGGGGCCAGCGAAACATATCCCGCTTACTGCAGTTATAGCTCATCCAGTTTTACTCTTCGCCAATTTTCTGCAAATGCGTAACTGTAGATGCGTTAATAAGCCAACGGGATTAATTTCGAGAGCAACAATAAAGGATAAAGGGCCATGCAGAAAAACGGAGCACTATTTCCAAAAAATGCTCAATATGCTTTTCTTTGGAACGCTTTGCTTCAAATGCATGGGAACGAGTCATCATGCCTCACAATATCCAAGCAAGACTAGGTGCTTCCAATGTGGGGGAGCTCAACACCGGACCCGTGCATAAAAATCAGTCAAAGAAACAAGCCAAGGAGGGCATCGATACTTCGAATCCGCTATGTCCAGATAATGAAGAACCAGGCCCAAACACAGTGGTATTTTCTCACAAACTCTCCTCATGAGCTCCAACTTACTGCCACTTTCCTTTTTTCTTCTCCCGTTTCTCTCTGTACCTTGAGATAGGTCAATTTCATCTTCCTCACTCTAGCTAGGACGATGTGGGCGAGCTCTTTTATTTTAGCTCCCAGTTTCTGAGGGAGGTATTACCTCGTTCTGACCTTCGCAACTGGTCTGGGTCAGGTCAAATTTTTAGAACTTCTCCCATAGAGGCGATCTTAGTCCCCAACGATGCCAACCACGATGCTGATTCTCGCAGCTACCTCCTTTAGGGAGGAACGTCTTCGTCTTTTGTTTTGTTTTTTGAATTTGTCGACATTTCTTGTTACCAGGAGTATAGCGAAGAGACAAGTCTAACCTAGCAGAGCCGCATACCAGGGTAGAGCACTTGCTCGGTGGGGACCATTTTCGAACAGCCTTTTCAACCACTGGCCTTCCACACGGTTCCATGAAACCGTAGCCTGTTTTGAAGCGATCTGTGAATCATACTAATCTAACCAGTAGGACTTTAAGAAAAGCCCAGGTTAGCCAGTATCTTTTAAGTCCACGGAAGGTGGCTTAAATTTTGAGATCTTAAAGAGCCTGCAGTCCGATAGCATTTCCGTTTGCGGAATCCCTTTAGTAATGCTGTATCCACGTGATGGTTTAAAGTTGGAGCTTGGCATCTACCGTCACTCCTAAGTCTTTGGCTTGATGCAAAAATTATTTAGTTAGGGATAAAATTAAGCGCAGACGTTTTGACAGGGTGCCTTCTGTTCCACCTGCTAACCCAAATGCGTAATATTAGTCGTCTGCGAAAAAGTTTTGGCCAATGAGTTCCTCTAGTAGTTCATCTACAACAAGGTAAACGATGAGTGACGTACTGTCCTCGTATTCAAACTTAAGTGATCGAGCGAGAACTTGTATTCTACACTCTTCAATCGTCATTTTGCCCAGTTCTATTAACTTTTTCGGAAAAAACCTGTGCCTCTCATTTCTTCACAGCTCTCTTCTATGTTATTAAGCTTTCAGTGTACGGCGTACGATCTTCTTAGTAATTTGTCGATAATGATCTTCAGTCGATCGATCTAGCCAGCTAGTATTTTAGTTAAGGTTTTTCACTTTAAACCTTTAGGAGTAACTCGTAGAACTTTTATGATAAAATGTGGAATGCTGTTTCCAATATTACAAACAATCATTTTCTATCAGAAAAATATGTGAAATTATACAAAATACTTAACACTTTTCACCAGAGAACAAAGAACCTCTATTTCAATATTAAATAATAAGATGACCCAAAAGCGCATTCTTGACTGTCATTAACCATAAAATGACATAAAATTTTTGGCATCATACACCATCTACACGTCAAAATTCAAAATCAAGTTCACTGCCAACAGCCAAATGCATTCACTCACTCGCCATATGTGCCTGCAAGCACTTACCCAAAATAAGTTTCTTCGCATGTCATTAATCACAAAAACGACAAGAATTTCGCTGTTTAAAACTTTGTGCAGCGTGCACCTTTCAGTCTCGAGATATTCCTTTGTTCGAGGGAAACAAAAAGGAGGCCCACTCACAGCTTGAACAAAGCCAATTAATCATGAAGGTAAACAAATAATCAGAAATCATTGCATAAGAATTTATCAAATATTTGCTAGAAGATCTCGAGACGCGATCTTAAGTAAATAACGTCACCTCCTCCGCAGTCAGAGTGACATCTATTAGAAGCAGCCGGAAACGAGATTTTGTTTACAAAATTTTCAGTCCGTGTAATTTACAAAGTATTCATTCGGCCAAGATCCAAGTATTTGACAGTGAATTTTACAAAGAAGCTAGAAAATGATCGTGATGATCGCGTAATGGCTTTCCGCTAAAAAGAGGTGCACAACTCCCTCATAAATCCTGGATAGCTAAAGTCTAGCTAAGTACAATTTGAAGTGTGGACTGGAAATGCACAATTTGTCTACCGAAGGATCACAAAACGATCACTGATCGAGCGCTGGTGTTGTAAAAGAGTGATCTTGACCTCGAAACGGACTCGTGCTGTGACGTTATGATGAACTTACCCTTGATTGGGACATAATTGGGGAATTTGGAAATTATTCGATTTCTTTTCATTTAGCTCTTGACAGGCCCAAATTGGAGCAGATGAATCAATCTCTTTTAAGAGTTTAATGATTACTGACCAACGTTATTCAAATCTTAATTGTAATAAAAAGAAACTGATCGCGTTTTTTTCTTCTTATATTTCAGATGTTTTGTCGGAGTACCCAAGAAGTGGTTATCAGCGACTTCAAACTAGGTAAGTTTTTCTATTCTATACTTTGTAGGTTTGATTAAAAGATCGAGGAGAAAGGATGGTGTTTGAAGACTTTAAAAAATTGCTTCATCAATCTTGAAAATTTTTTGATATTTTGTTAACATCTGTCAAATTAGAAGAAAGAAGCCTTTAATGTTTACAAATCGGTATCATTTTATTTATCGGGTTTTGTTGATGCTCTCTTCCATCTGTCAAAAAGCTTGTTTACAGCTACGAAGTTTTTAAGGCGACATCAAGTATATTTGAAATTTAATAACTATAAAACGAAGTCAACCATCAATTTCTTCTATTATCGTTTTATATTGAAGAAAGCCAAGTAATTGAAATAAGCCAAAATAAAAATAAACTAAGCCTCAAACTAATGAAAAACAAAAACAAAACAATACTTCTACGGAACAAGATACAAGCTGTCCGGATTAAACTGCAATGATGATAGCAACGAAGCCGGCTTACCAAAAGCTTAGCATCTTTCGAGGTAAATTTAAGAACATGCATATCCCGTCTAAAGGTCGATCCACAAATATTCGTCACCGCACGGCACCGATGCTTTCCGTGTCAGTAGCCTCCATGGTGAATTTTTCACTGACAGCACTGATCAATGTTGTATGACATCCATAATTATTTTTTTAGTTTTGAAATTTGGACAGTGATCTCAAGTTCATCAGGCAAAAAAGAGGAAGGGTTCAACCCATCTGGAGTCTTCAGGAAGTGGAAGGACTTTACATAGAGAATTGGTGGATCACGTAACTAAATTCTTCGAATATTTTAGAATGACCCAAGACGCATTTAGTTTCTAGTCGAGACGTTGATCCACAAATAAGACATCTTCTGGAGACGCATAAAAAAAGTTCTGAAGCTTCCATGGAATTACATTGCGTCAGATATTTATTTCACTGATACTCCCGGTACTACACTGAAATCGCCGTTACGTCACGGATATATGTGGATCGACCTTACACCTTCACGCTCCGATAAAAAAGGGAGAATAAACAAGGTATAAGACATCCTGAAAGGTTTGAACACTAAAACAGCATCGTACTTATCGTGCCGTGTGGCAAGTTTGCGCTTAAAGCTTTGGATTCATGTCTGTTGAAAACAATGAAAAGGGTGGTTGCAGACTATCAGGAGAGCACTATCCGCAGGAAATACGCTTTATGAAAACGTCAGTATAAAAACGTTCGGAACTAGGAGATCTATAGAATTGACTTTACACAAACTGGTGAAAATAGCCGAGAGGGAATAGTATGCTATAAGGAATAGCGTTCGCTACAATAATTATGCTCATTGAAGATGCTTTCAAGAAGGTACGGTTCAGTAAAATGAAAAGTCATGAGCTCAGCCCGATGTCAGACAGCAGAGTAGCAGCTCTCTGACATTTGGAAGGGTCAGTAATGGATAAGTTCTATTACTTCTCTGTGGGACATCTTTGCCAAATTGATACTTAGCAGGATATAGGAACTGGTCCTTACACACTGCTGGGTATATTGTCTATGTGGCAATTATGGTACTTTCCAATAAGGAATAGGCTTCGAGTTCTAAAACCGTGGTGAGAGGAACAAGGATTAACCAACAAGGGCTCAATATGACATACGCTTTTGTCTCAGTTTCAGCCCCTGCGGGTCTTCAGGTCGGCTGTGACGCTCAATTATATGAGCGTATATGTGGATTAACGGCGTATCTGGAAACAACACGTTGAAGAAAAGTGCAAGAAAATGAAAACGGCACTTCACCATTTTAGGGCAGTCTGTGGGCTAAAGAGGGATATTTCATTAGAATCAGGATACTGGACATAAACTATATGGTAAGGCACATACTAACATATGCTTAGATAATCCGATGGGCTATGGATACACAGAATATATTATGAGTACAATAGGAAAACCGTCGCTTTCCAATAGATGGTGCTAGCAGTAAAATTCCTCGCAAAAATGTTAGATCAGAAACGTCAAAGGCTAAGTTAGGCATCTGTCAACTTCTTTTTTTTTATGTGGAAAAACCAAGTTTACAGATCACCCTTTTTACTATCATGCCATTCAAGGGAATGGTCAATGCTGACTAGTAAGCTTAGTTTGAAGAATATAAGAGAGTAGGAAAGAATCGAGAATTTCTGGGGCCAAATAAGCGTCATTAAGTAGTTACTCACGTGAAATCTAATCGTACCGGACTAGTTAGACTCGAGGAAAACTGACTAGTTTCTGGTACATAATTTTCTAGTAGCACTAGAAGTTACTATTCTAAATTTAGCAAAGCACTATCCAGTTTCATTCTAGTCAATATACTCAAAGATTTATTCCCTGAAAACACAAACTCAATTTTCATTCATGGAATGAAGACAACAAACAGATTACTGGGAATGACAAAAAAGTTTTGAAATTCTTCCCTTCATGATATAATTCACATATAAAACCAAACTATTACGCTTATATAGCAAAATGTGCTTACTTATCATCAGACTTTTTACTGTGTCTGATGAAGGTAATGTAAAAAACTGTATATCGTAAACGATATTTTAGTGCTGACGTCACGTGGGGCCCGCTTTCCATATAAAATCGAAGCTGTTGTTGTTGTGTCTACGTTAAGGCTGACGTCACTAGGCGCCCATTTGTTACGGTATTCGAAGTTATCATCTCTTTTACATTGCCTTCCGTTTCTGTATACCGTGACGGCTACGAAATAGAAATTAGATTGATTCAGTCGCCGAGCTTGGCGACGCCGCCATCGTAGAGGTCAGCAGATTGTGCACCTTCATAAAAAAGCCGTGTATTCTATTCGTTTTTGACAGTCGCTGTGAAGAGCGATTAGTCGGTCGCCCTAAACATGTTTACAGCAATAACGAACTTCCAAAAACGTCGTTTCTGGGACTCGTTCAATCCCAAAAGTTTGTTATCGGTTCAAAATTTCTCAAAGTTATCTGTTCTACATTGTCATGATGGTCTCAACTAATTTTCTTTAAATCAACAAAATTTCCAGCCCGAATCAATTTTCCCACACTGAATCACGTTTTTCTGTCGTTTGTCAATGACAAAATTCTGCAGATTAATAAAATGTCTAGAAACATGCTCCCAATCCCCAAAGCAGACGAAACATCCCAGAAATAACTTCGGATCTTTTGAAGTAATGTTTCACGACTTCGTCCATAAACAAAAGACCAGCAAAAAGCCCTTCCAAATATATCTTAACCTCGACAAGTGCCCTTCGTTTCGTCAGCAACTCGAAGACAGAAAAAACTCCGTTCCGGCCGACTACAATAAACGAACGTGAAATTAGTACATCATTCCGTAAATCACCAGCAAACAGTGCCATTGTGAACGACTGCTCCACGCTGAGTTTTACAAATGGCAAAACCAATCGCCGTGAAGTGGTTTTCTCCACTCTCGTCGAATTTATTTGCATACGATTTTCGAATTAAGTCCGCAATCTCGAGTCCGCTGCGTTCGCCATTAGCCGCTCAAGTAACTGCCATTAATGTCCGATATCAGTTGAAAGAATTATGACAAATGTTTTATTAATTTCTAATGTGTCGCCGGCAACCGGAGGGGGAAAATGTCGGACATCATAAATGTGTAATTTCCATAACTGCTCGCAGCAGCTGCCATATCTTTTCGATGTAAGCGAAACTGTAGTAAAGCAGGCGCTCGATCAGTTAATATTGGTGTATATTTATCGAACAGAATGTGGTCGGTGAGAAATATGGCTGTTGTTCTTCTGGCCGACAGACGGTTATCTCCTTAAGGAACACGAGTTTAATATGCAAAATCCATGATAATTACGATTCGGCGGATGAGAAGCTCTTCGAGGTGTTTATTATGAGTTGGAGCTTTCTTTTTTTCGTAGTTATGGCAATAAATTACTTGTGTTTTGTTGCCAGTTAAATAGAAGTGAATTTTTAATCGATTTGCTATAAAATGTTATTGAGTGTCCTTTAAGAAGTCGGAAGGCAAAGTCACATGCAACAAGGTTGTTGTGTAATAAAAATCTCAAGACATTTTCTATCCGATGCTATTTATTACCCTTGCTTTATCAATTTTAAGTAGCCTTACACAAATTGCCTTTTAAACTAATTTGGGTGTATAGCGATCAGTGATATGATATTAGTGATCAGCAAGATGGGAGCGGCACGATATCATGAAATAGGTATGTGTCTTAACAGTTTATGAGTGGTGGAAGTGCTCCAATGAAGTGGCCACAGGTAGTTGTTATACTATGTTAATATATAGGGGACAGGCTTTTATGATCGGACGGAGAAACGCAGCCTTCAAAGCATACCAAGGTGAGATATATGTACATTTCATCGTGTGGAGACCTGCATCGCAGTGGGTATGTACTATTAGTTGCTTACGCTCTCTCTTCTAGAAAACGGGCGAACCCAGTTGTATAAATGCCTTCATTCATTCTTTAAGGGGCGTCTTAGCGAGAACTGCGACCTACTTGCTCTTGTCATTAAAAAAAAACTTCCAGGCTAAGGCTGGGTTTCATATCGTATATCACCCTGGGAGTGCACTTTCAGGAGCTGCCCTGCATAACCGACAGCTACAAACAACTACCAGCCATATTCAATCATTAGAAAGGAGAAAGAGGATACATGAAGGAAGGTCGAAAGAGACACCGCCCGAGCATGTCTGACCTCCACCATCACGAACTTCTCACATATGAATCAGGATGACAGTAAGAAACTCGATTATCTTCAAGTAAACCAGAACTTAAGCCTTATTGCCCAAAATTTCTTGGACTATCAAAAAGGTGGCAGCACCAGCTTGAACATTATCTCTGGTCTGGCCAACTGTCATTGCGTGGTGGCCAAAATAAAAGTAACTGCAAAACATTCAGGCTGCGCAATACTAAGATTCAATAGAATATATTCGTCTGCAAGACCAAGCCTTACATAAGCCCGCTATACATTTTATATTACAAGGTCTTATGCTTTCAATCATGTCAATTACATGGTAACTTGATGCATAAATTGTATTTTCTTATTAAAAATACCAAAGATCAAAATCGTTCCAAATTTTTTTTCAGGTATTCAGAGTGATTTTTGAGTGCTCAGGCGCTAAAGGTATCGTTTCAGATGCACCCTTGATATCTACAAAAGCGCAGAGAGAGATTTCCTTGACCTGGAGATCTCTCTCAATAAGCCTTTAATGTTTACAAATCGGTATCATTTTATTTATCGGGTTTTGTTGATGCTCTCTTCCATCTGTCAAAAAGCTTGTTTACAGCTACGAAGTTTTTAAGGCGACATCAAGTATATTTGAAATTTAATAACTATAAAACGAAGTCAACCATCAATTTCTTCTATTATCGTTTTATATTGAAGAAAGCCAAGTAATTGAAATAAGCCAAAATAAAAATAAACTAAGCCTCAAACTAATGAAAAACAAAAACAAAACAATACTTCTACGGAACAAGATACAAGCTGTCCGGATTAAACTGCAATGATGATAGCAACGAAGCCGGCTTACCAAAAGCTTAGCATCTTTCGAGGTAAATTTAAGAACATGCATATCCCGTCTAAAGGTCGATCCACAAATATTCGTCACCGCACGGCACCGATGCTTTCCGTGTCAGTAGCCTCCATGGTGAATTTTTCACTGACAGCACTGATCAATGTTGTATGACATCCATAATTATTTTTTTAGTTTTGAAATTTGGACAGTGATCTCAAGTTCATCAGGCAAAAAAGAGGAAGGGTTCAACCCATCTGGAGTCTTCAGGAAGTGGAAGGACTTTACATAGAGAATTGGTGGATCACGTAACTAAATTCTTCGAATATTTTAGAATGACCCAAGACGCATTTAGTTTCTAGTCGAGACGTTGATCCACAAATAAGACATCTTCTGGAGACGCATAAAAAAAGTTCTGAAGCTTCCATGGAATTACATTGCGTCAGATATTTATTTCACTGATACTCCCGGTACTACACTGAAATCGCCGTTACGTCACGGATATATGTGGATCGACCTTACACCTTCACGCTCCGATAAAAAAGGGAGAATAAACAAGGTATAAGACATCCTGAAAGGTTTGAACACTAAAACAGCATCGTACTTATCGTGCCGTGTGGCAAGTTTGCGCTTAAAGCTTTGGATTCATGTCTGTTGAAAACAATGAAAAGGGTGGTTGCAGACTATCAGGAGAGCACTATCCGCAGGAAATACGCTTTATGAAAACGTCAGTATAAAAACGTTCGGAACTAGGAGATCTATAGAATTGACTTTACACAAACTGGTGAAAATAGCCGAGAGGGAATAGTATGCTATAAGGAATAGCGTTCGCTACAATAATTATGCTCATTGAAGATGCTTTCAAGAAGGTACGGTTCAGTAAAATGAAAAGTCATGAGCTCAGCCCGATGTCAGACAGCAGAGTAGCAGCTCTCTGACATTTGGAAGGGTCAGTAATGGATAAGTTCTATTACTTCTCTGTGGGACATCTTTGCCAAATTGATACTTAGCAGGATATAGGAACTGGTCCTTACACACTGCTGGGTATATTGTCTATGTGGCAATTATGGTACTTTCCAATAAGGAATAGGCTTCGAGTTCTAAAACCGTGGTGAGAGGAACAAGGATTAACCAACAAGGGCTCAATATGACATACGCTTTTGTCTCAGTTTCAGCCCCTGCGGGTCTTCAGGTCGGCTGTGACGCTCAATTATATGAGCGTATATGTGGATTAACGGCGTATCTGGAAACAACACGTTGAAGAAAAGTGCAAGAAAATGAAAACGGCACTTCACCATTTTAGGGCAGTCTGTGGGCTAAAGAGGGATATTTCATTAGAATCAGGATACTGGACATAAACTATATGGTAAGGCACATACTAACATATGCTTAGATAATCCGATGGGCTATGGATACACAGAATATATTATGAGTACAATAGGAAAACCGTCGCTTTCCAATAGATGGTGCTAGCAGTAAAATTCCTCGCAAAAATGTTAGATCAGAAACGTCAAAGGCTAAGTTAGGCATCTGTCAACTTCTTTTTTTTTATGTGGAAAAACCAAGTTTACAGATCACCCTTTTTACTATCATGCCATTCAAGGGAATGGTCAATGCTGACTAGTAAGCTTAGTTTGAAGAATATAAGAGAGTAGGAAAGAATCGAGAATTTCTGGGGCCAAATAAGCGTCATTAAGTAGTTACTCACGTGAAATCTAATCGTACCGGACTAGTTAGACTCGAGGAAAACTGACTAGTTTCTGGTACATAATTTTCTAGTAGCACTAGAAGTTACTATTCTAAATTTAGCAAAGCACTATCCAGTTTCATTCTAGTCAATATACTCAAAGATTTATTCCCTGAAAACACAAACTCAATTTTCATTCATGGAATGAAGACAACAAACAGATTACTGGGAATGACAAAAAAGTTTTGAAATTCTTCCCTTCATGATATAATTCACATATAAAACCAAACTATTACGCTTATATAGCAAAATGTGCTTACTTATCATCAGACTTTTTACTGTGTCTGATGAAGGTAATGTAAAAAACTGTATATCGTAAACGATATTTTAGTGCTGACGTCACGTGGGGCCCGCTTTCCATATAAAATCGAAGCTGTTGTTGTTGTGTCTACGTTAAGGCTGACGTCACTAGGCGCCCATTTGTTACGGTATTCGAAGTTATCATCTCTTTTACATTGCCTTCCGTTTCTGTATACCGTGACGGCTACGAAATAGAAATTAGATTGATTCAGTCGCCGAGCTTGGCGACGCCGCCATCGTAGAGGTCAGCAGATTGTGCACCTTCATAAAAAAGCCGTGTATTCTATTCGTTTTTGACAGTCGCTGTGAAGAGCGATTAGTCGGTCGCCCTAAACATGTTTACAGCAATAACGAACTTCCAAAAACGTCGTTTCTGGGACTCGTTCAATCCCAAAAGTTTGTTATCGGTTCAAAATTTCTCAAAGTTATCTGTTCTACATTGTCATGATGGTCTCAACTAATTTTCTTTAAATCAACAAAATTTCCAGCCCGAATCAATTTTCCCACACTGAATCACGTTTTTCTGTCGTTTGTCAATGACAAAATTCTGCAGATTAATAAAATGTCTAGAAACATGCTCCCAATCCCCAAAGCAGACGAAACATCCCAGAAATAACTTCGGATCTTTTGAAGTAATGTTTCACGACTTCGTCCATAAACAAAAGACCAGCAAAAAGCCCTTCCAAATATATCTTAACCTCGACAAGTGCCCTTCGTTTCGTCAGCAACTCGAAGACAGAAAAAACTCCGTTCCGGCCGACTACAATAAACGAACGTGAAATTAGTACATCATTCCGTAAATCACCAGCAAACAGTGCCATTGTGAACGACTGCTCCACGCTGAGTTTTACAAATGGCAAAACCAATCGCCGTGAAGTGGTTTTCTCCACTCTCGTCGAATTTATTTGCATACGATTTTCGAATTAAGTCCGCAATCTCGAGTCCGCTGCGTTCGCCATTAGCCGCTCAAGTAACTGCCATTAATGTCCGATATCAGTTGAAAGAATTATGACAAATGTTTTATTAATTTCTAATGTGTCGCCGGCAACCGGAGGGGGAAAATGTCGGACATCATAAATGTGTAATTTCCATAACTGCTCGCAGCAGCTGCCATATCTTTTCGATGTAAGCGAAACTGTAGTAAAGCAGGCGCTCGATCAGTTAATATTGGTGTATATTTATCGAACAGAATGTGGTCGGTGAGAAATATGGCTGTTGTTCTTCTGGCCGACAGACGGTTATCTCCTTAAGGAACACGAGTTTAATATGCAAAATCCATGATAATTACGATTCGGCGGATGAGAAGCTCTTCGAGGTGTTTATTATGAGTTGGAGCTTTCTTTTTTTCGTAGTTATGGCAATAAATTACTTGTGTTTTGTTGCCAGTTAAATAGAAGTGAATTTTTAATCGATTTGCTATAAAATGTTATTGAGTGTCCTTTAAGAAGTCGGAAGGCAAAGTCACATGCAACAAGGTTGTTGTGTAATAAAAATCTCAAGACATTTTCTATCCGATGCTATTTATTACCCTTGCTTTATCAATTTTAAGTAGCCTTACACAAATTGCCTTTTAAACTAATTTGGGTGTATAGCGATCAGTGATATGATATTAGTGATCAGCAAGATGGGAGCGGCACGATATCATGAAATAGGTATGTGTCTTAACAGTTTATGAGTGGTGGAAGTGCTCCAATGAAGTGGCCACAGGTAGTTGTTATACTATGTTAATATATAGGGGACAGGCTTTTATGATCGGACGGAGAAACGCAGCCTTCAAAGCATACCAAGGTGAGATATATGTACATTTCATCGTGTGGAGACCTGCATCGCAGTGGGTATGTACTATTAGTTGCTTACGCTCTCTCTTCTAGAAAACGGGCGAACCCAGTTGTATAAATGCCTTCATTCATTCTTTAAGGGGCGTCTTAGCGAGAACTGCGACCTACTTGCTCTTGTCATTAAAAAAAAACTTCCAGGCTAAGGCTGGGTTTCATATCGTATATCACCCTGGGAGTGCACTTTCAGGAGCTGCCCTGCATAACCGACAGCTACAAACAACTACCAGCCATATTCAATCATTAGAAAGGAGAAAGAGGATACATGAAGGAAGGTCGAAAGAGACACCGCCCGAGCATGTCTGACCTCCACCATCACGAACTTCTCACATATGAATCAGGATGACAGTAAGAAACTCGATTATCTTCAAGTAAACCAGAACTTAAGCCTTATTGCCCAAAATTTCTTGGACTATCAAAAAGGTGGCAGCACCAGCTTGAACATTATCTCTGGTCTGGCCAACTGTCATTGCGTGGTGGCCAAAATAAAAGTAACTGCAAAACATTCAGGCTGCGCAATACTAAGATTCAATAGAATATATTCGTCTGCAAGACCAAGCCTTACATAAGCCCGCTATACATTTTATATTACAAGGTCTTATGCTTTCAATCATGTCAATTACATGGTAACTTGATGCATAAATTGTATTTTCTTATTAAAAATACCAAAGATCAAAATCGTTCCAAATTTTTTTTCAGGTATTCAGAGTGATTTTTGAGTGCTCAGGCGCTAAAGGTATCGTTTCAGATGCACCCTTGATATCTACAAAAGCGCAGAGAGAGATTTCCTTGACCTGGAGATCTCTCTCAATACCTCTCATTAGCACGTAAATGGCAGTCTCTTTAGATCTGCGTGGCCGGTAAGCAAATTGCAAGCAGTTGATCGGGTTCGCTGTCAGACCCTCCTTAATATGCTTGTCTAAAGCCTCTTTCAAGAGAAGAGGGAGGCTGATGGGTCGATAGGATTTTGCTTGCTTATACGATCTTCTCCGATTTAGGGATAAAGACCACCCTAGCAGCTCTCAACCACATAGTAATGGTAATGGTGGCAGCAACACTAATAGAATCTCTTCCAAGCCCCTCTGAAGAAGATCCGAGAAGATGTGGTCTTTTCCAGCACCATTGACGAGCTTCAATGTGCCAATGGCCCATTCTATTTTACCCGCAGTGAAAACCCTTGCCAGGGTGTGTCCCTATTATAGGACCAGTGGGCAAGAAATACCTGCGATCCAGTGTTAGGTTCTAAGGCCAATTCAGGGTCAGTTACTTGAGAATAGTGATGAGCAAGACTAGTCTTGCACATTTAGCAAGACCAAGCAATACCAAGACAAGACAGGACAAGGACAAGTCAAGACTGCAAGATCAAGATAACAAGGCTTTTTGCACATCACTAGGTTAGGTTAGGTTAGATATGGCTGAGCTTTGGTTCAAGCCCACACACTTAGGCCAGAAGGGATAGGCCCATTGTGATACCATAGTGATCCCACTTTAAACTTGATGTTAAAATGTCGTTTCTTCGTTAAACCATCTCGAGGAAGTAATGAATCTTCTAAGTTGCGGGATCCCAAACTTCGAGATTTCCGCAAGGTTGCTTAGAAAGGGTTTACCAAATGTGGTTAGCCTTATCCTGCTTAGGGCCGGGCAGTGACATAGGAGGTGTAGTACACTTTCCGCCTCGTCAAGGTTCTTACAGCTTCTGCAGAAATCGTGGGTCTCAAGACCTAAACGGGTCGCATGCGTCCCAATCAGACAGTGTCCGGTTAAGACTCCCACTATAACTGAGAGTTCTTGTCTCCCACTCTCTAAATCTGAACCAGTGAATAGCCTTTAATTGAATCAGTGAAATGTCAACCACTGTAAATCAGTGGATATCATATAATTGAATCAGTGACTTTGGCCGTCACTGAAACAACCAGTGATTCTTAAGTCACTGGCTGAACCAGTGATTTTGGTTTTACTGATGTAACCAGTGATTTTTGTTATGAGTTGGATGCGTGAGATGAAAAAGGGCACTGGCAATGTATTCATTTCTCAGCATTTCCGAAAAATGATTTTATTTCAATAGGAACACATGTAATATTGAAAGGAAAAAGTAAAATTATAACAATTTGAATAAAGTAAAATTCAAACAATGTTTATTTACAGTGTGCTAAAAAATAAATCAGTTGAAAAAAAACGAACATTTATTTCATATACACAGTTAAAAATAGTTCATTTCATGATAACTTGTTGATCATCTTGTTAATTGTTTCATTATTTGTTAAGAAATGTGAAAAACGTAATCCGTTCAAGTGATCAAATAACCCGAGTGCCACAGACTGTTCTCAAATCAGTGAACATTTCACTGATTCAGATTTAGAGAGCAAGGCTCAGTAATAAGGTAGTTCGCCTGAGATCATAGGAGGGCCCGGTTAATTTGGCCAACGTGCATTTATTAAGATCCCTCCAATGCTTTTTCGCTTGTGTGATTGTGTGTTGCTTGCATCGGAGTTTAAAGGAGGCCCAAGGCATACCAACTCTTTCCTTTTCTGGAAGGAGAGTAGCGGTCGTGCCTCTCCTAGCCAGTTCGTCAGCTTTACAATTTCCCTCTATATTTCGGTGACCGGGCACCCAAACGAGGAGGGTCCTGAACTGCTGAGCCATCTCGTTAAGAGATCTGCGACATTCAGAGGTAGTTCTAGAGCTGTTTGTGCAGGAGCGCAGGGCTTTCAGAGCTGCCTGACTATCTGAGAAGATGTAGACAGTCCGGTTTCCATCGCCTTGCTGGTTAATTTGCAGAACAGCTTCTTGTATGGCTAGAATCTCCGCTTGATATACACTGCAGTGATCGGGAAGTCGGAAGGAGATTTCAATCCCAAGGTCTGGGGAAAATACTCCTCCTCCCACTCGACCCTCGAGCTTAGAGCCATCAGTAAAAACGTTTATGGCATCCTGAAACCTATGTGGTCTATTTATCCATTCACGACGTGAAGGGATGTGGACTCCGTAGTTCCTCGTGAAGGTAATTTCGGGAATGCAGAAGTCGGTTTTTGTGGGGATAGTAACTGAGTTCAGTACCTTCGTGTGCTCTCCCCTGATTCCAGTCCAGAAACCGGATTCTTTCATTCTAAGGGCTGCGATGGTTGCGCTTTCCCTTGCCACGAGATTTAAAGGAGGGAGGTATAACATAACATTTAAATGACACATCACTAAGTGGCAAATGTTTTCCAGTAATGAGCAAAAAGTCTTGTCTTGCACATTTAGCAGGATAAAGACAAGACTGCAAGACTTTTTGCAAGAAATTTTGCAAGACTTTTAGCAAGACTTTTTCGAAGGCTTTTTGCACCACACTGCAATACTTTAGGCATTTAGTGAAGAGCAAAAAGTCTTGCTATCTTGATCTTGTATTCTTATTTTGTCCTGTCTTGTCTTGTTCTTGCTTTGGTCTTGCTAAATGTACAATAAAAGGAAGAACTGCAAGAAAAGTCTTGCTCATCACTAGTTGAGAACCCAGGAAATGAGTACTCATTAATAGCTCCATGGTATCCCTGCTGCTCTTCGTAAAGAGGTTTTTCCACTTAGCTGGGTACCAGCGCTGGTTGTGCTGAAGGTGGAATGTGGCCAACAGGTGGCAATCATCCGGAATTTGGAAACTTCTGATTATCGAGAATAAGCTGGTTGAGCCAGCACCTGATACGGTTGAACATATCCAGGTAATGCCGTGGGAGCCAACGGAAGTACAACTAGCGTTGATAGCTAGCTAAGTGGAAACCCCGCTTACCCGAAACATTAGCCCTATTAAATAATATCCTAATTTCTCACCTTTGCCTGGAGAGATCATATTCCACCACGCAACTTTTCGGTTGCTTCTTCTTGTTAGCCCCCCAGTCCTGAGCTATTCAGAAATATCAATTGAATCGAGATGGATTGCGAATAGAAATTGTGACTGTAGAATGTTTTATGAATTAGATTTAAAGTAGAACAAAGGATTGATAGTAATCAAGCTTATAGAGATTTTTATACTTTGGTAGAGTTTTATTACATCGTCAATATAAATTAAGTAATCATTAGTAACGACCTCGTGGAATGATTGATAGACACCAAAAACGTTTATTTTAGTATCTTGTGTTTGTCGCCATCAATCACCAATCTTCAAAAGCATCTTAAGTAATATGAATGACAAACAAAACTAAGGAAAATCATTTTATAGCTCTTTCCTTGAAATAAAGTGTACACTTTCATCAACGATGCACCAATTTACCGCCTGGTTTTTAAATTAACATTTTTTATAGTTTTATAAAGCATTTCCCAACAATACCCAAAAATCTGCCTAAAAGTTCTTCAATTTAACGATGAATCTTCAACAAAAAATATTTTATGCGCCATAAACAAAAACTGATTTCATTGAAGTAACATTGAAACTTTAATTCTGATTTATTACGATTGAACCGAATGCAAATTATTCTGAAGTAAATCTTGACACAGAAGTCCTCTCACACAAAACGAATTCCTTAACGTATTTATCTTTGACACATAAAAACTTTATTATCCTTGTTAAATCTTCACCCATTTCAACACCACCCAGTCATCAATAAAAACAGGGCCCTACACAGTGAGTAATCTCATGGAGGAAATCTCAAACGTCGAACGTATTCTTCCAAGCGATTTATAACCCTTCCTACAATTGCAATCAACCGAATATACCATCGAAAGCCGGTCATAAATCAAGCCCGGTCTCCCAGAAGACGTGAATTACATCTAGATAACGCATGTTATGACAATTGCGACGGCTGGTTCCATCGATGTTTATCTTTTTTGCCATATGATTGCTCTATTCCCAGTTGACGACGATCACGTATCGAAATGATCCCGCGCTTGGCTCGATCGAGGCAAGGAAGTCATCGATCACGATTTTGTTTTTTCGACCGCCACTTTGGAGAAGTTAAAACTGATTTCGAATTGCTCGACATAAATCAATCGTCACGGAATATTAACCGCGCGTATATTTAAAAATATTGGATAACATCGGGCAGAGATAATAGATATTGTTGTTATGATCTTGATGAGATTATAAAGCGATCGCGAATTTGGAAACATTCGCATTATTATTATTTTTGGTCTTTTCTTTTCGAATATGTATTTATTTTCGTTTGTACTTGTTGAAATTGCCGGTGAGGTAGCTGCATTGTGAAGTGATCATAATTGGGTATAAATTAACCCCATCTATACGACAGTACGGTAATGATCCGGAAAAGTTAATTGGGCTTAGCTTGTTTGAATTTGAGACTGACGCAATGTCAAGATGAAGATAAATTTAAAATTGTGACGTAAATCTAAATGCATTGTTGAACGATGCATGATCAGGTGATCTTTAAACAATTGACCACTCAAAGGCTACTGTTACCAAAAAAAAAAAAAACAAACGAAATATCGACCCTTGTAGGGGCCTAGGAAACCTAGTGATCCAGGGTCTCGACCATCATCGCCGAAGTTGGTGGTTCGATTGCAGAAAATGCCATGATACTTCCGTTCTTTCTTTTCTTAGCTCTTTACAGAAATATCATTCCATCTATTTTGCCATAGCCTATAAGAATAAATTAGAAAACCAAAATGGTACTGAATGGACATCCCTACATGCGGGCCACGGTTCTGGGAGCACGAGCTTTTTTTGAGTAAGGGAGACGTGCGGGGACACTCCGCGCGGTTCCCTTGCCCAAACAAAACTCATGCTCCCAGAACCATAGCCCCTCGTGTAGTAATGCCCAATGGGTGCCGCTGGAGTAAAACCACGTGTTGACGGTGACCATTCCGTCATTCTTTTATCTGCCAACTTTCTAATAAAGCTTCTTCTTCTTCTTTTTGGAGTAGCATGGCCACTTCACTTCATTTGTAGGCCAGACCCCTTATACAGACTTCGCGGATTGTCGCTTAGACTTGGCTGTTGGACCCATCGCGGGCACTCACAGAGAACGTGAAAGACAAACTAGTAGCCTGTAGTTGGGGCCCTCCGACCTACATAATCGTCCTTCGAAACGAGACAAAGATGCGATCAGCAGACACTGATCGAAGAAGAATTGCAAAAACGTCGACTATGGTGGTTTGGACATGATTGCCGAATGGATGATGACCGCTTGCACAAAAACTTCTCTGGCGAGACCGTCCCGTAGGCTGGAGAATCCACCGATCGGCACCGCAGTAAACCTGGCTAAAGAATATCAAGGGTGACCTAAAGAATCAACGGTTACCAGTTACCGAGGGTGGATACGTCGCCAAAAACCGGCAAGAATGGAAGCGAATCGTGAATACGCCAGCTTACGGATCAAAGAAGAAGAAGTGGTAATTCAGGATGCAGTGTCCGGTAATCAAGCCAACAAACGCAGCCATAGATTGACCTAATATCCTTTCTACTACGCCCCAACACTTCCTTACCCAAGAGGCTGCACAGGAAGGAACCCTATAGAGTTAGGCAACCCAGGCACGGACCTCCAGCGTTCGGTCTGTTTTATCTAAGTCCGATCGGTAAGGGCCATATTCGAACGTGATTCAGCTGAAAGAACTTCTTATCAACAAATGCAAAAAATATTCTTTCTACAAATTAATATGAAACAAGGCCCACTAGACAATTACATCATCGAGCAACATCGTAGCGTGCGTATCTGCTGCTGGACATTATTGAATGGATTACGAACGGCATACAGGAATACAACCCTGCCGAACCGTTGCAATGGGGATAATAGTGCGTCTCGTGTTTCTGCTCCTGCCTGATACGTTCATAGCACGGTCATAGTATGCTCCGATTCTGTGGTCATATCCTTAAATATGAAGAACGCTCGAATGGATCCACCAGACTTTTGATGAGCAAATGTTATAAGACACGTGAAACCGCAATGGTACTAATTCAAACATCACCATCCACCTGCGTTTACTTACTTTCTTATTCGGTTGGGGATTTCCTGATTCCCCTGTCATAGCCTTCCCTAGTCCTCCCCTGCTCCACCAAGCGCATGCCATCGGTTGGTTGATGAGATTCAACTCGTTTCAGGAGGCATAACACTCCAGCGAGTTGTTCTCGACGCCCCGATGTCAGAGTCGCGAAATGGTTGTGAGTAGGTGGAACCAAATATCGCGGCTAGGTTGTGACAGTTACTTCCTTCTCTTCTGTCTATCTTCCGGCTAGAGCTGCTGTTCGACATTGCACTCTATACGAATAAAATAGATTGTCGACAGTACAAAGGGACTTTCCCTAAGCCTCTAGTCTGTCACATAAAAAAAAAAAAAAAAAAAATAATCAATTCATCGTAGAAACTCGAGAGCTGGTAAAACCATCGGCACATACGACCATTCGATTTCAAACGCTAGATTATGATAGGTTTTGTTGGACTTTACCATTGATCCGCGGACTGTGAACGTCACTGGTAAACAAAACTAAAAGTTATCTGGAACAACTTTTCTGGTTCAGTAGTTCCTATCAGGACTCTATCACCTTTGACTTGTCTACATTGATGCAGAATCAAAATGATGACACCGGTTAGAAATCTACAAGAGGACACGAGTAACACTAGTTCTCATATTAATAAATTTTAAAAGTTATCAAGTTCGACGTTCTCTGCTCAAGTTTGCGTTCATTCCGAAAACAAACTTATTCATACCACACGTCCATCGATTACATCTCCAATATTTCTAGCCAGGAAAATCAGAGTCTACAATGAGTGGCCTCGCGGATCAATATTCCGAATAATAAATATGTCCAATTCCATTTCAATCGGTTGAATGAAAACCCAATAGCGCACTCAGAATCCTTTGCTTGCTTTCCTTCTCTCATTCAAAATCTCCAAACAGATGTGTAATAGATGTTTACTAACCTATAACCTTAGAAGACACTGATAACACGTTTAAGAAACGATCGTGTACGAAAATTTTCCGAACCGTCAAAATCTCATACCAGGTAATTAAATCAATTATTACGTAAACACTTTATCGTCAACATTCAAGGCACAAAAAAGTCAATAACTATTAACAGATTAAAGCACTTTACTTGTGACCATTATGATGAAGATGACACCAAACGATCGGTGCCGACCTGGTAAATGCTACACTGGAAGGTGTCATGTGGGAACTTGCGCGCGCCGCTTAATAGGTTGGAGTTTAGCTAGTAGAATGGATCCCATATTCTAACAAAAGCATCGAAGATATCTGGAGCTACTAGACCTTATATCTAGGCCTACCAGACTCACTTAAGCGACATAATATTTGTTTAGGTGTTCTATAAGATACACAAAAGATCTTCAATTGATCGTGAAATATATTCCAATGCTAAAAAAATAAAATAGAGTAAATGATGCCAACAGCGCCTTGCGGAATTATAATTATGCTGAAAACTTGAAAGGGCCAAGATCACGTTTTTGCTAGCGAATCGCACTCACGATCTATGCATTTATTGATCTATTTTTTTCCTATACGGATATTTTAAACACTGATCTCAGTTATACTGAAGACGCAATTATAAACGTTAAAAGAGCCCTCGATAAGATACAGCTCAGTAAAGTGATGAATGATTTAGTGAAGTGCGGGATTAGCCACATTGAAGTGAAGAAGGTGGACAGGATACAGAAGATCAGAACAATAAAAATTCATATAGGATACTTGCACCTTCGAGAAAATCATAAAAGGATTTTCACAGTTACTATCACCTATTCCGTGAAACATCATCGTGAAATCTTTACTTGCCTCACGTCTAGCTGATCGTGTACACTGTTAGGTTGCCGACGACATGGTGATCATGGCACGTGCAAAATTTATGAACATTACTGCAGACATCATGAAGAATGGCTTCCGAGTAGTGCATAAAAATAATCCCACCATTAATGTCTTGGGTTTCAACACCTGGTGATCTTCCGATCGAAGATCAACGTGACTTGGACAATCAAATATATATCTAGACGCATACCCAGACTGGTGGTTGATCTGGAAACGTTACGATCATAAAAGTAGAAATGGCGCTTCATTATACTAGACATCCCTTGTTGATATTGATCACCGTAACATATGCCTTGGTGATCTGATAGACTAAGGTCATACAGAAACCAATTAAGAGACATTTGAATGCGGTTCAAAGAATGAAAAACATGGATATTAGCAGCGATAGAATTTCTATTGTGCTATGCCGCCGGTGCATCTCCAAATAGTAAAAACTACGGGAACCTCGACACTTTAGATAAAGCGGTATTCTACATAAACTTCGACAGGAGCTCATAATGAGCACTTTTTAAATGCGTAAACTAAGTACTACCATTAAGTAACTGTGTACTACCAGTTCTTCACGACGATCAGCTAATTGAACAATGTGAAGGCATAAAAGTAAAACAGAGTAGGGTCATCAGCAAAACTGTGAATTTGGTTAAAGGCATTGAGAGCAGGTTGTTTATAAAACTTAGGAAAAAAGCAGGCAAAAAAAGACGCTCCGCAGGTGACAGTATGAGGATCAAAATCTTCCAGCGCTACCTTGATTGTGCGCCTAGAAAAAAGAAGATCGGAAGATGCTGGATCTATTACACTCACTGGATCACCTGATTGAAGATCAGTTTGTTAGGAAAGAATTAGACAATCAGGCAATGGTTATGTGTATGAATAAGACAGGGATTAATACATCACTGGAATTGGATTGTATCCAAAAGCTATATAGGTGTACGAAGTAAAAAAATGTGACACTAGTCTGGATAGGGGAAATCATAGAAATCGATGGGAACAAGAGAGCTGATAATCTGACAAAACAAAGATGGATCTCGGAGTTCTAGAGTTCGAAACCATACTTTGCCATTAATAGAGGGGTGGTAAGGAGCCACATTGAGAAATGGATTGCCCCAACACATTAAATACGGTAAGGTACTGTGGCCAGGTGCAGGTAGGCTGAGATGATTAATTAAGCTGGTGACCCCTAGCGGAAAGCTGATGCATGTCACATAAAAAAGGGGTGAGATGAAGCAAAATAATCGAGACGTTGATCAAGCCAAGCACACCAAAGCTGGTGCGAGTAATAAAGGACCAGCTCCGGGGTAGGTCTCCTCATTGTGATTTAAAAGATGGTACATGATCCGTGGTGGGCCCTCTTCTTTGTATCACAATGTCCCAAAGGCAGTAGTTCTGATCTGGCTCACAGATGACTCGAATTGTGTGCGATAGAAGTGCTGCTGGACGATCTAGGAACTACAAGCGTGGCAAGAAAGCTGTGCTGATCACCAAACGGAGAAAACCAATGTCTGTGAGGATCGAGATACGTAAGAGTTAATGATCGACCGAGGCTAAATTTTAAAGCACACATGGAGAGCATGGTAGATAAAACGTCAGCCCAAAGAGAGGTGCTCTAGGCCGATTCGTCGCCTCCTGATGGGTACGTTGGTTACCTCAGTCGTATTATACGCAGCGGCAGGGTGGGCAGCAGCCTTGAACACGACACCAACAGCTGAAAATGGAGGGCCGCATACAGACTTCGACTTCGTGTATACTGCGCATACAAGACCACGTCCGATAATGCGGCGGGCAAGATAGGACGTTTATCCCCGTAGAATTAATGGCGAGAGAAGGTATGAGTGCCTATGACCCAGAATCTGCTAGAGTGGAGCCTAAAACGGTACGCCTGTAAAGGAAATGAGTCGGTCGACCTGCAAACTCGAGTTTTACCAGCTAGATAAAAGCGGATTTATCTAGTGCCACTGGTAGAGTGGAAGACAAGAAAAATTTTAATTTGGGTTCTAGTCCCACATAATCGGTTAAGCATGAGCTTGAGTAGCTTGAGTAGCTTCTCACCTCTCAACACACGAAAATAAAAAAAATTTGAGATTAGGCTGCCAAATACTGAAGCTGTAAAGGAAGTGGGTTGCTTCCTTGTGAATAAGGCCCTTGATGATTAAAGTGCACCAGTGCAAAGTGGAAGGCATATGATGAAGTTCTCCCTCCAAACGACCCCCTTTGGGCAACGATGATAACAGCAGAAAATGCATGACGAAATCTACCCCTTCACGTAGTTCTTGACCCTAACAATCTAAAACTTCTTATGACATCACTGTAAAGTACGTTCTACTGCCAAGTGTCCTACGTCGTCATGACATACCCTCGAAATTAGCCATCTCACTGCACTCGGAACTACTCATTTGAAGCCATCTGATGTTGGTTGCATCAGCCCCCTTTTCTGAATAACATAATCTTGCCGTACTTGCCTTGTCTCATCACCCCCTTCTGCTGACTCCAAGGTGTTATTGATTTGGTTGATTTTCTCGTCCAGCTTTTGCATTGTCAACAACCAGTCGACTTCGATTCGTAATATATTCTCACCCATGATTTCAGCATCAATAGCAAGTTCGGCTGGCGACTTAGTTCGTCAGCGTGTCGATTCCCAACACTGGCTCGATGTACCAACTCCAGGTCGTACACGCTTAATTTGAACCCTGCAGGTAATGGCTTGGGCAGCTTACAAGCACAATCGGTCACAACTCTGACATAATATTCACACGAGTCAATGAATCCACAGGACTGCATTGGCTAAAGGAAACAACTGGAAGCATGAACTGGGGAATCAAAGTTAGGGAGTAGTGAACCTATCCGCCGTCCTATCGTAAGCTGATTCTAGACAAAGGAACAAAACGAAAAATCTGATTCAATAACATTTCTCGATCTATGTATAAATATCAATTATCACTGAATCATTTCTGTTGAATCAGCTGCAATCTGCAAATGCAAAACAAAGTTCACTTTTATCTCAAAAACGAACTAAAAACCGAACTAAATTCTATTAAATATGGGGCCAAGTATGTCGCCACATTTATTTATGAAGCGCCCATAACTTCCACATTTCACGACCGATCTACACAAAGTAGAGACGCAGTTCAGTGCAAACAATTGAGATTACAGAATGTCTATTTAAAAGTCGTTCATTTGCATTCCATTTTTATTTAATTTCATACCAAGCCAGACACGTGCGAATTACTCACCTCAAGACAGGCTCTAGGCGATCGTTTAATCTGCAGCAGATCACCTCTTATCTCTACTATCCAGGTCACTCCTGCAAGATCACAATCTGGTGGAAGGAAGGCGTGGACAAATGGTCAATCCTCTGGCTGCAATATGGAGTTGGTGTGTAAATTCACACAAAAGTTATGACCCAGCAGCAAACAAAGTGTGACAACAGAAAAAATTGGCTCAAGTCTCACCTGCAATCGAGTGGGCGGATGATTGCACCTTGAGTCTGGTGTAAAGTGTGCTTGACTAATTCTGACAATGGCATGCCACACACACACTCCTAAAGATCCAAATTTGTGATGCAAATTGGAAGGCATGCATCGTCCTCGACGCGGAATTTATTCCATGACTTACACGCTAGATGGCGGTTATCTTAGTTTTTATGAGGCTGCAATCTGATGATTTATTGTGATTATCTGAATATTAGTGCGAAGTCTCTAAGGATTAGAGGTGGCGGGACGTCACATTAACCTTGCTACGTAGAAAGTGTGTGCTCGGAAATGGGCGCTGTGCGAGAAGTGTGGCTATTCCGATTCAAGTGCATAAATTTCGAGATTATAGATTGGACTTGAGGTGAAGGAATCTAATAGGGGCAAGTGAATCGGGAATACAATGTGGTAATGGAAGCAAGTAAAGAGATTAGTTTGTGGAACGCAATTCTTTTGTAATTTATTTTCTGTTTAAAACAAGTGTAATCCTTAATAATGCCATTCATGGGGAGCATATTTTGTGGGTTAAATGGAAGATAAGTAGAAGTTATCTTTGTTGGATCAAGGTTGATTTGAGTTCAGTGGAAGGAGCGGATGTTCAATTAAGTGCTTAGGGAAAAGCAGCGAATACGATTAAACTAAATTAATTTTCTTAATGGAAATTTAGTTATTTTTGTAAAAATTGATGATATGTATTTGAAAAATTTTAGATGCCTAAAAAAGGACGTAGGTTGATTAATAAATATGGTGGATGTGACATCGTTTCCCATTCAAACTACTCCAGCTTCTGTAAAGTTGTTCTGGCTGTATGTAGCTCAGTGGCGGTTCGTAAGGTTTAGGATAAGGGAAGCAATGCGCAAGGCGAACGATAAAAGTAAAAGTATCAAAGGCTTTAACTAAAAAAGCTGAAAAATAACATATAGTGGAATCAGATAAACAAAATATTAGTAATTGTTATGAAAATAAAGGCTGTTCGTTCTATTGGCTATCAGCGGTTACAAAATGAAATTTTTATCTGTACATAAAAAAAACTTAAACAACTTTTTGATGATTAAAGCGTCAAAAAAACCGTTGAAAAATTGCAACTACCAATTTGATATCATTTAATTTTTCATACAAATCCATTATTTTGCTAAAAATCTAAAAAAAGATGGTAATAATAAAACACCCACCCCCTATACCACCCACCAACCATCATTACTTTCTCCTTGCAAAAAAAAACGCTTCAGGCAACCCGTACTCGAAAATACAATTCATAAAAATATTCTCTAAAGGGTTCATCATTAAAGAGAATCTTAAAAAATATAATGAAAGCTACAAAGCTAGAGGTCCCGCCAAAAGAGTTGATGCCGGAGCCCGCAGCTGGGGAAATTAAAGCTGGACACAAATAAAAATTGCGCACATATTGATTAAGAAATGCGCTTATGTATTTTCAAATTTCCCCTTCGAAATTTGTTGCGACTAGGCTAAGGGACAGGAACGGCATGCGGGGATTCTACTGCGCATGGAAAACGCGACTTTCTCGGCATCAACTCTTTTGGCGGGACCTCTATCAGCTTATATTCATTATATACCGCCTACCACCCAATAATAGATAAAGAGAAACTTCACCTATCTTCGATCTCATTTTTCTTGACTCAATATAAAATAAACGAAAATTCATATTTAAGAAGAGTCAAAAACAAAATTTCGAAGCAAATTTTAAGAGTAGATTTAACATTGCTCGAAGCCAGAGTAGATTACCAGAAAACGAAACCAAGAAAACAAAGAGAATACAGTGGATACAGAAAATTTCTCTATCTTCGTCTTGTCAATTCCCGCAGTTCGGTTCCGAAGAAGCGGCGTTTACCTCAGCTTCTGAGGGTACCGTATCTACGAAACATTTGCGTGAGTGTTAGTTCAATTCAATTGAATGTGTTGGAGTTTTCACGATGATTTTCTGTGGCAAAGAAGCTGACGATATTACAGCTTCCCCATGTGTAAGGCCTCGGCCACGATAAGAGCGGCGAGACTCCACTCTGCCGCTCACCACTCGTATTGTGGCTAAGGTTTTACTCTTTCTTTACAGTAGGATGATAAATTTGAATTGTATTGTATTTTATATAAAAAAAATCTGTACATTGCATCCTTAGTGTTTCCAGAGGAGGAAAAATATTGAGATTTTAATTTTGATATATTTAAATTCATTTTTATGAAGTTGCATATTTGGTCAAGGGAAGCAGTGCTTCCTTTGCTTCCAAAGAGGAACCGCCACTGATGTAGCTTAGTGTTACCGAGCTAATAGAACACGTTTTGCCTTTAAACTACTTAAGCCGCTTAAGCTAGACATTGCACCAAGACGTGACAAATGGCATGACGGACTGGTAGTACAAAGGGTGACTCCTAAGCTTAGCAAAGCCACATAAAAAAAGCTGTCGGTAAAGGTTAAAACTCACATAGTGGATTACACCCTTCGTATCCCACGATGTACATAACATTGCCTTACCTTGGTGAGGACCTGCTTCGGTCTAGGATTCCGGGGTGTTTCCTTTGTCTGTCTTTGTTCATTCCTGGTACATAACAACAAGGAAGACCACACATTTGATCTCTGCGTAAGATTAGACTTCGAAAGCTGGTAAGGAACCCATTGATCCAGCTTACAACCCTTTCTGGCGGCATGAAGGTGCCTATGAATGATTGACCAAACCCAAGCTTCTTCGTTAGTCCGTCGATGGTTACAAAGTGGTTTTGTTTCACCAGGGCTCAGCAAGCTTCATTCTTCTTCGAGGATTATTTTGTAAACTGTAGTATCTGGTTCGGAATTTCTTGAACCACCATAACTGCATTAACATTTCTTGCACATTCTGTTGCATTGATGCCTTTATTGAACTCGTAAAGTAACAAAGCCAAATATGCTCTTTTCTGGGTTCCGTTCTTCTTATACTTGTTCTTCTTCTTCTTTGGTGAAGTGTCTTAACACCCTTTCTATTGGTACTGCGCTCCAACAATCCTTAGCCGCGTGAAGAGACCGTAATCAAGTGTCCTGACATCTACAGCAGCAGACGAGAGAACCGCTTAGAGTTGGCCAATCCAGACACGGACGGGGCGTTCGCAGTGTTTTGCAAGGCTGTTAGCGGCTGCCCCACCAATAGCCGCTCCCGGATCGATAAAATATATTTGGTCCATAGAATTCCCATGAGTATGGTAAAGCCGCGTCTCCACCAACCGAACATGCTTGCCGAACAGTGTTCGCGAACGTAAAAACGGACAAACATTCCACATTTGGTTCCCAAACATGTTCGACGAACATTTTCAATAGCTCGCAAATCAATGTTCGCTACAACACCGAACAATGTTCGGCGGACATCACAAATGTCTGTTGAACACTGTTCGGCGAACATGTTCGGTTGGTGGAGACGCGGCTTAAGAAAAGTTAGGACCATCCCGACAAAACCTCCATATCAGGAAACGGCATTATACAACTGGGTGCGCCCGATGCCCAAAGGAGATCGTTAAACAACAATCCAAAACTACCCGCAGCGTTCGACACCATAACTTTACATCTTGGCTTTGAATGGTGTGCTCGTTACTACCATCGTTAGTTGGTTATCCAGGGGGCGTCACATGGAGGAAATGGTCCGATTTTTAATTGCTTTATATTAGGTTCAACTATATCTTGTAGGTATGTACATATGTATGGTATGTATGTATGTATCTTGTATGCAAACAAATCTTGCAACTTGATTTTGAACCACTTTCATGTAGCCGATCAACTTCAAATTTTGCTCGCGTGACAATGTAATCTGTCATTTTTTCAAGACATGACATGAAATCAAGAGACACAATTGTGTGAGCCCACCCCCGACATGGGTATCAAATGAAAGGGTATGACTAGGGATGTCCCTGTAAATAATTTCTCGGAAGCTCGCTTTCTCGGACCATTCTCAATTCGAAAACTACTCGAAAAGTGCTTGCGAAAGGTACGAGAAATAGATTCAAAACGCAACACGATAGCTTTCCTGGTTGATTGGTTTCTCCTCAACAGATTGTTTAGAAAGTTTGAGTTTTTGACTTGTTTTGCTCGGCGGAGAGATTTTTTATCAATGTGTGCGTGTACATGAATAGGCAGGGCGCAGATGCTACGTGTGCGCAGCTTCATTTTTAATTTTACGCAGTACATTGAGTTGAATGCGGCTCGCTATCGGCACGAGAAAGCGATTCGATATCTTGCCTTCGGGTTCGTTTACGAGTCCGAGTTCGAAGCAAGCGTTCGCTTTTGGCAAATCGTTGTCGAATCGTTACCGAAACGAAATGTTTGCAGGGAATAGACTAGTGTTATATACAGTAATGATATTCTTTCTTCTTGTATTTAATAGTCAAAGTTCAAGAGAGGAATAATATATTTCCATGAGACGATTTCTAATTCATATACAAAGCACCAGCAGGCCATGGCCTGAAGGTTTCTCACCTTGAGACTAACTATAACCACACACTCACTCACCCACACCGTCAACTGGATAGGGCAGTCCAAGAAAACTGACATAAATCTTTATGTGGGTGGGTATTTATCGTAAGTCGGTGCATGAAGATCTGAACTTCTAGTCAACCGAAATTTTCGTTGAAGCCGTGATCATTTTTGCACTTTAATTAACAATCTGCTACGCTATACTGTTACCTTCGTCTGTGCTTATGTAGGGAATCATGGAGACACCTGCAGTCCACGGTCTGTTAGACGTTATGCCTCAAGTCCTTATCCCTCAATTAGACTGAGTAATTTGTGGCCTTCATCCTGTGGTACCTGCTGACCTGACCTAATGGTGCCCATCCACTAACAGGCCGTCATTTTGTGGGAGAATACAATAACATTTATCGTCGGTTCTAGCCTTAAATGCCTTGGCCTGGATATGGCCGTTACTTATCGCTCCCTTCATTTAGCTCTTGATTTTCCCTATCCCGCAGCAGGCCTAGTTCAAGCTTTACTTCAGGTCGTGGGTATTTGTAGCATTTCTCGTTGATATCCCCCTTAGCTCTTGAATACACATAACGACAGATGATTACAGTATGAGTTCTTATGAAAATATTTTAATCACAAAAAATATTTGTTATATATGATTAACATATTTCATCTTTTCTCGTTTCAGTGAATACACGAATGACCAAAGTAACCGATATAAATATTACAGTGCAGATAAGTAAATGCTGAAAATTTCAAAAATGCAAGAATGAATTACTCTTGATTATCCTTTCTAGTAGATTACCGCCTCCTGTGACTAAAACTGAATTTGGCTTTCACACAGTCAAAACAGGAACATCATACTTAACACCGGGACAGAAGGGTCCACCTTACACGGATCCAGATGAAACCAAAACCCAATACTACTTTGTTACAAAAAACCAAACTGTAAGTCAATCTATATTGTTTAACATTATCTGACGAATTACAATTCAAGACTTTTCACGTACCTGGAAGAGCGCATCGAAAAATATCCAACGATTTAACGCCTGGAGTCCAAAGACCAGCTCACCGTCATCGAATTGGACCAGAATGCATACGGTGTCCACCTGAAAAAATCATGGTAGCCAGAAAGGGGCTAGATGGTGTGCTAGTCGAATCACCAAAGCTAATCTCGTGTCACAATCGACCAATCCTGAATGGAGCTTACGAGATCGAAACTCTGTTCGGGCCGCACTTCAAGTTTCTGCTGCCACATGGAACGCATTCGCTTCATGCGAAAATACGTAACAAACGAACTGGACGTCATCTTCAAACCTGCATCCTGCGGTACAAGGTCGTCGTGCAGCAATGCGGCCGGTACTATCCAAATGATGAGAATTTGAGAATGAAGTGCGATTTGGGCTATATTTGGGGCTCTAAGTGCTACTTCAACTGTCGAATCGGCTACTTGAGCCACAGCCGACCAATGGTTTGTGGTGACAGCCTAAAATGGGAAGGAGATGAACCGGAGTGCTGTAAGTAATATTTATGCGGACTAAAATCTTATTTAATATAAACTTACTTTTTTCTAATTCCAGCACCAATACCTCCAAAGCTGAACAAATCGTGTAACTTCTTAGTAATCCCAGATAATGGACGATTCGCCTGCGAATATCCAAAAGGTGTCAAGAGTCAAGATTTTGATAATGAGCTTCTTACGCCGGAAGGAAGTATTTGCCGAGTGATTTGCAATCGAAACTATGAAATTCCGCCAGCTTTAGAGCCGTATAGTGTGCTGCGATGCCAAAATGGCAGATGGAACACTACTGCCCATGACTTGTGCCGACCAAATAATCGCCAGAGATACTGACTTGACATTCTTTCATGTTTCTACATTGTTTTCTTTTTGTACAGAATTTAATTTAAAAATTTATAATAAATAAATGTTTACTAAATTCCGTTTGTTGTTTTTCAAGTGGAGCATTATTAGGCAGAAGAACGACTGGAAGTGCACTCAAAACCTCCTCGTGGTGGCCACAGGAAGCTGTCCAGAAAGGAATGGGCTAATATGACCGGAGTTAACAAGCGGAGTTGTAAAGCTATCGGGTCGAGGCCTGCGTGGTAGCTTTTGCATTGTCTGTCAAATTTGGAAGCATACCCGAGTCGGGCTTTCGCAAACGCCTTCCCAACAGACGCCAGAACGGTGGTAGAGACCCGCGAAGCTAAGCTGCATACCCAGACAACCACTGTTCTCCCCAACGTTTCCGGAGCCACAGTCTCCGAATTGAGTGAAGTGAACTTCTTCCCAACAGACCGACGGCAGGTCTGCGATCAGGAGCCCGGAAAGCCCCAGTTAGCCTGAAACTCTAAGAAAACGTCTAAGGAAACCAACTGGTCTAAGTTTCTGGAGTTGTGGCCTCGAAATCAGACCTGCTCTTAGTTTCTATCAGCTCAATGTATGAACTGGACTCGGCTGCCATAAAGCCCACTGAGGTGCTAATTTCCTTTTATCATGGCAGCTATACTGTCTCCTCCTTCCAATCGATGAGCAGAGTGCCTTGGTGGAACGACCCTGGTGGATTTTTCCGGCACTCCTTCAGAAGTGCCTCGAGCTGATTCTCGACGACCTGGTCTGTCTTTTTGAAACCAGCTTCCATTGGCATCACATTTCAACCATCTGTAGGAGAGTTCCAGTTTGCTTAAGATTAAATCCATGGAGGTTACTTTAGACAAGCAAAATCTAGAAAGCCCTCCTCGCCCTCCGGAGACTGCCTTATGTGCGTTCCTTGCAATCAGGGGTACTTTCAATAACATTGGAGTATGATTTTATATCGATCCCAGGACACACTTTAATAGAGTACTTGTAGGGGTAACATTTCTTTTACCCTAGGTGCCTCCACCATTAGTGTCAAGTTACTCTGGTATTAGAACTCGCAGCATTAGTGGGGGTGTTGATCGGACACTGTCTGATAGGGATGCATGCGACCCGTTTAGGTCTTGAGACCCACGATTTCTGCAGAAGCTGTAAGAACCTGGACGAGGCAGAAAGTGTACTACATCTCCTCTGTCACTGCCCGGCCCTAAGCAGGATAAGGTTAACCACATTTGGTGAACCCTTTCTAAGCAACCTTGCGGATATCTCAAAGTTTGGGATCCCGCAACTTAGAAGATTCATTACTTCCTCGAGATAGTTTTAACGAAGAAACGACATTTTAACATCAGGTTTAAAGTGGGATCACTATGGCATCACAATGGGCCTATCCTTCTGGCCTAAGTGTGTGGGCTTGAACCTAAAGCTCAGCCATATCTAACCTAACCTAACCTACTCTGGTAACTGATTGTCGCTGAACTTTTGAATAATCTACACGAACCTGGTTTCGATATCATCGGCTATGATGATAATCTTGTCATCATTGTCCCAGCGATGTTTAAATCGTAATTTCCAAAATTGCACCCGGTGCAAATGCAATATTTGCACTATAAAAGCGCGCCCAAATATTGCCACTGGCAGAACCGATCCTCGTAGGTCGAACTAAAGGCTTTTCACAATAAGCCAATATGGAGTGGAGATAGATACCAAACTCTACTGGAACCATCACATTGATACTCTGCTGAGCAAGACAGGCAGATCTCTGGCGCAGAGGTTGTGGATCCACAAACGAAAACCATGTACTGGATATATACCACCAATACAAGGCCTATGGTAACTTACGGGGCTTTAGTGTGTAAGGCACAGGACGGCGCTTAAAAGTGTCACGACTAAACTAAGCAAATTTAAAGAATGGCCTGCCTTTCCTTTACTAAGGTCATCCGCACTTTGCGAAATCACTTTCCTCAATTTGATACCACTCCACTTTGGTCATCGGGGCTTAAAAGGCAGTGAACAGATGGAATCCCTGGTCAGACAGGTCTCTGATATTCTATTCATCCAGAACCGACTATTGGGACACCAGGTGAAAATGACCCTTGCAGAACAGATTTCAATGAAAAACACCGAACGCTGTACGTCTGGGTCTAGATTGGCCAACTATAAGCGGTTCCTTAGAAGGTCTCATCAGAGACGAGACAGTGAGACAGAAAAGATAGCGACCCAATTCACCAACTAAATTAGTGAGTGCAGGTGCTTCGGAAGATATACAGCATTCAATCGAAAAGCTACTGCCTCTCGGTTCTGTTGGGCTCCAACCCAGCCTAAGAAAAGGACCGCCTTTTGCTTAGCTATCATTTTCCGTGCTGGACCATATTGCGCCTTGCAATTGCATTTCCTTGTCTTCCTCGACTTCGTATCGCTAAAGCTTCTAAGGGGGGTGGCCTTCAGTTCAGCGCCACTTCCATCCCTCTCGACATATACATACTTCGACGTCATCATCTGGTCGAGGATCCGTCGCACTGCCTTAAGCCGCCAAGACTGCAAAAGGCAGCCCCAGCAGTTCAGCCTTAGGCCAATCATCACTCCCAAATACCTAAGTGCGGGCTTGGAGTGGATTAGCACTACTTCCGTTTTGTACTCCGTTAGCATTAAACCAGCGTTCTTGAGCCAAGCCTTTATCTCCCAGATCGCATCGTTCGCGAATATCTCGATTTCGTGCAGTCGCTTTATATACCGCGATCTCTATTCTAAGGCCCCTGTGCTGAATGTCGAGTCGTGATTTGTGACAAGTTTTTTGAGTTGAAGAAAGTGACGTTTTAATCGAATTACGATTTTCAGCATAGTGGGCTAGTGTGGAAGTGCTAAGTGCGAGTTTAGCCCCATATACTGAAAGTCGCAATTGGACTGAAACGCCACTTTCTTCAACTCAAAAAACTTGTCATAAATCACGACTCGACATTCAGCACAGGGGCCTAAGACTGCGACCCCGAAGTTATCGGCCAACCATGTAGCGATCGCTTCTCGCGAGAGGCGCAGCACAAGTACTTCATCATGAATGATCTGCAGAAGGCGGCCTAGGACCGCTCCTTGGGAGACTCCACAGTGTTATCCTGTGCTTCCTTGTGGATTGTGATGAATCATTTTTGACCCCACAGAAAAAAATAATTTAGAAGTTCTCTCTTTTCGACAGACATTCAACGAACTTTTCCTACCGAATTGTATGCCAAAATTTATGGACTTGGAAATGCTCCTTTGTTAAAGTTTAAACTGATAGATGTCACTTTTGTATTGGTTTATTTTGTTTTGTATGTTGGTACTTGTTCAAGTTTGAACTGCTAAGATAGATGTCACTTTTGTATTAGTTTGTTTTGTCTTGTATGTTGGTACTCTATGTCAGTTTAGTTTTATTTTCACACGACCACGCTGTAAACTTCGGCTTTAATAAATCTGTTTATTTTCTCGAACTCTCGTGTTGTTTTTACCGAAAATCCTGTTTCCCACAACAGGTTATGGGCCCAGGTGCGCATTGAAATTAAATTTAGTGGCGATTTTCGCCAAAAGCAAGATGGCTGAACCCGCACAGCAACAAGATGAGAGTGGTCGTGTTCTGGCAAGCATCCGCAAGCTAGCAAATGAAGCTCAATGGGAAACGTGGAAATGGCAAATCGAACTTTGTTTGAAAGAACAGTGTCTTTTTACAATCGTTGACGGTACACGGTTGTGCCCTGCCGCACCTGCAGCAAACGCAGAACCGTCCGATGAGTACAGACGATGGCAACGAGACAACGCGCGCGTGGCTCGTATTCTGGGCACGGCACTGGACGAAGAAGCTGCAATCTACGTTCGCAAAAAGACAGACGCCAAAGAAATATGGGATACACTTTTATCAGTGTTCGAACAATCTTCTTTGCAGCGCCTGTACACGCTATTTGACAGCTTTTTCGAAATAACGAAAGATGACGCTATTTCTATCACCAAACACGCATCGCAATTGGCAAATCTGTTCGATGACATCCTCGTAGAACTTCAAAAGGGCAATCCTCATGCAACGCTCCCAGTATCTTTGCTGCACCACAGAATTTTCAAAACGCTCGGCCCAGAATACCAATATTATCGTTCGACTTGGTATCGCGTTCCTGAAGTTGAGCAGACAACAAAACTTCTGATTGAGAATCTTCGATCAATTGAAAATTCAGTCTCGTCACAAGGCGCGTCGCATTCGTCAGGTGCTTTCTTCGCTAAACCAAAAATTCAACAACAAACACAAAAGAAACAAAACAAAAATTCTCAAGGTTCTTTTGCAACAGGCAAGAAGGAGAAGCGCACATGTTTGTACTGCAGGAAATTTGGTCATATCATCAGTGAATGTCGGAAGCGTCAAGCTGCAGAACGAAACAAGCAAACCGACGGTGACAAGGTAGAACTCAAACAAAACTCTAAACTAGGCTCGTTTCTCGCTACAGGATTGGCTGTCAACACTGATGTCGCATTAACTGACAACTGGATCTCGGATTCCGGCACAACGCACCACATATCAGCGAACAAGCAGCATTTTGCTACTTTCGAGAAGTTCCCGATTCCACAGCGCGTTCAAACGGCTGGCAAACATTTCATTTTGGCATATGGATCTGGCAAGGTCGAAGTTGATGTTCGCATCGGTGACAGGTTGTCGCGTGCAACTCTGAATGATGTCTGGTATGCCCCCGAGGCATGTTATCAACTTTTCTCCATTCGTCAAGCTGCTAAACGTGGAAATAAATTTTTATTTGACTCTGATGGAGTGAAAGTTTTGTGTGATGGTGAACTTGTCGCAACCGGTCAACTAGTTAGATCTATGTACGTCATGGACATGCGCGTTCGCATCCCAGAGGTGTCCTGTGCAAAAGCTAATCTCGCCACATCAACTGACATACTTCAAGGATGGCACGAAAGATTTGGACATCAAGACAAACGACACGTGCGTGACATTTTGTCTCGTTTTGGTATTTCATGCAAGTCGTCAGATACATCGGATTTTTGTGACGGTTGTGTACTCGGGAAATCGCGTCGCAAACCTTTTCACTCGCGTGTTAATCGCCCAACTGCAGTTGGTGAGCTGATCCACGCGGATGTGAACGGCCCGATGTCTGTTGATTCGATTAACGGTTTTCGATACTACGTGGTGTTTAAAGATGACTATTCTCAGTTTGTTCGCATATTTTTGATGAAGCGCAAATCGGAAGTGGCTGAACATTTGGACTCATTTTTGAGAGAGTGTGATACTGCAGGACACAAAGTGAAAATCTTTCGTTCGGACTGTGGGACTGAATTTGAATGTGATGTTGTGATGAAATTGTTACGTGAACGAGGTATTGAGTTTCGACCCTCGTGTCCGTATACACAGCAGCAGAACGGAGTCGCAGAACAGTCAAACCGTCATGTCGTCGAGTTGGCACGGTCGATGCTGACAGTCAGCGGTTTATCGTCATCTTTTTGGGCACATGCTTGTGACACAGCTGTATACTTGATCAACCGCACCGGAAAGTCGCGCGTTCCTGACAAGACACCGTTTGAGATGTGGACCGGCAGGGTTTTTGACAGCTTCGATCACCTGAGAATCTTCGGTACAGAGTGTTATGTGAATGTGCCAAAACAGTTCCGAACAAAATTCGACGCCAAAGCAGTTCTTGGTCGTTTTATTGGTTACGTCAACGACAAGGATGGATACAAAGTGTGGGTACCATCAAAACATCGCATAATGAAGTCACGAGACGTCGATTTTCGCCCAGAAAAACTTTGTACTACAAAGAACACAATCGACCTTGAATTTGGAACTCGCTGTGATGACCAGGGTGACCAAAACGGGGAAGTTGAAACCGACGACCCGGCAGGCGATGAATCTGACTATGAAAGTTTTGATGATCTTCCTGAAGAAACTGTCGATGCTGGATGTGAACCTCCTGAGAATGCTGCTCAACCTGTACCAGAAGAAGTTGTTCAAGAACGAGTGCTACGTCCAGCACGTTCGATTCGTTTGCCACCGAGATATGATGACTACGAAGTGGAACATCAAACTCGTCGCTCAGAGACAAACATCGCTTTGGCTTGTCTAACACAAGCTGTCCAGGAAGATCTAGAGCCGACTAACTTCGCTGATGCAATGAAGAGTAGTGACTCAGACAAGTGGTTGTGCGCAATGAAAGATGAACTGGACGCTTTTCGAGAGAACGAAACGTGGGACTTGGTACCGTTGCCACCGGGTGAGCGCGCTATCGATAATCGTTGGGTTCTTCGAGTCAAGTACAAGCCCGATGGTTCGGTTGATCGGTATCGCGCCCGTTTAGTTGTTCGTGGAATGTTTCAACGTCCTGGACTCGATTATGATGAAACATTTAGCCCGGTCGCTCGTTACGACTCCATCCGAGCCTTCATCGCAACTGCAGCTGAAGAAAATCTTGTACTTGGTCAATTCGATGTTCGAACTGCCTTTTTATATGGAAAAATTGACACTGTCATCTATATGAGACAACCACAAGGTTTCGATGATGGATCTGGATTCGTCTGTCGTCTGAAGAAAGCTGCATACGGCCTCAAGCAATCTCCCCGTTGCTGGAACAACGAGCTTAACTCATTCATGGAAAAGAACGGTTTCACACGTTCAACCGCTGATCCATGCGTCTACACTAGGACTAGAGAAGGAGAGAAGTTACTCGTCGCAATTTACGTCGATGACGGTCTTATTGCGGGATCATCGCAGGCCGTGGTCAACTCGTTCCTGGAATTGCTGACTTCGAAATTTAAGATCACAGTTGGATCTCTCGACTCATTCTTGGGGATGCAAATCGAGCAACGAGAGTCTGGTTTCTTTTTGTCGCAGCGCATCTACGTTGAGAAAATTCTGCAACGATTCGAAATGGCGAGCTGCAAATCCGTGAAGACACCTGCAGACAACGAAAAACCCGACAACTCAAACGACGAGCCCCTCGACAAGTCCATCCCATACTGTTCTGCTGTTGGTTCCTTGTTGTATCTGGCTTGTGCTACACGCCCAGATATAGCGTTTGCTGTTTCGAAGGTGGCACGAGCGATGGCGAATCCTACAAAGTTCGACTGGTTTTGCGTTAAACGCATCTTCAGATACCTCCGGGGCACTTCTGCATTGGGTTTGTTCTACACTTCTAATGCTGACGGACTGTGTGCCTATTCTGATGCTGATTTTGCGGGAGACATCAAGACTCGTCGATCAACTAACGGTTTCGTGTCTTTGATCAATGGCACAGCAGTTTCGTGGACCTCACAATTGCAGAAATCAGTCGCTTTATCGACAACCGAGGCGGAATTTGTTGCTGCGAGCGAAGGCGCTAAGGAACTGGTGTGGCTCAACCGACTGCTGTCAGAAATTGGTACTTCTGGAGAGACACCAATTTTGTTCGTCGATAACGCCAGTGCAATCAAGTTGGTGAAGAATCCAGAGTTTCACAAAAGGTCCAAGCACATTGCAGTGCGATACTACTTTGTGCGAGAACTTTATCAGAGAGGTAACATCGACGTGGAATTTGTGGCTTCGGAGAATCAACTGGGAGACATGTTCACAAAACCTTTGAATTCTAATAAGTTTAAATTCATGTGCTCCAAAATTGGACTTACATTTTAATCATTTTTTTGTGTTTAGTTTGGTAAATTTTTGAATTTCATAATTTTTGTATCAGATCAGTTTACGGGGAAGTGTTAAAGTTTAAACTGATAGATGTCACTTTTGTATTGGTTTATTTTGTTTTGTATGTTGGTACTTGTTCAAGTTTGAACTGCTAAGATAGATGTCACTTTTGTATTAGTTTGTTTTGTCTTGTATGTTGGTACTCTATGTCAGTTTAGTTTTATTTTCACACGACCACGCTGTAAACTTCGGCTTTAATAAATCTGTTTATTTTCTCGAACTCTCGTGTTGTTTTTACCGAAAATCCTGTTTCCCACAACATCCTTTACTTCTATATCCTAGTGAAAAAGCGCTCCAGAACACAACAAAAGTGCGCTAAAAAGGCCCTTAGGAACTGCCTCTCAGACCCTCATCACACCAAACTAAATTACCATCGAACTTTTGTTCGATGGCTATTCGTTCATGCAATAGGAATGGAAGATATCTGTTGAGCACGAAAAATGGAATGATGGCACAGAAGAACGAAATCTCACTCCTCATAGAAATATTCTCTGACGTTTCCGTGGTTGACAGTTCTCAAACTCAAAGGAAAAGTATCTATTTACAATCTTTTTGTTGACGATAAGAATTTACCTAAAACTGCGGTTATTTATCGCGCTCGATATAAAATCTTCTTGTTTTATACTTAACAAATTAAGGATAATTTATTAATAAGTAAAAAGTGTGCGGCAAAGCCATGTTTCTAGCGATACTGTTCTAACTTTAACACGTAAAAAGCACTTCATGCGAAATTTTTCATGCAAAGCTAAAACTCTAATAAAGAAATTCTAAAACAGTGATTTTCAAAAGAGCTTACTTATATCTCCATTATTTAGACATCTTTGAGGGTGCTGTGTTAATAATTTCACAGCAGCACCCTTTTCAAAATCGAATAATACAAAGTAAACTTTAATTCTAACAAGACAATCCCACGGTCTCCCCCAATCCCATATACAAACTAAATTTCTTTTTATATTATATTTCAGACACTTTGAGTATACCTATATGTATTTATAAAAGCTACCACAATATGGATAATATAGTGAAAGGTAAACACTTAGTTTTATTGAAACATTGGATTACTATTGTAGGCCTGTTTATAGCTTAGGGTTAGTGTTGTTCTCTCGTACTGTAGGTACTAACATAATAAGTCAAATATTCTATTTCGGTCTTTTTGTACTATTAGAACACTAGTACACAAAGCCATACATGGGATCGGGATGTTATACGTTCGGCGCAATAGTCCTTTATTAACCACCATCATCAACAATATTTCTTTAGTCAGGTCTGTTTTTGGCATTTTTTTTTCTTTTTACACCACCTTTCCAACTCATCCTTGTTCGGCCTTTATTTCAGTTTATTTCTAGTTTATTTTCTAATACTGCTTCCTTTGCGATTTTTTAAATCTAACTATACTATATTAAGTCTTCTAATTCTGTTCCTGCAGTTAGGAACTTTAAATTATATGATAATCGTTGGTTAGTTAAAGGCATTCCATCACGTTGGAACTAAGCACTCTTTGTTTAACTTTGTCACTTAATGTGCTTCGGAACCAAGAAACCTTTAAGTCTAATAGTCGATAACTCCCCAATCCCGAATGTCACCAACCTCAAATTTGTTGGGTGGACTTTCTCACGGAACCTTAAAAGCAGATTACAATTGAATGAAACACTTGATGCCATGAATTCAAACTATAGAGTAATTTCAACACTAAGCAGAAAAAAGTTTGGTGCAACTCCTTTAACTACCCTGCTCTTATATCGTGCCCTCATAAGGTCCAAATTGGAATATGCTAGATCGCTATCTTCCACGAATCTCTAACCCTGGAAAAAAGAATGGCAACCATTTCTAATAAGTTTCTTAGGAAGTGTCTTGGTCTGACGCACTCCACTCCTAACCATATTATTTATGCTCTTGCTCACGAGACACCCACAGATCTTAGAGCTGAGATCATCTCAGCTAAGGAGCCTGCCAGGACCCTCCTTTTCTATCCAGATTTCAGGAACACTTTGGACCTATCCTCACCTACTTCTCCTTTTGAGAAAACCCTTACCAAATACAAAGAGATCTTTGATATTTTTCACCTTGAACCCATTGTACCGGTACATACTACAAAACTATCCTTTGATCTATCCCTCTTACATGGTTTGGGTAGCAAATCACAGATACCAAAATCCGTAATCTCAAAGCTGATGAACGAAGTCAGAGAATCCTTCAACGATAACTCACTTATTGTTGCCACAGACGCATCTATCATCAATAACACTGTTGGCATTGGTATACACTTCAACAAAGTCTTAAGAGACACCATGTACAGATCCTTCTGGCTCATGTCCACATTAACTGCTGAATTATCTGCTATTGATTTGGCACTTAAGTTGATATCCTCAACCTCCTTTAAGAATGTCATAGTTCTGACTGATAGCCTCAACAGCTGCTTAGCCCTAAAGGATAGGAAATTTCAAAACCACCTCTTGTCCTCCATTTACAAGTCCTCCAACAACCTGGATAACGTTAACTTTATTTGGGTTCCCTCTCACCGTGGTATCCCTGAAAATGAAAAAGCTGACCTTCTGGCAGGCTGCGCTACTTCCACAGGTGATTTCTTTTCACATAAATTAAGCTTCAAAGATCTCACTCTAAATGTTAGGTCCAAGGTGATCCTGGAATGGAACAGGAGATATCTATCGGCATCGAGAGACAAAGGAAGATTTTTTGCAAATATTTTTCCTTCCCTACCAGCATCTCCTTGGTTTTCAAAAATTTCTCTTTCCCCAATAATAATTCGTATGATTAACAGAATTCTTGCTGGTCACACCTATGACGATGGCAGACTCGCATCTTGGAAACTCAAAGATAACTCTGTCTGCACCATGTGCAACTCCAATAATGACGCTGAACATATGATTCTAAGATGCATTAAGTTCCAAGCAATCAGAACCAATTACCCTCTTTTAGCTCATACTGACAGACTTTTGGCGATCCTCGCTCCCTTTGACCTTACCAAGATTTCATCACTCGCGGACTTCCTATCAGAGGCGAGAATTTTCATTTAATTCATGATCTAGCCTTTAATCTGTGTGTCTTCTCTCTTTTTAAACTTTGACTCGGAATTTTGTTCCTCAATATTTTTTTCTCTTTTTCATCTTAACTTTGTCATCGAGTGTGGAACTTTTCCCACACTTATTTTAGCCTGGCACTTTTACATTATAATCATTGTTGTAATGCACATCTATTTGCAATTATTTCTCTAAGTTAGTCTAACATTATGTATCATTACTAAACCTATTGTTGGACCGGCAGATCAGGTCTATTTTATCAGAGAGAGAGAGTCTACTGCTTCTTCGGTCCATTACTCATACATCTATGAAGTTTGGTCTATATAGCCGCAAGGCTGGACCAGTAAGAAATCCTGGAACTCAGGATTCACTAGTTTACACTAGTAAAACACCCAAACAACAACAACAACAACAACTTTGTCACTAGCTACACCAAAAACTATGGCATTATAACAACTGAGGTGCTACAATTTTTTTTTTTTTTTTATTAAATAACAAAAACCCGCACTTGATTCTGGTGAACTTTACGACTAAAGATCAGAGT